>CM061161.1:20880434-21063678 GCA_030710495.1 Labroides dimidiatus | reverse complement strand
TAGGTCAAAAGCGTGTGTGAGAGAGAGAGTCAAAGAGAGAGATTTAGAACACTCAGTGCTGTTTTATTCTCACTTGATCAAGTTACCTTTAATTTCAAATGAATTGTGTATTTATTAAAAAAAAATGCAGCTGCTTTTGATTTTTTGCTAATAGTCTTAATTTTAATAGCAAAACAACATCTAAAAACATCATACCATGCATTGCAATTTGTTTCCTTTTTTTTTTCTTTTTATAAAGTCGCTGCAAAATCAGCGATTTTGGCCCACAACATTCCCCTCTAAAAAAAGTTTGCAAGATCCTGCAGGGACTGAAAATCATAGTAAACCAATTTGATGCTTTAAAGGCACAACAACTGCTATTAAATACAGACATTTACGACAGTTGTGGCCCTGCTGGTTTAGGTTTACCTACAACCATGTTAAAGCCCAATATGTGATGATGAAATATGAGGAAAAAATGTGATTCATCTTCTTTACAGCTTATCCTGTTCAGGGTCACAGGTGTCTGGAGCCTATCCCAGCTGTCTTAGGGTGAGAGGCGGGGTACACCCTGGACTGGTCTCCAGCCAATCACAGGGCTGACACACAGAGACAGACGACCTTTCACGCTCACACCTAAGGACACCAATTGACCTGATGAGCCTGTTTTTGGACTGTGGGAGGAAGCTGGAGTACCCAGAGAGAACCCACGCATGCACGGTGAGAACAAGTGGTTACATTTTGTGCTAAAAGTTATTAATTTTTAGGGCTCAGCATCTTGTTACATGAAGGGTTTTGTTTCATTGGCCATAAAATATCTAAAGTTCTCTTAAAATCTCATAAAATATCTTCAATATAATTTTAAAAGGTCTTCAACGGTATTAATGTCACTTTTATTTAAAACAAATGCATAAACTTCAGCCTCATTTTATGGATGTTCTGATTTTTGAAGATGCTATAACAACAAAACAGAAAAACAGAACTAAAGTACCTGAGCAGTCAGGTCAGAATTTATTCAGCACAACCATATATATATATATATATATATATATATATATATATATATATATATATATATATATTATATATATATATATATATATAATTTTGCCAGTATGGGTGTTTAATGGGTCTTAAATTGTATTCATTATGGTTTTGAAAAAGACTTAAAAAGTCCTAAATGTGACTCGTTAAAACCTGCAGAGACCCTGGTTAGGGAACATTGTTATTGAACTCATTATTTCAGATGCGCCGACTGCGAAACAGTCTATCCCTTTGTGTCTTTGGTACAGGATGTCACTGGAGACATCAAAAAGATTACATTCACTTCTAAAAACTCTTTCTCTTCTAAGCGCTCCTCAACTTTTAAGAATGGAAAAGCCATTTTCTGAGAGACCTGATTGGTCAGAAGGTTGTGCTTTTATACTTCTTGATCCAGACCTCACTTGCTCCAGGGCAGGTTAGCATAAGTGACCACTGTAATTTATCTTATTAAGAAGTGAACCAGCGTCGTAGGATGGAAAATCCAGGGTTGACCCTGAAGTTACTTCAATAAGAGAAAATCCAGATTTGTAGAACAGGCCTCAGGTGTTATGACACTCTGTAATTCAGTCAATCAGTCTTTATTTATACAGCGCCAAACAGGTCTGGACCTGTTAATGTCACTAAAATTATGCTCCGTAATTTTTTTTTCTTTTTTTAACATATGTTTCTAAGATATCCATTACCAAACGTAGTGACATGCTCTAGGCCCACTATTCCAGGAGTTGGCCTGTTCCAGCAGATATAGTCTGAAACCTTCTGCTGTAATGATAGCACATAGGAACAGTGTTTCCCTCCGGCTAAGTGTGTCACAGTGTGCTCTCTAAGTCATTTACTTTATAATGACGGCATTTTTACTGAGTGAATCATTCATTTCATCCTCTGTGCGACTGGATATGAAATGAAGTTATTTCATCTGCAGAAATCCAGGCTCACACCCACAGATAAGTAGCAGGACCAGATTAAAGTCATTCATTTCACACTTCACATATGAATGCATGATTTCCCTGGCTTTCTCTCCCTTCTCCTGATCTCCACACACATGATGATAATGAATTTCACACACGGCGTCAGATGAGACGGGATCACAAATATCAAATATGGATGTTTGGAATTAAGGATTATGGTGGTGTGCAAACCACGCCGCAGCTGCTACACGGTCCTTGGCTGCATTTCAGTTTTATCCCCCATCAACCCCTGCTGGGAGCAATTTAATGTAGCCAACACCCCCCCCCCCCCCCCTCCCCAAGCCGAGACAAGTCACGTCCAAGCGCAGGCTTCCATTTCTCTGCTTCAGAGGCTTTAGTGAGCTCAGGCCCGCTGTCAGTGCCAACAAGCAGCAGCCAGTCACTCCACTGAGGAGTCCCTGGATATTAGTTTGCAGGCACAAGAGGAGGATGATGAAAAGCAGCCCAGTGGTACTCCAAAGAACCCATGGGATCAGCCATGGAGGAAGCAGAGAGGCCCAGGGAAGAAAAAAAAACAACCTTTTTCATCACTTGACACAATGGATCCCTTCACGTTCTTTGTCATGTTCTTCCGTTCCCTTTCAACATTTTCTGCTACTTAAATCTGGGACAGCAGAATGTTACTGCTGAAGATCCTCAGGAGGTCGGGAGCCTTCATGCATAACAAAAATAACAAATAAAAAAATAAAAAGAATACTGTAGGCACTGTGAGGATTTTTATTTATTTATTTTTCTTTTGTCATAATTGACAGACATTGTTTACCACAAGGTCCTCTTATATAGTTCATGAGAGCTTTCAGAAACAGCAGTGTGTAATAACAGCCTCTACATAAGAGGAGCTGCTTCCAGTTGATGAGTAAAGATGGGCCCCGGTGTCACATGAATGACTCCCTGTGATGTTCGAATCAACGCAGGCCACTGACCTCTGGCTGGAGCGTTTGTCATTGGGCGAGAGACCTAACACAGGCCTAACGTGTAGAGACAGACAACCATTCACACACACAAACACACACTAGGAGTTGCATGAACTTAGATTTTTTAAAGTTGACTCTAACATAATGAAAGTCAAGTCAATGTCGACTAGTCGCTGCTGATGACATCATTCATATTTTTCCCCGTCACAGTAAATAAAAACACAGGAGGAGGGAGAGAGAGAATGCTTTGCAACAATCTGTATTCACTGATGTTGGAATCGAGTCCTCAGTGTTTGAATCTGAGTCACCAAAAGAGAAAAAAAACAAAAAAAAAAAACAAGTTGAGTCCTCTTCACCTGAATTCGAGTCCAGGTTGAGTCCTCAGTACCTTAGCCCAAGTCCTGGAAAAGTCCCCAAAGCAGGACACAGGAAACGAACGTACTTAGTGGAACTTTAAGTATCAAACTTGAGTATATAAATTATGGTGAATAAAGCCAGGATTGAGTTCAAGATAAGGAAATCTGCTCAAGTTCAATTTATGGGATGTATGGGAAGTATACAGAAGAGAAGAGCACAGTCTGTGAAGCAGATAGTCAGAAAAAATAACCACCACAAAAAACATGGAAAAATGTTTTCAAGCACTCCCAGAACATCTCAATGAAGAGAGCAACACTCACTCTGTAACTGCTGCAATCATTAATTAACCTTTTTGTGTATCAGTTGTTACAGCAAATCTAATTTTGATATTTGTTATATTTTTTTCTCATCACATGCATTTTAGGCAGTTTTATTTTGAAGGAAGTTCTTTTAATTTGAAGTTACCTGTCCATCAAGAAGTGAGGTGGACTTCACAGCATGCTAAAGAAACAAAGAGAAAAAAGTGCTTCCACAACAACATGTGAAGATTGTGACCTTCTGTAGTTAGCATGCAGCCAACCAGTTTAATGTCACAACCACCACAAGAAACAGAAAAAAAGAAGCTTTTTGAACTGATCCACGGACATCTCTGTGAAGATGGAAACACTCGCTCTCCTACGAGCAGCACATCACCACCATTACAATCTTGTTTTTCTATTTTAAATAAAAACATCCCTGTCTTCTTTTTATTTTTATTTTTTAACACATAGTGAACATGTTGCTCTGCTTTTGCCAGAGTAACATCTTTAAAAAAGAACCGCACGAACCGCACAACCCGTGGCTCCTCCTTTGACATCCTACTACAGACTGAACGAGACAGCACGTGACCGCACATGCAGGTAAACAAAAACAGTTTCCAGCAGCAGCCTGAAAACTGATCTGTTATTTGGACCTCATACCACAAAAATATAAAATATATAAATATTAAAATATAAATTTATAGTATAATAAAAAATATATCAAAACTCACAGAGCATCCTTCAAGTCCTGATGCAGCCAGAGCTAGAGTCTAAGTCGAGTCACAAGAAGCTGTAAATCAGCTTTAATATTAACCTAACATACAAAGCTACTTCTCCCACTTAACAGCAAAAGAAAACAATGTAAACAACTGGGGAGGAAAACATCACAGGCAGGGGCCTGCAAGCCTAGTCACTACCATCACAGTCCTGCTCAGTCACAGTTATTTTTTTTTTTTTCGATCCTGGTCTGCATGTAAAAACTTAAGGGCATTGACGTGGGCGAAGGCTCGCCTGCTGTCGCGTGACCAGTTGGTGGCTGGTGGCTGGGACAGCCAGGTAACATTTGCCCAACTTAGCCAAACGGGTAAATCTGTCTTCGTTCTGGGCTAACTACTGTAGAAGGTTTTGCATGGTGGAATTATATGCTTGCAAATACCCACGGACCTCTTCATCTGCAGTGCAGTAATTACCGGCTCTGCTTCCACTTTGATAGGTCCAAAAGTTGTTCAAAATCCTGCTCAAGACTGGCTTTTTCCTCTCCCAACCTGTCATCCACCTCCTCACTTTGGACATCTCACCTATAATAAAATTAATAACTGTATTTACCAAAGCTGTGCATTCAGCAATGGACAATTTAAAACAAGGTTGGATTTGTTTCATTCAGCACATTCACCTGTCGCTGCCAGCGGCTCTCTGTCCTCCTTTAGCAGGGCGACGAGGTGGGTCTGACTGGCCTCTCTTTTACTCTCCGAGATAGAATGAAGATGTTTGAATTGGGCACCAAGTCCACAGGCCACAATAGGGATGGATTCCACTGAGTCATCTGACTCTGTTTTTGAGAAGTTTTTTTTTAAAAAAAACTCCTCTCGGACTGTAGTTTTAAAGGTTGCGCACAACAGCTAGGTCAGATGATTGAACACACAGAGGGACGCTGATCATGTTGAAATTACCGGATAGATGAAAGATAATCCCACATGGAGTTCATCACATATAATTTCAGTAGCCTTGGCCAAGAGCTGCAGTGCAGGAATAAGCTGCTCCACCAGCTCCCACTGTGACGCTTTCACGGCGAGTGATTTCAGGACAATTGTTTTTTTGATCGCTTCATCCAAAAGCACTGATTGCACAGCAATACTTTGCTTGAAAAGCCACTGGAGCATAGCGACTGTGGAACCCATTGGACTGGGCAGTCATTCTGGAGTTTGTTGGCTCTTATGCTAAGCTGTTCTTGCCGCCTTCTCAGGGCACAGGTGGACAGGGTGAAGCGGCAAAAGTGGCTGACAACCCTTCATGATGTATCAATAGCCTTCACCACATCAGGTAAGACTCACGCCTCAAATACATCAGATGCGCCTACAACCCAGCTCCACTCTGCTGCATGTTGGCAGCGTTTGTCAACTCACACCAGCTGCGTGTTCAGTCCAGCAAGCCGAAGGACTGACAGACAGCTGGAGTTACAAGACTGAGGCATTCCCACTCTTCATTAATAAGCCTCCCTTTATTCATGTTTGGATGTAAAACCTCAAACCTGTTGACTCATGACATGTCTTTGTTGCAGCAATAAAGCTAAATACGATCAAATTTTGAGACAGTTTGTTCTATTTTGAAAGTCACATTACCACAAGGCATGCTAACAACGGCTTAACAACAGCTAAAAACAATAGCCTGGTAAATTGGCGCCAGACATGCTGTTTTCATGTTTGTTCAGAGACTGTTTATAAAGAGAGAAGAGATAAAAGTAGCCTATGATGAAACTGTGTAATAGACTAACCTTCTTCATCTACTGTGTTTATAGGCTGCAAAAGGACTGCATATTTGTCCAGAAATTACTTATATTTAGACAGGGCAAGTGAAAGAATAGCTTTTGTGGATGCTACGCTGGATTATGGGGATGTTCTTTACATGTCTGCTTCAGGTAAATGCTTACAGTCAGTGAATGTTGTCTATCATTGTGCTTTGAGGTTCATTACTGGTTGTAGTCTCTATTCTTTGTCCGGTTGGCCTTCCTTGAGTGCTCGCAGGTATATGCACTGGATGATTCTCATCTTCAAGGCTCTTCTTGGACTAGTTCCTTCTTATCTTTGCTCTCTTCTTCAAAGAACTGGAAGCCTTTCTGCCTTGCGCTCTCAAGGCATCATTTGTCTGTTTGTTCCTCGTGTCAGGACTGAATTGGGTAAAAAAGCGTTTAGCTTTGCTGCTCCCTCTGCATGGAACGCTCTACAGACAGACTTTAACCTGTCCAAACTTATTTCTCTTGGAGCCTTTCGTTCCATGCTAAATGACAGACGAGAGACCATGGACCAGTGCCTGTGTTTATGAACCTGTTTTGTGAGTCACCTTTAGCACTTTTAGCACTTTTCCTCCAAAGCACTTCGTTCTAAATTACATTCTGTAATATATTTTTGTTTTGTTTGTTTTTGCGAGTCACTTTAGCATTTTACCTTCAATTTTTATCTCTAAGTATTGTCTGTTTAAAATTAATCTTGCATTATTGTGATGTATTTATGTGTTGACGTGTGCTGCTGTCCTCTTGGCCAGGTCATCCTTGCAAAAGAGATCTTGATCTCAATGGGTTTTCTACCTGGTTGAATAAATGTTAAATAAATAAATAAAACCATTTTGTTTTCCGACTTGTGTGACTGAAACACTTCCAACTCAGAGAGGAAGTCATTCCCACTTCCCTTTTACCAGTTCCGATGTAACTGGAATGCACCATAATGTTTTCTATGACGTGCTGTAAGATGGGACTTTGTAACCAGACTCAAAACAATTGAAGCATTTCTCTGAAGCCCTCTCCGTGCTCCGTAGCCGAATGTCTTTGACAATGAAACTCACCAACAAATTGGAGATTTGTTTCCATCTTTTCTCTTTACAGCAGCACGTTTGGTGGAGTCGCTAATTGACTGCTGCTAGAAGGATTCAAACCGCTCTTCAGCTAGTGTTAGCGGTGCCTTTTTAAATGGGTGTGCATAGCACTCGTACTTTTGTTATATATGAGGAAAGACTTGTACTGGCCTCATCTTTGGTGAAATAATTCCACACACTTGATGCACCGCTGCTGGTTTGCTGCACAGACCCTCCTGTTGCTTTCTCTGAGGCGTCCATGTTGTTCTGCCAAAACCAGGTGATCAGTGACTGGTCGACATGCTCAAAACGTCATTGTGGTGCTGAAAGTCAACCAGTCTGTGCAACATTTAACACATACACACCAATCCAACTGATGAACATGTTTTTGGACTGTGGGAGGAAAGCTGCAGGGAATTCACACGTTCACTGGAGAACATCAAAGCTCTCCGTTTGTGTTCTCAGCAACGTGAGGCTGAGGTGGTGAGTAGAGCATCAAAGTGGGTAGAGTTGACTCTTTTTTTTTAGTTTTATGACCTATTAGCAAGCAGTGACCTGTGAATGAATAGCATCCTTTTGAATATTGGCAAAGAAAATCTGTGTGGGTCTACTAACAGTGAGCTGACACACATAGAACATAACATAGATCCACTCACAGAAGACGCTGAATCCAGTAGAAGAAAAATGTCTCATTCTGTTAGGAAAATGTTATTACTGCAAGAGTAACTGGTTTCATTTGATGAGATTTATAGTGATATGCAGTGTGTCCTAGAGACTTCTCTACACCCTACGACATCATAAATATGTGCATGCATTTTGGCAAATGAAGCAGCGTTCAGCTCCATTCATTCAGACGAGTTCTCGTTCTTTAAACACTAAATTCAAACTGTAAGCAGCATAAAAATGTCAGGATGTTCTGTGGTTGGTTGTCAGAAATGATACTATACAACAGAGTCAACTTCTTTGGAGTTCTGATTGTTGCAGAGCAACCGGTGTTTTGGAGTAAAGAGTGACCGTGCTAACTGGTGACTCTTAGCCAAATGTGTCAGTGATGGTCAAGTGGCAACCTCCAGTCTAAAAATATGAGGCAATGCGGAAGTGCTAAAGTCTGCTGTTCCTCGAGTGTCTGCTTGAGGCTGGCTTCAGAAGTACAGGAAGTCACAAACACACCAAACCAAAAAAAGCCGTTTTCACAGCCAAAATAAGCACATTTACAGCCTGGTACAAAGAATGTCTCCTGTCTGAATCACTAATTTCACTAACAGCAGGCACTGTACGGGGGGTGAATTTTTTCTAATTCGGCAGTTTCCACAATATTAAGCTCGCCAGTTCGTCCAATCAGAGACACAGCTCAGATCACGTGACTGTGGAGCGTCCTATGGTTGTTACCGTGGAGACTCAAAGCATGCCTCATTTCCAATATGGCCGCGCCGGCCGTTTGGCTTCAAAAGTCCGTTTCAGGAACAGGTGGGTGACATCGCGGAGACTATGTCCATTAATAATACAGTCTATGGTGATGGTGGCTGAGAGTCACCATTTAACAGGGTCACACTTTACACTGAAACATCAGCGACGCCTGCAGCTGTTATCGAATATGTCTTCTTTATCAAACAAATAAATATATGTTAGTCTACCAGTTAGTTCCTTTAGCTCAAAATAAAGAAATTTCATCTTTAAATACCAAATTTAATGCACTCATTAAAGAACAAACAAACACAAACAAACAACATAAAAAATTATTTTTAATTGGTACACAAACACACATACACACCCACACATACGCACACGTCACATAACATGTAATTCAAATGCTGTCCCAGCAGGGATCATTTAAAGTTTTCAATGAAGTATTCTCTGAAACCAAACGTTGAATTTATTAAGTTGGACTAACAATTTGATTTGTTTCAGTGTGGGATGAAAGGTCAGATGCACAGTCCATACAAAAACTTAACTGATTCGCTTTCAGCTACATCAAAATATTACATCAAAGTAGTATTGCAGGATTACAAATTGGTATGACAGAAGAATACATTAAAAACCTTCACTTAAAAGAAATAGAGTGTTATTTATTAAAAAGTGACATTAATTCAACTGATCAAAAATTCTCTTTTTAGAGTGTAAGCGCTGAGGAAAGTTTGCAGTAATGGTCTTTATTTGATGGGGCGCCATTTGTCAACACTTGGCTTAATGGTCTGAAAAAATGGCCGACCACATATTTCATTCAGGCTTATTGTTTCCCTTCTCGTCTCTTACTCTTATGTCGCTCTTTTTTAAAAGTTTCTGTGTAAAACATATTTTCTCTGCTAGTTGTGTTGTTTGACTTTCATGTTATTCAGTGTCTGAACATCTGAAGCCTTTCATTATGAGTGTGAAAATCCTCCTCTGAGTTGGTGTGGAGCACAAATCCTCTTTCAGCGTCTGTTTTTATGTTCTATATTTAATAGCAGCTCTTTTGTGTTTCCTTTGGTATATTTGAGGGAATACTGAACTTAGACTGTGTGTATTCCCCAGGAAACGATCTCGTACACTGTAGAGTGAGAAAACACAGAGCTCAGCCACTTAAAAGGTTTGAACATCCTTTGATGTCAAAGACATGTGAAAGGCACAGAGCAGACTACCAACATGAAAACAATCTGAAGTATGTTGTTGAGAGAAATCCAGTGAACTCACTGCTTTATACAGAATATATACAGCTTCTGAGGCTAATGTTGAATGAATCAACAAGAACAGTTCTTCTCTTTTTCACAGTGACCGGTTCAGCATTAATAAGCATGGATCAGACTGTCACTCCTGTCAGTGAAGAAGAAGAAAATCTGTATTCTATACATGTGATGGTCCTCAGGGTGATAAAGATGAACCTGTCAGTCAAGATGGAGAGCAGGAACAGGACAGGATCAGGAGGAATAACGGCCACAGGAGAGCAGCTGAGCTGTGGTGTGAGGAGAACCAGTGGAGAACAGAGCAGGTGTCCTGCTGAGTGAGCGCTGTTAGCTAGCAGCATGTAGCCTAATGCTGTGTTCACATCAGCACGTTTAAAGTTTAAAATCAGATACAATTACGTCAAAAACAAGTAGGAAGAGCTGATCATTAAGTATGGCAGAATAGGTCTATCCACTGATCTAGAGTCAGAAAACTAAAATCAAGACTTCGCCACGGTGCTCAGCTTGTGTTTCTGTCCGGTTGAATCTCAGGCTGAATCTCTTACAAACCCTTGTTTCCATCTTCCACCGGGGGCCAGGCTCAGGGCTGCTGCTGCTGCTGGTGGTGAACCCACAGATGCCTGTACTGACGGGACCACACCCCTGACCCCACCCAGACCTGGCTCTGGTATCCCATCATGAATTCCATTATACCACCATGAACATAATCTTCCTGCTGAAAATGGGCTCCACAGACAACAGTGTTTTTAGTGAGCAATGCAGAAATAAAGTCCGGTCTCTTCACCTGCACAAAACAAACCCGAGCACAAAAGCTAAATCCAGAAAGATTGGACTCTGTGTCCTGTTAAATTAGTATTTCTGTATTCAGCACAAATCATATATATTTAGTAGTGGTGGGACTTTATCGGGGGGAAATTAACGGCGTCAAAAAAAATAACGCATTTTATCGTATTTTATTTTATAGTCTATATCACACAGAACGGTTCTCAGTGCACGAGTTTCTGGCAGACGGATTATAGCGACGCACTGAGTGATGGATAACTCTGATGACAGCGCCTTGCTTAGCTTGGTGGATGGAAAATTTACTTTTAAAAAACAGTCGCCGCGGACCGTCAGCGCGAGCTACTTCACACTGCATCCGTCTCAGGAGCGGAGCGCAGCTCAGCGTACTCATAGCAGCTGGATACACAAGATCACAGGAGATCCACATGTTCCCGCAGGAATCACACCCATGACAACTACTTTCATGATATTTAGCATGTTAAACTCACCTGCCCTCCCAGAGCTTCATTAATTCAGTCCTTCCCTTTTAGTCTCTGTTGGTGTCCTTATATAAAGGATGTGTCATATCGTATATAATTATAAGGTTTTCCGCCTCCAATATAAACTTTTCCTCGTCCATGGTGTCAGATTTCCTCTGGGTCTGACCCGCTGATGACTGCTGGCCCTGTGCCAGTGTCGAAGTTTAAATATACGAGGATAATTTTACGATCCACAGGCTGAACATGGTGCTTTATTTTGAAAAGACCAGAAACTCTGATCGTGTTTCGTGTCTGTTTTCCTGTTTGGTACGATCTGCTCTGCAGAGATTGACGCGTTTTCAAAAAAACATCTTTTGAGCAAAATAAACAGGATTTTGTAGTTTAAACTTCTGTATGTGACTATTCAATGATTTAGTCTTCTACCAAAATCTGTTTGAAAAGTGTTGCTTCTGATGTTGAATATCGATGCGATTAAAATGCGATTAATTACGATTAATTAGTTACAAATGGCATTATTAATTCGATTATTTTTTTTAATCAAGGCCCACCACTAATATTTAGCTATTTTAAAGGCAGGGTTGGTAGTCACAGAAAACTAGCATGAATTTAAATGTAGCATCTCCTCAAGACTCCGTTCAGCCTCCTGTTAGAATATTTCTTGTTTGATTTGTGAGATCATTTAACTTGTTAGCATTGTCTTGTAATCATGTTGTTTTAGCTCAGCATTTTATCTAGTCTCATGTTGTGTTCTCCTCTCAGAGACAATGTGTGTGTAGCTGGTTGATAGACAGATAGCTCCTGTCTGCAGCTCATGTCTGCAGGCCTCAGTCACCTTCTACAGTCTCCATTAACACCATGCTCAAACAACACACACACACTTGAATAGCACACATCTCTGAAAGGTGACGTCAGCTGTGGGTTGAGACAGCTGTGTCAGTCATAATGATGGCCACTTACTCTGGGTTGTTTAGTTAAGCTCAACCTCTGTATAGTCGTTAGGGATGAGCCGGATATTCGTTTCAAACGAGTATTCGTTACGGATAATGCATTTTTGCCGAATACGAATACAACACGAGTTTTTTTTTAGGATTATTCGTATCCGTACTAAAAGAATCCTCATTGGGTATCAACAACTACTGTCTTCACTCTTCATGCTCTGTGATCGGCCAGTCACACACAGCACACCCCCCTCCCTGCACCCACATGCTGCAGCGAGGAGGTGCCTGCTCTCCTCTGTCACACACACACAGACAGGCAGCGAGTGACAGCGACTACTTCTCTTGCTTGCTTGAGTTGACTGTAGTTTACGTTGCTCTAATCTCTGTACTACTCACTCAGTTTTCTTCTGCTCGTCTCTATTGAGGCTTGTTTGGTATTTAAAGTTACTTCTCGAACTTATTTCCTGTCATACGCGATGCATGTGACAAGACGGGGCTGAAAACGGCTTGTGTCGCGCTGGTCAGTGCCTCTTGCTTCAATTCAGGACCGTTTTTTTATGGTTTTTGTTGTCTCGCATCTCTTTAGTTCTTTTTTTTTATTATATTTAAAGTTACTTGATTAACTGTTTTGCAACGTCCACGCAACGCATTTGAAGGCTTAAAGCTGTAAACTCCTGGTGTCGCGTTTTTTTTGTTGTTTTTTTTAACTGGCTGCGTGATTTTAGTTTGGCTGGTGAGAAAGAAACAGAAACACTGTGCTCAGAATGAGACACTGTTTAGGCCCCGCCCATACGAGTATGGATATGGATAAGGATAATATGGATGGGTAAACAGATACAGATACAGATAATGGTGTACTCGCTCATCCCTAATAGTCGTAGCCAATGAATGTGTTAAAACTGCACCTGGATATCGGGGCTGATTCTGTTGAGACCAGTGCTGTGAACTCTGCCTGTGACGAGAATAAATGCTGAACTGAGAAATAGCTCTTCTTCGAGTGATTCTTGGGAGGTGTTTGTCCAAAGAACCGGGAGATCATAACACCTTCATTTTTTAAATCATAAAAAAAAATTATTCCCTGTTTCCAAGACAACTGTTTACCAAAACTCTCTCCATTCACTCATTATTAACAAAACCGTACCATACTTTTTTCTTTTTATATTATTATTATTATTATTATTATTATTATTATTATTATTATTATTATTATTATTATTATTATTGTCTCTCCCCATCCCCGAGCGCACCTACAGTGGATCTGCAATCAGCGTCGCTAGCTCTTAAGCTCTGCTGGGAGAACAAACGGACGCCAGTGGATTCCTGGTTCTACAGTGGTACTACGGCCAGTATCTTGTGCAAGTTTGGTGAACTTTAATATTGATTCTTGTGTCTTCAGTGGACTTGCATGTCTCTCTCTTCTCCTCCCCTCCAGTGCCTCCTCGAGTGACCTCCTGCAGCCCAACTCCCAACCACACAGCTGCAACTCTCATTCAGCAACAATCAGCCTGCAGCTCTGGCTGTTTCACTTTTCATCTGGTGTCAATAAAACCCCTTAAACCTGCTTTCAGCCTCCGCCTCCTTTCTTGGTCCAGCATTCAAATAGCTGGTTATACAAACTGTCACAGTAATGAGGTTTTCAAAAAAGATGTTAGTTTATTTAATGCTAATTTTACTGTGTATCATAGATCACATGTGCAAACAATTCCAAACACATTTGATCATCTTCAGTCACTAATCCACAAGCCTACAGCATTTCCACTGAGACCACATCTCTGGATTTGGAGTCTAGAAGTCCTGTTGAATTCAGTTTTGATGAAAGTACTGATGTCAATGTATTTGATGGTACATTTAAATTTTAAAGTAATGAAAACATTTATGTTAAACTAACAAATGTTCATCAAAACATGTTTCATTTTCAGAGGCTAACTTTGACAATTTTTTGTGCCAATATGCATGACAGAATCAGTGGGGAAAAATTCCAGATAATTGCCGGGAAAAGAAAAATTTAAACATTGCATAAGACATGTTTATGCTGCATGTCGTCTTATAAGAATCTGAAATGTTTCTATTTATACATGATCAGATAAATGCAGTTAATATAAATTCCCAAAAATTGACATTCACATAGATAGTTTCTAACTTTGACAAGCCAGCCATCGCTTGCCCAGTTATATTCCAGGAATTTTGCAACCCTGATTCCAGCACACACAGTAAAGATCAGGTGACACAGAATGCATTTTGAAAAATGTAAATCCACCTGCTTTGGCTGATTTCAGAGAAATGGAGAGTCAGAGAGTTATAAACAGTTCTTTCTGGTATCAGGACAGTTTATGTAAGTGTGTGGTATCCGTCTAGCTCTGGAGAGTAACAATCTCACTAATCCATGTCTTAATAAGGACACACAACAACTGCAACTGAATGTGAAGTGTAGCTCTTCATTTCTGCTAATGCTAGTTGAAGATGTAACACCAACAAATGGGAGACAAGCCATGAATGCAGCAGTTAAGTAATATTTATTTATTTATTTATTTATTATTTTTTAAATGCTTCAGTGTTTTTATATTTCAATCAACAATTCATTTGCAAAACAGAGAGGAAAGGAATGCTTGATGTCATTATAAATATATTTTATTTACATTTTATTTACATTATATATTAATTTATTTACATTATATATTAATTTATTTACATTATATATTAATTTTATTTACATTATATATTAATTTTATAAAAAATTTATATATTTTTAAAAAAATAAATTAAAATTAAAATTTTATATATTTTTTTTACATTTTTTTTTACATTTTATATATATATATATATATATATATATATATATATATATATATATATATATATATATATATATATATATTATATACATTTCATAGAAATCAATCTATTTACATGTGTGAACAATGGTAGCTGCTTTTGTAGTTCATCACGTGATGTGGACACTCTTACTTGTGTCAGTGTGGTTGGTGTGGGGTATGGGGGAGCAGATCTGTCCTGCTGGAGGCTGCATATGAACACCCTGGCTCCATCATTAATGTGCTTGTGTTGGGCTGTTGCATCCAGGTCATGTTTAGGGGTTGTGCAAAGCCCATTTGGCTGAAGGAGGGGTTGGTCCCAACGGAGGAAGAGTCCAACAAGATGAGCTGTTGAACTGAAGGCTGCCCCGGCTGTTGTGGGTAACTGTACACCATGACAACTGGCGGCACTGTCACAGCTGTAGGTTGAGCGGCAGCTGTCTCTACCCTTGCCTTCTTCTTCTTCTTGCCGTAGTTGTTGGAGGTTGACCATGTGGGGTACAGAGTTTGGTGGCGCACACGTTCGTTTTCGGCCACTTCTCTGTAAAATGCCTTCTCTGCCTCTGTCATTGAGTTCCACAGCTGTGCCAAGTATCTGGAAACTTCTCCACTCCCTCTCTGTTTAATTTCAGCCGGCACACTTTCCCTCTGCATGGACATGTAGATCATGAAGGCATTTCGTGGCCTTTTGATGTACACGCCATCTTCATTCTGCAGTCTTTCTCTCTTCCTCTTTTTGCCGTAGTTGTCAGCCACTGTCCATGAAGGGTGCAGATTTTGGTGGCGCACACGTTCATTTTCTGCCATTTCTTTATAATAGGACCTTTCTTCCTCCGTCATTGATTTCCATGTCTGTCCCAAGTATGATGCAACTTCTCCGCTCCCTTTCTGTTTGATTTCTTCAGGAACACTTTCCCGCTGCATCGACATGTAGACCATGAAGGCATTGCGTGGTCTCTTGATGTAGGCATTGTTTTCTTGCTGCATTCCTTCTCTCATCCTCTTTCTTGAGTTTGAGGTGCTGGAGAAAGGAGCAGCAGAGACAGAGAGTGGAACATCTGTTGCTGTAACCACAGACAACTGATCTTCAGCAAGCTCTTGAGCAGGCTGCTGGATCTGATCCAGGCCTGCTGGAAAGCCTGATGGCTCTTCTTCTTGTTGCTGTGGAACAGCTTCAGATGCTCTCTGTGAGTCCCAGGGCAGAGCCTGCTCCTGGTTGAACTCCAATGCCTCATCGTGCATGCTGTCTGGCACCATGATGTCCTCTTCATACAGTGACTCAAACACTGAGCTCAGACAGAGTGCTGTGCTCGGTGGGTCAAAGAGCTGAAGAGTTTCAAACTCTGTGTTGTCCTCTGACTTTCCCTCCTGACTGTCTGCTGACTGGGAGACATTAGGCTCAGGACCAGCCAGAGAAGTTGGAGGTGGAGAGTCAGCTACGTCTGCAAATGACTTGCAGACGATCTCCTCCATAGAGGAAAAAAGCTCGTTCCAGTCCGTCTCCTTGAAAGCTTGATCTTGATCTGCACGTTCCTCCATGGAGGGTGCTTTCTGAGGGACGTCTTGGGTCTTTTCTGTCCTCATCTTTACAAAACTCTTTAAAGAAAGGTGACAATCAAGTCAACCAACTTTTCTCAAATCTTCTTGAAGTTTTGTGATTCTTCTGTTGTTTTCGAGGTTTCCTTCTCTCGGTGTGACTGCGGCTCTCTGGTTTAAGTCATGAGGTGGTGTCGTGTTTTCTGATAGTCTATAAAAATGTCCGTGTTCTTTTGTGATGTCATCGCCCTTCATCTGTGATTCCTTGTGATGTCATTGGCCACCCATGGTTTAAATCATACAAAAAAAATTCCCTGTTTCCACGACGACCGTTTACTATAAATAACTACATTCACTACATTTTGACAGCTGTACCATACGTGTTTTTTTTTTAAATCATGCAACAAAAACAAGACAGTGACACGGACAGACAAATAGATTGTAAACAAAGTGGTGATAGCAGGGATAGTTGTGACAGTAATGATAATAATAACTGTAACAGAGCTTTCATAAGACAAAAAAAAAACAAATATAACATTTGTCAGAAAGAAAAAATAAAAAAACAATAAAGGTAAATAAATATAAAAATAAATGAATGAACGGCTGGAAAAAATGTTTTTAAATAATACTGTCCATTTATGTGATACTATTGTATTAATATTAATTATATATATATATATAATTATTAATAATAATAATAATAATAATAATAATAATAATAATAATAATAATAATAATTATTATTATTATTATTATTATTATTACTATTATTATTATTGTCATTATATACAGAGGAATATATATATATATATATATATATATATACATATATAAAGATATAGATATATATATATATATATATATATATATATATATATATATATATATATATATATATATATATATATATATTGCTTATCACAATATGTTAGTCAACTTGATTTTATAGAGCTTAAACTGTTTCAGGTCCTAGAACTGATAAAGTCTCTATTAAGTTTGTTGTTCTTTTTGCATGCATTTTGTAAACCTTTTTGTCATCCAAGGTGTTTTATCATAATGAAATGTTGCAAATACAGGTAAATGATCACTTCAATCATTCAGCACTAAACCACTACTAATGCTTTTCTCCAAAATATTTGTGAAAATATGTATAAAATATTATTAATGTTGCACTTGTTGTTGATTACTAAATCTGAGTTTTGTTTATTCGTAGATACTTTTAAGAGATCTATATCAAAATCGCCACAGATTAGAGGTTAGAGAGAGAGTTTTATTTTCATTTAATGCATTCATTGATTCTACCAAACTGTCCTTTAAAGTTTCAATATTTGACCCAGATTTCCTATACATACACAAAACAACATCATTCCTCCTTTTTTCTTCTTCATCTCTGCAGGAACACACTCCATTATATCATCAATTGCAGCCTGTCAAGCTCTCGCAATTTACATTTTAAGTCTCTGTCCATACAGAGAGCCACACTCCTGTTCGCTCTACTAGAGCTATATAAATCATGCCCATTAAAATACAAATCAATATCTTTCTCTGTATTCATCCATGTTTCAGATGGAGCTACAAACTTCAATTTACTTTTAAAAGTGTCCAAGTAATCATTGACTTTGGGGAAGTTTTTAGATGGACTTCTACAGTTAAAATGAACCAATGAAAATGTCTCATTAAGTTCAACTTGCTCATTGATTTGCTCATCAGTAAAATATCAGCCGGGGTCCTTGATGTGATTGAAAACGTGATTCTCTGGATCCACATTTTCAAAATCATTTGTTTTACACTCTGTGTATTCAGATCCTGGAAAAACGTTTAAATTCTGACTGTTAAGTCAGACATCCAACCTTTGATCCAGCATCTCAAGCCTCTGATCTTTTTGTTTGATTGTAGTTTTCAGCTCTCGGATCTCCTCCACTCGTCCTGTGAGAGGCTTGTTGTTGCCTCGCCATTTTGCTCATCTCCTCAGACATGAGCAGAAACAGAGGTTTTAACATGACGAGATCTGAACACGCCATTTGGGTTGTTGTCGGACTTTTATTCAACCTGTTGGTTGGACTCCAATAAGTCTGCTTCCTATCACCTCCTCTGACTCGTGAGAAAAGGTCATTTGCTGGCGTTGCTTTATTTTCAGGGGTGCTCCTGTCGAGTCATCATGCCGACCTGGGAACATTTCCGCTCTGAGTTGTTGAAGGCCCTGCAGACTCACGCAGAAAGTGTTGTTTCACTTTAATTGGCCTGACTTAACCTTGAGACTGAGAGCAATTACACACCCCTGATGACTGACATTTCCCCTGATCCTCATAATTATAAACTTTGCATCGTCAAACCTCAAGCTGAGCGGGAGTCTAATCAGTCGAGGCGACAGAGCTGGGATTAATGACATCGTTTTGTTACTGTTTAATGAGGAGACTGAGAGGTTTTTGGGAGATCATGTAATCATGGGGGACTGATTTTGACACACTGGCAGAAATATTTTGCTGCTAACATCTCTGGTATAAAAGCAGATTTAGTTTGATAATTTACTGGTGCTGTGGTGGGGTCATTCGTTACCCAAATGGAAAGCTAATGGTTCAGGTTCTGCTGTCCACATGCCAAAATATTCTTGGCCGAGATGCTTTAAGTACAACCGCCCCTGCTGGCTGTGCCAATAGTGTGTGTGTATGTGAACATACTTCCCAGCAGCCTTTGTTATCAGTGTATATTACTCTGCTAGATCACTGTGTTCTCAGGCTGCTCTGTACCTGCGGCCTCTAGAAGTAGTACAGGTTGTCCAGCCTTTAGTTATCAGGCTCCTCTTCTTTGGAATCGTCCACTGGTTGAGGTCCAGGAGGCAGACACTGTCTCTCTTTTTGGAGCAGACTTCAAACTTTCCTTTTGATGAAGTTTATATACCCCCAGTTCTAATGAAGTTGTGGCGCTGGGTTAAATGTAAATATACACTGAGTTCAGTTATTTTCAAATCCTCTTTAACCTATATATAATTGAAAACACCACGAAGACAAGACATTTACTGTTCAAACTGATACATTTTATTTATTTATTTTTGCAAATATTTTCTCATTTTGATCAGGTCTGAACCAGCACTTAGTTATGCTGCTATAAGCTCAGACTGTCACACTGAGCTCCTGTTCCTCTCTCTCCTCTGTCGGTCAGTCTAATTCCTGATCTTAATGTCTCATTAAAGTTATTAATCATGGATCTCTCTGGGAGTCTTTGAGTTTTTCTTGTCGGTTCCTCTGGATCGTTGCTGTTGACGACCTGCTGCTGTGGACCTGACAGACTCCACAGTTACAGTTTCTCCATGATCATCACTACAACACAGAAATATGGACTCTGTGTTTATGTCTCCCTGTGTCTTTGTCTCTCTGCCCCTCCCCCCTACCCCCTTCTTTCTCTCTCTAATCCCATCACAGTCTCTCTCTCAGATGTCTGTCTAACATGAGTCTGGTTCTGTCTGAGGTTTCTGCCCGTTAAAGGGAAGTTTTTTCTTGCCGTTGTAACTTGCTAAATATTGCAAAGTGCTGTACTCATGGTGGGTTAAGATGAGATCAGACTTCTTATCTTGTCTTGATGTTGGGTTTCTGTTAATAAATTTTATTACCATTTACAGGTCTAGACCTGTTAACGCTTGGAAAGCGTCTTGAGATAACGTTTGTTATGAATTGGCGCCATATAAATTATGATTGATTGATTGACAATGTAGATTCAATCACTTTTTGCCTGGAGGTCGAGCACACTCACAAGTCATTACTCCAACCCAGCTTCTCCCCAAACTGCAGTCAAAGTTCAAACCAGGGACTTCACACGATGGGTCCATGTGTAAGAATTTACGCTGCTCGTATCAGTGACAAAAATCAGGAGATTCATCCCTACAAAGATGCTCTTGATGTTCCTTATGCTGCTCTCTTTAGGTCAATGACTTTTACTCAGAGGACAGAAAGTTCAGAAGTTGTTTTCCAGGATTAAAGCTGTGACGTTTGTTGGATTTCTGTCGGATCTATGAATGTTTGAAGTCACTGAGATTCAACACAAGACCCATTCAATTTACCTCATCCTGTGGTTTACAAAATATAACCGATCCAGAAGAACACATGAAACATAACTGCAAAGGCTTGGGCTAAGCAAGTGTTTATGTTTTATTTGTGGTCAAGGAAAAAAAATTAAAGTTTTAGACTTTATATATATATATGCGCCTTATTCACCTGAAAAACTCAGGAAAATATCTAAACAATGTCTAAATTACTTATGAGTTAAAAGAAAAAGAAACAAAACAAAATAAAAAACATCTTGTTAAAAGACATTGTTTTTATTTTCCTTGAAACTCGTCAATGAAATTATTTCTGAATGTCGCTCATATTGAGTTTGATACAACATTTTATTTTTTCAGTAATGAGACGCTTGCTTAGATATCAGTCCATAAGAACACAAACATGAGACAATCCAGGCAACAAAAAAATCTTTGATCTCTTTTAATGTTTTTTTTATTCAAAGGCTGTAAATTTCTTATTTTCTACAGTGTAAAAGGTCACAATTTGAACTCAAGTTGAAAGGAAGTGAAATTTGGAAAAATATGAACAATATAAAAAGAACTGAGATATAGAAGAGCAACAACATCCATACAAAATGTTTCACTAGAAGTAAAGAAAACACAGTGTGTGTGTGTTTTTTTTAAAAAAAGATAAAAACCACAAGTTTAGAAAAATTTAGAACTCATGAACCCGAAAAAGCTCAACCGAGGAAATCTGTTGGAGAAACTGCAGGGAAAGGAACGTAAATATCAACACAAAGAACATGAATCTCACTATTCACAAAACATAAAGATGCAACTGCACAAAACCATGAAATATACTTCTGAGTAAAATGTCATGAAGAAGCAATAACAGTTATCTGAGGAATAAAAGAAACATTTATTGTGAACACTCACACAGTGCACAGTCATAAGAAAATAGACAGCAGTAATGTACATTATGAACAAAAGGATATATATTTATTCATATAGATCTTTTCCTTTAAATATACTAGGACAGTGTAGTAACTCTGGCACGTTAGTGCAGATTCGATCTCATCTTTTTTTTAGAGTTCTCAAAATTCTCTGTGATGTTTTCAAGCAGCAGCAGCATGAGTGGCCGTTTCATTAGCAATGAGAGGAGCTGCAGATTGGTTTAAAGTGCTGCTTTTTGCATGTTCCTGCCTGGAGTCCATATTCCTAAGTGCTTCAGTGATCATTACAAAAATAGAGATTTGAAGGGGCAACAGAATTACATCTGGACCGAGTTTTCCCCTTTGCTGATGGTAAATAAATTCTGACATGTTATTGCTACAAAGGACTGCATGACTGAAAGCAAACGAGGGGTGCCACACTCTGACTCCGCCGCAATGCAAAACGCAACACGTGCGTGTGATTTTGTGACCGATACCCCCCCCCATTGATTTTTATCAGTTTAAACAAGCACGTTCTCAAAGGACTGGGGAGAATAATTCAACTGATGATCGAGTCAAAGCTGCATTTATCAATATTTGGCCGATGCATGGCAGGAAATGAATCCCAACAACCACAAAGCACAGCCACAGAGCCTCTCAGCGCCTCTCTGGATCATTAATCTGATAACGTCTGTGTGAATTCAGTCTTTAACAACCGCTTCACATGGTCTTTCACTCTCATTTAAAGGCTCTGTATGGACTACCTGTTTGGTGTAGACTGCAGTGACACTTTTGGCAGGAATCTGAGGTGTTTTCCTCGGATAAATACTCCATTTCCCATGAGCACCATCACCAAGAAAGACATAACTCTTAACAAGGCATGTGTTTGTTTTGAAGCAATTGAATGAAGAGCAGATCTTCTTTTCAACACCACTTCTCTTTGTTTGAGACAATTTTCCCCAGAGAGAAACGGACAGCTTTCTGCTTAACGCTCTTACACTGTGTATCTGCATGCTGATAACCCTGCACTTTTTGTGTTGTACAGCAGGGGTTGGCAACAGGTGGACTGCGGTCCGGGTCTGGACCCAGACGCCACAATATACGGACCCGGTCCTGTAATCAATGAAGAATGAGGGGATTTTAAATTTAACAAGACACTTCTGTTTTCACTGGTGAGCAAAGATGGAAACACACAGACCAATTGCATTCAAGTAAAGCCATCCCATGTGACCCTTCTCAGCCAATGACGACTCTGCATTCCAGCCTTTGAATATTGATGCTCTACATGCAGGTGAAAGTTCAGAGCCATGAAAATGAGAAAACGAGCATCATGTTGTTTTTTAATTAGAGTGCTTTTTCAGAGCGTTTTCTACAAAACTACAAGAATTTTAAACAGAATTCATGTTATTTTTTATTCCCAAATAGAGCCAGCGCACTGGAATTCTCTTAGAAGTCAGAAATTAATCAAGAATAACATACAACCACTGAAACACATTTTTTATGCACACGCATTTTAGACACACACACACACACACACACACATATATATATATATATATATATATATATATAGATATATATATATATATATATATTCAAAATGTGTGTGTGTACACAGTATGATGTTTCAGACCTTCGATTTAATACATTTTCTTTGACTGGATCTTTTTGAATTTTAGTTGCCGACCCCTGCTGTACAGCTACATCAGAAGAGCCAAAAACCTCTTTCTTGACTTGAAAACCCCTAAAGATGGATCAAATGTAATTCACACTACAGACAGAAAAAAATAAAGTTGGTTTACATTACAAACTCTGGCTCCTACCAGACCTCATAGCCTGTTATACTTTCAGCAAAGTGTCATTTTTCCATTAAATATTCAGTCACTGTCCAAAACCTGATGAATGCAGCTTTGAGTCATGTATCAACTCCAACAGCCAATCATCTGCAGTCTTACTATCTGACTGGCAGAGCATTTGCTGCCTTTCTGTCCTTCCTGTGACTGTAATGTTCTCTCTGTTTTTTAGGGACATGTTTTTTGATGTCAAGTCCAGACTCAAGAGATGGAGAGTTAAGAACTCATCACAGTCAAGATGAGACAGCTTGATAACACCACCCTTAACAAGAGGTTAAAGTCCCTAAAGTTAAATCTCACCTCTAGATATCTGACTGATCCTAAGCCACAATTTAAAATGAGATTATCAGTGTAATGTAGGTTATTTCTAAATGCTATTTATTAGCTTCCTGATCGGGTCAAACAGGACCAGGATTCATTAACAGTACATCTAAGTTTCTATGACAACGCCACGCTGGCTGACAAAGTTTAGTAATGAGAAGAGAGATCTGTGTTTTTCTCTGCTAGAAAACGATTTCTTGGATTAATTTAGTAGTGATGGTGGAGACTGGAGCTGAACTGACAGACAGAAAAAGGACAGAAGAGAAGAAGAAAGATAAACAGGAGAGAGATACAGCATGAGCTAAAGGCTAAAACATGAGCTAATCTGTTTGTGATGATGTTCATTCCAACCCACATGCAGCAGTTATTCTGCAGTGATCTGATCAAACTTGAGAGTCTGTCAATAAAATGAAGAGTGAGGTTACGTTAGCTCTGATTGGTTGATGAGCAGGACATAAGGATTCGCTAACCTTACACGTTAGTCTACGGATACATCTCTGGGCACCAGGCTCTGAGTAGCACTAAATATAGCTGGCGACTAAACTACAGAACAAACTGACTGTAACTGTTTTTATCAACACTTTACCTCATCATGTTGTATCCAGTTAAAAGTTGTCTTCAACAAAGAAAAGTAGTGTTAAAAAGAAGATCTGATCTCCATTCATTTCCAAAACAAACACACGCCTTGAAAAGAGTTATGTCATCATGACAGTGTGTGCAGGGTTCCAGCCAAAAGGTGTCGCTGTCCTCACAGCCTCTTTAACAAGAGCGACCATACTTTGACATTTATAAAGTGTTTTAAATGAGCAGGAACTGCATCATATTTATTGTGAAGGATTGTACCTTACACACCAACAGACCAGATAAAGTCAAACATATTACAGAAAATTGATTCCTTCATGTTTGACTGAGCTACATTATAGAAATGTCAAAGTAGAAACTGCAACGGCTGCATGTGTAGCCTGGCCGATGATCAAAGCCGTTCTCGTTCTGTGATATGAAACTAAAGAAACTGGCAGGGTGAAGGCAGCCCAGCATGTCTTTGATAGTAGAGACACAGGCCATGAATAAATTGTTCACTGAGAGAAGAGGACAGCAGTTTTTCTTACATCACTATAACCTGATTTGACATAGCAGAAAACATCTAACAGGAGACAAAAAGTCAGCGCACACAAGAAAAATCTCAGGTTTGGCCTGTGAGTCAGAACGACCGACGTGTTTTAGAGTTATCACGTAAGAAAAGAAAAGCTATTTGCATTCTTTCACGATGGACTGCAGAGGCTTTTTACCATGTCCACTCCTCAATATACAGCTTTACATGGTATAATCTGCAACTCTGAAACTATTTTTAACAACGATGAAGACAGAAAGGGAGATAAAAAGGAAGCAGCGAGGGAGAGGATGATTGTCTGGTGCGACTAAGAAACCCTTGTTGTAGAATCTTTTTATACAGAATGTGTAGCGCTTTCATCGGTTGCATGGACTGTACACACACTGAGCACACACAGATACAGCCCCGAACAGATGCCATGACAACTGAAACACATGTGACTATAAATAACATCCTAATTTGCTACATTAAACAGGGCCCATATTTACCAAAAAACGGCCCCAATTAAATATTGCACCAAAAAGTTCAGACCTGTGAAAGACATCCTCCCTGTTTTATGATCATTCTCTTCATCTAACCTTCATTAATTACAGCCAGCACATTAAGGTCGTTTTCTGACACTCTGTGAACTTTCAGGTCCACCTCACCACGCAGAAGTTACCGACCTGTGTCTGTAACGTAACTCTAAGAGAGTGATTAACTGAAGTCATGATCGATGTGTACAGAGACACAGAGGGACGAGGGCTGCAATTATGGTCCTTAAACCACACACGCGCTTCTGTGGGTCACAGGGTGCTGATGATAACCACAGGATAACGACGAGCCAGCACACACACACACACACAAACACACACACACACATACACACACTGAAAGGCCATCAGTGTGTGGTGTAAAATCTGGCTCAGATCAGGTATTTATCATTGATCATTGAACAGGAATTTTTTTTCTTTTTTTCCCAATAAGAGTTTAACAAAGGAGGATTAGGGCCAAGTAAAACATAAATAAATAACTAAATTTACAAAATTATAGTCATAATCATCAATTGATGTTTAAAAGCAAGCTTTATTTTGAAAGGTTGTTTTTTAAGAGCAGCCTTCCGCCTGAGCAAAGAGGATGAACTGAGAGCGTCTTCTTGATGAAGTTGTGTTGAGTTCCAGCTTTGACAAACAGCCTTCTTAATATCTCTGCCGATAGTTTGTTAGAGAACCTGGAGCTTTCTGATGAAGGCAGTTGAAACACGTAGCACTGTAGGCTACCACACTACGACGGAGGATTAAGTAGAACTTCACAAGATGCTCCATGTTCCTCATTTCTGTACAGGCGGCTGCTGCTCTTCTGATAGACAAGATACAGACTAAAATAACAAGTTTATTCTCCTAAATGTACTTTTTTAAAGAATGGCCCTGATCCTCCATTGTAGAGTTTAATTCAGCATTTCCTTGATATTTTTTAAGTTTTTAAATTTTCTGCTCAAAACTCTCGGAATATTGCGTGCACAGATTCTACAGTGAACAAGGGAGTGTTTATTATCCCTTGCGCTGCTTTTCATAAGCGATAGACTTTACAGGGATTGGTAGAGGTTAAGTCAATTTTTAAATCCATCCGCAGTGTCATATCGTATTAAACCATCTAAACATTGGGCGCAGATGGCCCAGTGGTCTAGGGAACACCCTGTGAGGTTCAGCCTTGAGCGGATGGCTCGGCTTTGAGTCCGACCTGTGACCTGTTTCCTGCACATCATTCCCCACTCTCACCCCGTTTCCTACTCTGTCCACCGTCCTGTCCTCTCTAATTAAAGGCATAAAAAGCCCCCCCAGAAAATAATAAACCATTTGAACATAAACCTCTGGGCATCTTTGTGTCTGTTGGAAAATGCACTGTCATAATTTTCTACAGGCAGATTGACTTCACTGCTCCGCACTCCTCTTTGACCAGAAACTTGTGTAAACAAACAGAGACCTGGTCCTACACCCTGTCCAGGTTGATCAATGCAGATCCCTGCGTGGAAATGAATGTACACCCATTTTTTTTTTTTTGGTCATACGTATGTTTGATATAACTCAGGACAATACCAATACCTCTACCCATCTATTCATTAAGTAAACAATGTCGTCACCCTCATGTTGTCTGTACTATCTTTCTTAACACAGGTTAAGATCACTCTGGAAGTCTCATATATTAAAGCTGTTTATGACTTCTGTTTGGTAAATATGGGCCCAGAAGTTGGTGTCAAATTGGAGCTGAAATGCACAGCAGTCCTCTGAATGGGTCAAATGATGAAAAGCACAAGGACATAAAAGAAATCAGAGCACTTAACTGAACATAACAATGGGTCTTTTTTTCATCATTTTCTCTTTTTGGACCTCCCGTTCAGCTCAGTATCAGGACAGTTAAAGCAATGCAGTCCATTTCCTGTTTTTTTGTTTTTCTTTTTTTTTTCTGGTGTTAAGCAGTGTGCAGGTCTTCTCTTTTCACCTCACATCAAGCTTCTTTTGAGAGGCAAAAGTCTAAACAGGGTTGAGAATTAAAACTTACTGTGCATCATTTAAGTGCATAGATGGAGACAGAAGGAACGCCCTGTCCCGTGGAGCTTTTAACTCTTTTTTTTTCTATTTTCTTGAATTCAAGAAGCTGCTGAGGACAACAGGCGCCTGATGAAGACAACATAGAACAACATACTGCAGATCAGACACACACACTGAGGATGGATTTAGCGCTGCACTCTGGTTAATTGGATTGGACGGTGAAGAGTGTGGATGTCCAATGGGTTTGCCACACTGCCGACTCCACGTCATGTGACCTCAGCGAAGGCGATGTGATTCTGCGGGGGGGAGGAAAGACAATGAAATCAGAACAGCTGAGTGATGAAGTCAGTTGGTCTGTTTATCAACACTTATCCCTCACTTTAATTACATGCTTCTCTATAATTTTGACTTATGGTTTAGTTTTGTTTTAAATTCAACCATAAGAAACATAAACACCAAAAGATCATGTTTTTGAAATTTAATTACATTTTTTTTTATTATTTGATTATATAATGTCTATATCTGGTACATATTTCATAAAAATCAACAATTTAATGATAAAATTCATCATTTCATGCACATAATATCAAATGTGTTATATGTTTTGCTGTAAATTTCAAAACACGACAAAAATTTATGACAGAGGCAGTTCCAAACTATAAAATATTGGATATAATACCACAATTTAAATCCAACAGTTGCCAATAATTGTTTTAGATTTAAAACGTTGTCTTGTCATGTCATCAGTTGTAACTCATAATGGCGACTGAGCACACAGAAAGCAGAGTAGAGAATGTAAACTGTGGAGCAGCATTATGTTGAAATACTGAGCACAGCATTTCGACATATAGAAATCAAACTTCAATGAACTTCTCATTCTTCCGTATGTTTTTAGCTCGCTTCACAGAATCTGACTTTCACAGATTTTCACCATCCAATTGTAAAATGTTCAGCACGTTCAGGAGAAGTTAGCTTGTACTTTTCAAATATCTAAGACTCATGCTTTTTGAAAATATCAAGCAATTTCAATTTTATTTTGGCCCATTAAAATAAATGGAAATGATCCGTCACCATGGAAACCACACAGCTGATGATGTCATAAGGTGACAGGGTTCGGAACAGGTGTTATAAGTAGGACTAGTGCAATTCACCAGGGTTCAGCTCTGCTCCCCGTCACCATGGAAACCACACAGCTGATGATGTCATAAGGTGAGTGGGTTCGGAACAGGTGTTATAAGTAAGACTAGTGCAGTTCACCAGGGTTAAGCTCTGCTCCCCGTCACCATGGAAACCACACAGCTGATGATGTCATAAGGTGACAGGGTTCAGAACAGGTGTTAAAAGTAGGACTAGTGCAATTCACTAGGGTTAAGCTCTGCTCCCCGTCACCATGGAAACCATACAGCTGATGATGTCACAAGGGGTTAGGATTGGTGTGGTTAGGGTTAGGGCTCAGCATTTCAACATTCAGCATTTGCTGCTAGGAAATGCCCCCCCCCCATGAGTCCAGGCATCATCTATGACAATAATTTCAAAATGCCATAAACCAGCCCGATATACCTGCCAAACAACTAATCAGTCAACTTTAAAAAACATCTAATCCCCCCCCCAAAACTTGACTTGCAAAGTTAAGCCACAAAGACATTATGTCAGTGTCAAAAGACTCCGAACAAAAGTTTAACAGTTGTATTCATAGCAGGTAAAAACAATGAACCATACAGAGCCACGTATCTTTCTGCTTAACATTGCAGAGCTGGAGATGTATGGGTATGGAGTTTCTTCCAGCTGTGTAAAGCTGCAGTAAAGACATACAGCTCTATCATTTCACCCTCCAAAGAGGAAAAGACTGGGATTCATTTTTGCTGCTCAAACGTTTCATCCTACTTTGGCATTTCGTTCACTCTGGCTTGTTTAGCTTCTAGGCATCTTTAGGCTGTGCTATTTTTGTAGCAGGCAATTTTCCACTGAGCCTGTCGTAGCCGAGGTGAGAATGTGAGATTCTGTGCTCCTTTAAAACAACTGAGTGCAGGCTTCCTCAGCAGGAAGCCTTGAATTGACTCATCAGAGAGGAGCCATGTATTTCCAACATCGCCTCGCTAAATTTGTATCTTGTTAGAGGAAGTGTGCCGAATACACAGCAGGTGAGGGTAAACAGAAACACATTCCTGTTACGTTAAGCAACACCAATTCTGCACACAGAAAAAGGAGAGATCACTGCAAGGGAAAAGCAGGAAAAGCAGGAAGAGCACTTCAAGCACACAGGAAAACTCTCTGGACAGCATTACATTGAGCTGAATCTGCCTCATCATGTCTGTAGCTTCTTTTCATCCAAACAGGGCCGGTCACAGAGGACCAGGACAGCCACTGGCCCAACAGATGGGTATTTTAAGGGCCAAAGAGCCAGTGTTTGACTAACAAAAATAGACCAGCTCATGGCAAGCCCATGTAATTACACCTTGCTGTTGTAGCAGTGATTTTATCCATCATGGCAGAGATCTGGGAATTTAGTGGAATACAAAGAGTTGACAGGGCGAGTCACACAAAGTGATTCAAAAGTGAGCTCAGACAAATTAAACAGCTCAGTGAGAATTAGGGGATGTAAATCTGTTATCACTAACTTTAAAAGGTATAATTTTTTGTGTAAATTAACTCTTAATGATGATAATGTCTGTAAAATAAGCCAATCATTGATTTTATGTTATACAACAAAACGGCACAATTTAGAGGAAGAAGTGTCTGTTTTCACTACAGATGCTTAAAACGCTCTTTTTTTCAACATGGCGTCATATGACGTAGCAAAGTGGACTCGCGTTCACTGTCTCACTTTGATCTAATGTGTATAACAGGTGGTAGTGAGTGGGAGCAGGTGTTTCAGGTTGTGTTTATCATGTTTCTTCGGGTGTATAATTCAATTTAACCATTTATTAAAATGGTCAAATATTGTGTTTGCACTGGATGCAGAAATACTAACTTAACAGGACATGGAGTCCACTCTCTGGATTTAGCTTTGGTGCTTGGGTTTGTTTTGTGCAGGTGAAGAGACGGGACTTTATTTCTGCATCGGTCACAAAAAGACACCTATCATCTGTGGTGCTCATTTTCAGCAGTAAGTTAATGTGCCTGATGATATAATGGAGGTCAGGATGGGATACTGGGGCCAGGTCCAGGTGAGACTGATGGAGGATGCAGTCCTGTCAATACAGGCAACTGCAGGTTCACTGTGGCAAATGTAAACAAGGATTTGTCAGATGCAGCCCGATGGAATCATGAGCTGAGCCTTGATTTTAGTTTCCTGACTCTAGATCAGTGGATAGATCTATTTTGACAACTCAAAGTGCGTTGCTTCATGATTGGCTCTCCATACTTAATTCTGAAGTTGTTCTTTCTGATTTTAAACCTTAAACTTGCTGATGTGAACACAGCATTAGGCTACATGCTGCTAGCTAACAGCGCTCACACAGCAGGACACCTGCTCTGTTCTCCACTGGTTCTCCTCACACCACAGCTCAGCTGCTCTCCTGTGACTGTTATTCCTCCTGATCCTGTCCTGTTCCTGCTCTCCATCTTGATCATCATATGTATAGAATACAGATTTTCTTCCTCTTCATTGACAGGAGTGACAGTCTGATCCATGTTTATTAATGTTTATTATGTCCTGTTAGAGCAGGACTCTCCCCTGTGATGTCACCTTCAGATGACAGTTTTTAAAGTGGAAGTAAACACAGACAGACTAAAATGTCTCCAGGGGAACTCTGTGGTTTGTTAATTTAAGACTTTCTTTCAAAATGTTGTTTTAAGTTATTTTGCTATAAATTGCTGAACTGCTGAAGGGCCAAAATCTTTAATAACACTTTCTAAAGTCTAGCAGATGTAATAAAAAAAAACAGATCTGGAGGGCGGATGAACTTAAAATTCATCAATGTGGAATAAGAAGTAATGTAAATGTGTCCAGAGGTTTGTCAGAGTTCAGGTTTCAAACCACTCCAAACTTTGTTGCCTTCTTCGTGTGAGACGCTGGAACCAGTCGAAACCCTGGAGCCAGCCCAGAAAGGCCAGAAAGCGCTCCTTAATGTAGCAAGACTCTTCATCTTCATCATCGGTCTCCTGGGAGACAGTGTGCGTGGGTGTGTCATTAAAATGTAGCCTGTGCTGCATGTACCAGACTAATGGGTGATACTTTGTTGGAAAACAACAGAAAGTGTAAAGACTGTGTGAGAGCAAACATTGACTTATTGCAATCCTAACTCAGACCATATCTCTGCCTGTTAGTCATATGAAACATAAAAACATGAGGCCTTTTTCTGAACACAAGCTTTACGACTCAGAGGTCTTAAATCAAGATTACAGAGGCTGGCTAAATACACATAGAGCTCATTATTATCATATTAAATTGCAGTCTTTACCCTCCAAACCTCATAAAATCATTGCTGAGTTGTTGTGATTTCATCTGTCTCGGGTCAGTTTTTTACCATCTGATGCTCTGATTAAATCTAAAAAATGAAAATAAAATGAAATAGAGGAAATTAAAGGAAGGAAGAAAGGACATCGCTAACAACCAATGAATACTTTTTCCTGAGCATCATGAAGCAGTAAACCAGGTTAGTGGTTAACATGGAAGAAAAGTGAGAGCTGCTTCACACATGAGGGCTTCTTTGACCTTGTCTTTTCTGAATGTGATGCCACGTATGGTACAATGCTCTGTTGTTCCCTGAGGTCTTGAGAATCTAAAAACCTTCCAAGAATGGGGACGGAAATGCCACAAAGCTTCTAAAGGTAACCAAGCAGGTTACGTAAATGTCTGCAAATAGTTGGTGGCTGTGGAGAAATGCTGCCTTCTCTCAATTCAGAGTTTATTTCAGATAGACTATGATAGGGATGAGTTTAAAAACAAAACAAAACAGAACAAAAAATTTACCAGTACGTTTGTAAATTGTGATTTGGCATCATCTAATGTTCTCTGAATAAAGTCTATGCTGCCGATGACGAGCTCTAGTTTTGTCTGGAGCTTTCCTCCGTCCTTCCATGCATGCCTAATATAAGCACGTTCTGTTTTACCAAACAGAACAAGGAAATCCAAATTTCAGTCAGTCATAGATTATTTGTGTTTTTGCCTTTTTTTCCCCAGACCAACTGTATCAATCAACCAAATGACGACCAGTTCAGGGTGATGAAGCTCATGCTAACGTGATTGTAGCAGGCATGTGTGTGTATGTGTTTTGGTGGGGGGTTGCTGACAACATGAACGGTGCCATGTGTCATACACTGCTGGTGATGGTGTGTGACACCTGTCACTAAACATTTACCTGCACTGAGCCATTCTTGGTGTGGAGGGAAGCAAAACCACAAGATGAAAAGGTTTTCATGGGAGATTAAACGGCCCTTTGTAATCCTGCTCCTTTGTTTGTACAATGTTTTGCCAAGACACTAACTGCATGATCCAAAACTGCTGCATGAGTTTTCTCATCTTTTTTTTTTTTCCTTCTGGAGGCGACTGTTTCAATGCCAAAGATTTGGTTGAACTACATTTTCTCTTAAGCTCAATGATTGTATTCACAGCGCTTCACTTTTTACACATTTTGTTATGTTACAGCCTCATTCCAACATGGAATAAACCCATTTTCTCCTCAAAACGTGATTTTTTTTTAAATATATTTTTTGCACATAACATGAACAGTAGTATTCACATCCTTTCTGAATACTTTGTTGAAGCACCTTTGTCAGCAGTTACAGCTTCAGGTCTTTGGACAGTTTGGTCTGTTCCTCTTTGCAGCTCCTCTCAAGCTCCATCAGGTTGGATGAGGAGTGTTGGTGCACAGACGTTTTCAGATCTCTCCAAAGATGTCGGATCAGATTCAGGTCTGGGCTCTAGCTGGGCCCCTCAAGGACCTTCACAGAGTCGTCCTGAAGCCCCTCCTTTGATATCTTGGCTGTGGTCTGAGGGTTGTTGTCCTGCTGAAAGATGAACTGTGGCCCCAGTCTGAGGTCTAAAGCGCTCTGGAGCAGGTTTTCATCCAGGATGTCTCTGTTCATTGCTGCATTCATCTTTCCCTCAATCCTGACTGGTCTCCCAGTTCCTGCTGCTGAAAAACATCCCCACAGCATGATGCTGCCACCACCATGCTTCACTGTAGGGATGGGATTGTCCAGGTGATGAGCGGTGCCTGGTTCCTCAAAACATGACACCTGGCATTCACGCCAAAGAGTTCAATCTTTGTCTCATCAGAGCAGAGAGTTTTCTTTCTCCTGGTCTCAGAGTCCTTCAGGGGCCTTTAGTCAGACTCCAGACTCAAATAACAAAATGTGGAAAAAGTGAAGCTCTGTGTGACTGCCATCTCTACTTGTCAGAGATTTTAACTATCTGCAATTGTGCAAGGATCTTGAGTTCCTCTGGTCAACTTCTATTAGACTTCCCATGGTCAAGATATAAACAGTGGGGTGACCATTCTTTTGCTGTCTCTGCCCCCCTGACATTCACACCACAAATGATCTCGGCCTTCTAAATCTAAACTGTAGATCTACTTCTTTAGAATGGTTTTCATTCTGACAAGGATTAACCTGTTTCATGTGCATTTTCCGTCTAATCTATTCTGAAAAGCTTTAAACCTCTTGCAGCTGCCTTGCTCTGTATTTTTATGTTTTGTTTTCTGGTTTATTTTAATACTGCTATTTCTGTCGCTGCTGTAAAACACTCTAGGTACCTTTTTGATTATTGTAAAGGGGTTTTGAAATACATGTTGATTGATTGACAGAACCGTCTGTTGTAACTAAGCTCAAGTTCTCTCTGTAACTAAGGTGACGATGACTAAATCATCTTCATATAAATGCCAAAGGAAGTTACCTCAAAAAGAAAGAATAAGTTCAGATATAACATAAACCAACCTCGTTTCAGAGGGGTGATATTTGTTCTTACCAATTACAAGTACAAATAGAAATGTCTGACTTGTCACTTTGTTTTCTATTTGTCTTGAATCACTTTCACTGTTTTGTTCTTGTCATTGTACATTTAAGAGGCAAGATAATAAAGCCCAGGGATACGCACACATTTTCATTGAAGTTTGCAATGTGGGACTTGCACAAACATGTGTTTGCATAAATTTCCCTCCAGCAGGAGCACATCTAATTGCATCTTTGGGCTGGCTTTGTGTGCAATGTAGAAACTTCTAAAACTTGCTTTAAATAATGAAGAAGAGCAGCTCTGGCCAGGAATTTCTCTTTCAGATCCGAAGCCTGGTCTGAAATAATCAGATATTTAACATCAGAGAGGAAAGTTTAGGAAGATTGATAAATACTAACTTAAATATTAATGAGTCTCTAATTAAAATCAAAATAATTCCAGAGAAATTCAAAGCTGATGTTAAGTGTTGGGTGACCGTGTGCTGTTGAGATAAACTCACCTGTGAAGCGATGTACTTCTCCAGAGGACTCTCCATTCGACCCATACTCAGCATTCCTATATTGGGCTGTGGCTCCATCGGAGACTCATCGTTCAGCAGCAGTTTGCCTTTGAAGTTGTGGACTACACACACCACCTATGACACACACACACACACACACACACAGAAATGTGATACACACAAATGAAAATGGACCTACACAAACACAGACGTCTCAGATATATGTGTTTAATGGAATTTCAAGCACTGACAGATTCCTGAGTGGTTGGTTGGATTAAGAGACTAACCCAAGTATGTAGGTCACATATGTGTGTACTGACTCTTTCCTCAGGGTGCTACTGTATCTATGATAGATGGGGTGTTGCATGACTTCCTCTAATAGGAGCAAATTGCGGCTTTGAGGTTACAAATGAAATAACCAATTTCAAGTTGGCTGAGCAGAGAAGAGATACAAGGAGAAAATCTCTGAGTGCAGGAGCAGCCTTAGGTCCTCTGCAGTGCTCCTTACAGAGCACAGCAACCAGGGAGCTTCGGTCAGAGGGGCTGTAAAGCTCTCTGGAAGACCCAGAAAAGTCAGTCAGGTTGGTATTATTTTCTCATTTATACATAGCTCAACAGGAGCGCAGAACAAACATGATTTGTAAGTATTAAGTATTAAAGCCAGGAGGACGTGAGGAGTGTCTTTCGGATCCATGTTTCTGTTTTTTAACAAGCCTAACCCTGGATCAACACATACAGCCTGAGCGCCGCAGTCCGTTGATGTTGCGCACTTTAATGTACTTAGAAACCACTTTAGTCAATCTTTGCAAATTCAAACAGCTGGTTCTGTGTTCTGTCTCCAGCGCATGCTACCAGCAGCTGCTTGCTGCTGTTCTGCTGCAAGTCTATTTTTGCTGGAGTACGCTGCAGAAATGCAGATCGTACCAAACAGGAAAACAGACACCAAAACGATCAGAGTATCTGGTCCTTTCAAAATAAAGCACCATTTTAAAACTGTCGATCGTAAAATAGTTCTTGTAAATCAAAACTACGTCACTGGCACAGGGCCAGCAGTCATCAGCAGGTCAGACCCAGAGGAAATCTGACACCATGGACGAGAAAAAGTTTATATTGGGGCTGGAAAGCTTCATAACTCTCTACGACACCAACATATCCTTCAATAAGGACACCAACAGAAATGAAAAGAGAAGAACTGAAAGAGCTGAATTTTTTGGGAGGGCCAGGTGAGTTTAATATTAATTAAGATAAAAATTAATTAACATGCAGGTATGCTGTCATGGGTGTGATTCCTGCAGGAAGATGTGGTTCTCCTGTGATCTTGAAGGTTCTGTTCTTGATGCATAGTCCAAAATCTGGACTCTGACCTCAGCCACAAAACTAGAAAAAAGATTACAAAAAAACCTACATTTAAATTCTGGCAAGCTAATAAAAGGAAAATCAAATTTCGGATGGTGTTATAATATGCTAAAGATTATACGATGGAGGGTTAGGGCCAAGTTAAAAAAAAACAAAACAACGTAAATTTACGAGAATAAAGTACAAGTTTAGTCTCCTAAATTTAGTAAATTATTCTTGTACGTCTATGACTTAAAAAAAAAAAAAAAAAAAAATATATATATATATATATATAAAAATTTTAAAATTTTTATCCTTTTAATTTTTTCCACATATAAGCGTTACAGAGCCAAGTAACCCCTGGTTGGCCTCTTGACTTTTTATCATTAAAATGTGAAGCCATACAGAAGACAGACGTCAGCAGCATCTCGCACCAAAAGAGGCAGAGTGTCGGCTGAAGCCCTCCAGGAGCAAAAGCACCGCTCTCTCATCACTCACAGCTCCAAACACAACGCACAAGAGGACATTTCAGTGTGATAATACAATTCTTGTCGCCTCTTCTCACCTGTTGGTAAATTTGAGCAGCTAAAGATTCAGGTTATTCAGACATGAAAACAAACAAGTGGGATATTTCAGTGTTTTTAATTGACATGTTACTCATGACTGTATCAGTCACAATAGATGTCGGTCAGTTCGACCCTTTAATGAGTAACTGCTGAGAGAAACAAAACACAAGCCAGGCGACAGTTTTCTGCAGACAGCGCCGCGGCTGGCACATGATTTGGCTCATTTTGAATGATTCTGACTAAAACACGTATCTTTGAATATTTCAGCACTTTCTTTTGTCATCAGAAAGCTGGTTTGTTTCTGCTCTATTTGCAAACACAACACAGATGCCTGCAGCCCAAAGATCAGCTGTTCAGGTTTGTTGCAGACCAGTGTTTGGCAGTAACACATTACTATTAACGCATTACAGTAATAATATTACTTTTTGAGGAGGAGAATAATAATAATAGAAATTTGATTTGCAGAGCACTTTTTAAAAACCAAATTACAAAGTGCTTTACATGGGCAGCGAAATAAAACAGGCAGATCATAAAAACACATGAGGAATAAATAAATAAAACATTTTTTAAAAGGCATTAAATTCCCCCGGAGTAACTAAAACAATAAAAATCTTCTAAAATATATTTCTTAAGATGGTTAAAACAAAATAAAGTAAAAAAAATCAGATAAAATCCAGGAAGGCTCTGTGATAAAAGTAAGTTTGAAGAAGAGATTTCAAAGAGCTCACTGACTCTGCAGACCTGATCTCTTTGGGCAGACGGCTGGACCCCTTACTGCAGAGTGAGTAGTGAGTGATCAGTAAGATCTTAAAATCAATTCTAAAACAAACAGGGAGCCACTGCAGGGAAGCTAAAACCAGAGATGTGGTCACTTATTTTGGTTCTGGTTAAAACCCTGGCAGCTGAGTTCTGCACAGTTTGGAGACGATCAAGGGATTTTTTTTTTTGTTGCGGCAGCTAAAAAGACTGCTGTTCAAAGTTGAACGACATGATGTTGAAAAAATCAGCTCCATGAGGATTATTTGGGTGATCAACACGAATATTAAAATCACCAAATAAAACAACTCTGTCATAATTTAAAACAAGAGTAGACAGAAAATTCTGGGAGTTCTACTAAAAAGCTGCCAGTAGGTTTTGGAGTGTGGTACATTAATAAAAATAACTGGATGAGGACCACACAGTTTAAAAGTGAGCACTTCAAAAGAAGAAAATTCATCACAGGAGATTTGTTGCCATTTAAGATTTTTTCTAAAAACACACATTATACCAGCAACAACTAAAGCGAGGGGGACACAGTTCCACAAGGTGACTAATATCATTGGTTTGCAACCACGATTCAGTTAGAAACATAAAATCCAAGCTGTTAGAAGAAATCAATCATTCAAATAAAACTCTTGTTGGACAGAGATCTCACATTAAAAAGTGCCATTTTTAGTGAGCCTGAACTGGGAGCTGGAGGTGATGGAGAAATCTCAGGTTACCTGCTGGTGCTGGTGTAAACGAGAAAGAAATGGTAACAACAGCAGGACTAAAGCTTCAGGTATCAAAATATACCAGGAGTTCACATACAGCTGCAGTCTGTGACACTCACCAACCAGAGGCCACATGAAACCCATATAACCCTCCTTTAAAAAAACAAAACACCCCTTCAAAGTGCTGAAATTTCCTGAATTTCCCTTCAGGGATTAACAAAGTGCAGTCTATTCTGTTCTGTTCTATTCTATTCTATTCTATTCTATTCTATTCTATTCTATTCCATTCTATTCTATTCTATTCTATTCTATTCTATTCTAAAACATCTTTTGGGTAGACGCACTGTCGGAGCAGCTTACGCGCACACAAGGAGGTGTTGATGGATGGATTTCTGTTTTGATCTTTAATCTAAAGCTTTGAGAGTCAGCGTCTTTTAGATGCTTTAGGATTAAATCATGTGGTTTAATTGATGCTTCTCGTATAAACGAGGGGATCATTAACAGCTGCTCTACCAAAAAAAAACAAAAACAAAACAAAGAACAAAGATGGCTGCTGTCTCCGGCAGAATGTGGACTACTGGAGGATAACAGTTTGTAAGTCACTGTGTGCACATGAGGCTGTTGGCTGGGATTCTGTCAGTTGAAGCGTCTGGAGTCCTACATGACATTGCTTTAATGTACAGTAGTCAAATGCAGTGTGCTGATTATGGTCATTATTGTGCTCATGATGCTTCAGAGGAAACGTGCATGGAGTTTTGCAGCAGAAAGTCGACATCGTGCTGTGAGAGCCACACTCTCACGCTGACTGAGTTTATTTTCAACCGTAATAGATGATGAGCTCAGAGGGAAGGGAGGCAGTTTTTTTTTCTGCTTTAATCACCAAAACCCAGGCTCGACAGATGTGTGACTGGTTTTACTGCCTATGATACAGTTTCCTCTCTGAAGCATGTGAGAAAGTACAGGTTGTCCAGATGAACCACAACAACTTCATCCTTGGTAAGAGCTCCAGATCTGACACCTGGGAAAAATACCTGCATGTGTCTGACTGAACTGGATAAATTCAACCTCTGATTCTCACGTATTCACAGGAAGTTGTATGTTTTAGGTCATGAAATGTGAGAATTATGTGTATGATAACTGGAGGGTCTGAGTTCCACACCCCCTGTGAATTCTGTGTTGCAGTTATCACCAACTCTCTATGGAGCAACCCCCACCTGCGTTCAAGTGTTTTGTTTTCAGACTTTTTTTTAAGTAGGACACTTTAGATTTTGAATTCTGAATTTCTCTTATGAAGCTCATTTGCATTCAAGAGGCATTCAAGAGACAACCTGATTTTAAAGTGTTTAAATAGCTTCTCAGCATTCATCTAGACCTATGCATGCTATTAAGGCAAAGAAAATGCATAACCATTAAACATTAGGGGAAATAATACAGGAATGGCAGATTCATATAGACTCTCAGTGCAATTTACATCCATAGTCCACCTTTTTACTTATCACAGATACAGACACAGGTGAGTTTATTGGGAGAACAGCTCTAGATCAAGTTTAGGATGATAACATCTCTGACCCAGTCCTCTCTCATACTCCGTATCCTTCATTACTGATTCCTGACGTCACAAACACACCTTGAATCTTTAAATCTTACCAGGAAAGTTGCGATGGCAGTTCCAATGATGTAGCCGGCAATGACATCTGACCAGTGGTTTCGGTATTCAGCCACACGGTTCAGACCGGTGAGGAATGCCATACACATGAGCCCCAGAGACAGCACCGGCTTGGCCAGACGAGTGCCCTTTGCCTGCACCGTGCACGTCACGTACATCTGCCAGAAGAGAGTGATGCAAGGGTTAAAAGATTGACATTCATTCACAGTTTGTCAAAAAAAAGAAAAAAAATATTTGATTGGCTTAGGTCAGTCTGTCAATCGTAAATTACTTAAGAATGAATAATCTAAAAGAAGTACACAGTGAAATCCATACACTTGGTGGCAGCAGTAAAATATACAAAGACACAAACACATCATCACACATTTTTACCTGACTTTGTGTGACTCCTGTGTGGATCCACCTGGCTTCACTCTGATACATTCAGACAGAGATGCTAAATGGTTTTATTTGTAAATCAGTGATGGTGGGATCCTGCTCATATTACTGTCAACATACATTATTACTATCTTCAGAGGGAGTTCAATCATATCATAACAATCCCTGAGTCCGTTCCACCCAAAGCAACTGCTGAAGTTCCATCTGATGTATCTGATGGATACAGACTCAACATCCAGAGGCTCTCATAATAATATCAAGAGAGGTTGATCATGTTACCCTCTCCTCCCACCTGACTGGATTTACACAGTTTGTTGATTGTCCAACCAGAGAGAATGAAACACTTGATCTGCTGTGTCCCAGCATCAGGGAGGCCTACAGAGCTGCTGCCTTACCAACACTGGGCATGGCTTTCCTGCAGACTTGTTGTGGACCCTGTATACTGAGGCAGCCTACAAATACCCTCACAGTCAGGAGATGGACACCTGAGGCTGGTGAGGCTCTGGGAGACTGCTTTGTATGCACAGATCGGAGTGAGCTGCTGGAGAGTAGCCCTCTGTCTTAACTGCAAAACTTTGGTGGGTTTCTTGAAAAGTATTCATAACATCATTGTTTTCTCTTGCTATTGCTCCAAAGGCCACTTGAAAGCACATCGTTCATTCATGCATTCATTTTCTACCACTTATCCTGGGTGAAAGGTGGCGTATACCCTGGACTGGTCTCCAGCCAATCACAGGGCTGACACAAAGAGACAGACAACCTTTCACGCTCACACTCACACCTACGGGCAATTTAGAATCACCAATTGACCAAGGGAGCATGTTTTTGGACCTAGGGAGGAAGCTAGAGTACCTGGAGAGAACTTGCGCATGGGGAGGAGGACATGGAAAACTCCACACTCCTTGCCCAAGCTGGGATTGGAACTGGTGACCTGGTGAGCTGAGCCACCGAGCAGCCCCAGACAATGCCACACCTCACCAAAACAAAGCCCCATGTGACAACGTTTGAGGCAGTATATAATCATCTCACTGATAAAGATAACAAAGATAGGCAAAGGTCACATGGTAAAGATTAGCTGTGATATCATCAAATTACAAAAACTATCGGATCTAAGTTATGGATCTTGCTGAAGATTAATGATCAGGACAGCTGATAAATCAAGAGTGTTTTTACATTAAGATGTATCCAACAAAGATAAAGTTTCGGTTTTTCTCCTGTTTCCTCCAACAGCCCAAAAACCTCCTCATCGGGTTAAGTTGTCACTCCATATCGCCTGTAGGTGATGTGTGAATGGTTGCCTGTCTTTATGTGTTAGCCCTGTGATTGGCTGGAGACCTGTTCGATGTGTACTATGCTTCTCGCCCAATGACAGCTGAGATAGGCTCCACCCCCTGTGACCCAGAGAGGGAGAGGCAGTAAAGATAATGAGTGGGTGGGTGGATGGATGGATGGATGGATGGATGGATGGATGGATGGATGGATGGATGGATGGATGGATGGATGGATCATTCTAATGTGGGGGCTACATGTCACGGCGTCCTGATAACCAATATTGTCTCAACAAGCAACTCAAGCATCCTTTTAAAACCAGCTGTTTTCTCCTCTCTCATTTATACCATGGCCACAATAACCTCACCATAATTAATACATACCATTATATCTTGGGCCAACCCTTTGCCTCTTACCATGGCATTTCAGAATACAATGATACAACTAACTGTTGTGAGATCATTCAAACCGTTGTGGCTGTAAAACATTAATGTGTTTCATACATGCTTTATCTCTAAACCTTTTCAAAGACTCTGTTCTTTTCAGAGGGAGACTGCATGTAAATATGATAAAAAGAGCTATCAGCAAACTCTGCAGCTCCCCTCAGCTCTCCTGAGCTTTTTCAGCCTTTTTCAGATTCCAGCTTTTATGTTCATGGCCTGTATATGCTCTGCTCTCATCAAGCTCACCCTCAGCTGCTGCAGGAAAATAAAGAGTCCTCTCATTCATCTCATCATCAGCAGCGGAATTTAAGAGGCATGTTAATATTGTGCATGCATAAAGCTGTTTATAAAATGGTAAGATCTGAGAAGGCTGTGAGTATGATTCATCTCATACTCTCAGAGCTGTTTGTGAGTGTTTACATTTTCTAACACACAATGGGAATGTATTCCTGAAAGGAAGATGCGAAAAATGTGGTTAACTTCTGAGTGAATTTGAGAAATATTCTTAAATTTCCTTCCCCTGCTGTGTTCTAGGAACTAAAAATAAGGCCATCTGCACAGGGGAAAAAAGTTAATATGTGTTAGTATAAGTTTTTTGTTGTAGCAAATGCTGGATGTTGAAATGCTGAGCCCTAACCCTAACCCTAACCTCCTCGGAACCCCGTATGACATCGTCAGCTGTGTGGTTTCCATGGTGATGGGGTGCAGAGCTACATTCTATGTGACATGCACCAGTCCTAGTTCTAACCTCAGTTTGGAACCCTTATCCTAATACCTTATGACATCATCAGCTGTGTGGTTTCCATGGTTATGGATCATTTCCATTCATTTTACTGAGCAACAACGTTTTGGAAGCTACTGAATATTTTGTAAGAAAGTACAAGGGTTAGAAATTTGAAACATACATGCACAATTTCCCTGAACATTCTGAACATTTTAAAATTTAAAGGTTGAAAATCCGTGATTATTTGTTCTGGAATAGTGAGACAAAAAAAAATATGAAAGAATTTCAACATTTCAACATAATTATGTAGCTAATGAGGAAGATAACCACAGACAGGAGAAGCTAAATAAGTTTGATCAGGAAAGAGAAAGAGGAGAAAAGAAAAGACAAAATGAAAAAAATAAATGTGTGTGTAAAAATATGTTTGGTCCACATCAGCAGGAAATACTTTATATTGTGATCTGCAAAAGGCAGAAAATGTTCACACTCAATGTATCTGCAAAACATTTGCAGAAAACATGAATAATTCCATGCTTCTGTTTAGGGAACTCAAAGCACTACTATAGTGAGAGGGATCGTCTGCTTTAATAATGCAGAAAGCCAACGCGAACACAAGTCAAACCAACGTCTCCCACAGCCTTCAGTTCACAACCGAATCCTGGATCTTAAGATCCACACCCGACTCTGTCAAAGGGCGTCTCAGGAAAATTTGTAAACCCATGAAAGGACATGTAAAACAAAGAGAGAGGAGAGAGGAGAGATGTGCCTGCAGCATGACTCTCCCTCCATCCCTCCACTTTCCTCCTCCCCTCTATGCCATTTGCGCCTCAGATGAACTGCTGTAAATATTTCATTTTGTAAGATCTGCCCAAATGTCGTTTCAGCACAGCTTTAAAACACATGAGTGTTAATTACAGCGTTAGTGTCACTGATTTCAAGTTCATCAAAGATCAAATGAATAAAATATCGAAACAAATCAAATGCACTCATTTTGTCCCTTCACTGTTGTAATGATGCTGGCACCGTGTTCTAAAGCCACACGATTTGAGTTTACAGCATGATTGCTTTTATTGTGCCTGCTAAACATTTGAAAATGAGCCAAAAACACACCATCTGATTCACACACACAAAGGGTTAAATGCACTGGAAGGAACTGGTGCCCCTTTCTATGCAACTGAGCCTCATTTGCAACAACACCAAACTCATTATCAACTAACATCACCACAGCGTGTGATTTTTACCTTCTGGTGAGAGTTTGTGGTGTTTGTGCTGGTATTCAGTGGTCATGATGATAACTGCACCTGTGCTTGACTAAAACCCAACACCTGTACATAAAGTCTAATTATATAGAGTTAAATCAGTAGGGGGGCTCCATGGCTAAACTCCACTTTACAGGCTGTACCCTTATGGACGATGAATGTTTTTTTAATTTTATTCTTACCTGTATCTAACTGGCTTCACTTTGCTAGCTTACCCATGAAAGTAATTTGAAAGAAAAAAAAGCTTCATATCAATCACAAGTTAACCCTTATTATAAGGGTAATTATAAGAAGAGTCTCCTTCCCATCCAGGGCCTTAAGCACGTCTATCAATCAGCGATGAAAACAAAGTGTTTGGATGTTACAGCCTGAATTGTAACAACAGCCTGAAATGTAACAACAACCCCAAATAAAATTAAAGAAAAAAAATTGTGATAATCCCAAACTAATTACTTAGATAAAACCTGACACCTGAAATGGTAACTAGTCGATAATGTAACATAAGCACTGAGCCCAAAAATGATTAAAAATAGGATAAAACCTGAAATCTAATAACTGACCCAAAATGTAACAAGTTGTTACATATTGGGTAAAAGTTATTACATGTTGGGCTCAGTATCTTGTAACATTTTTTTAATACACTTCAGGTCATTGTTACATTTCAGGTTGTTGTTACAAATCAGACTCTAACATTCCCCAACAAAGCGTTAAATTTAATGGCAGTAGACCTCACCATCACAGGCTCTACAGGCAGGATTACTGCATCACGGATCGAACAAATACTTTGAAAAGAATGACGATGTGAAGCTACACAGCAAATTTAGATTTTGGAGACACAACATTTTTCTGCTAACAGATGAGATGAGGGAGGAAATCGAAGTCTCGAGCCAGCAAGGCTCGCTCGTTTGTTTGTCTCTGTGCTTTTATGCGTCTGGGTCCTTCCAAGACGTGTGTGGTGAAATGTTGGAGTTCATCAAACTGCTGCTTGTAGTCATTCATGGAGTTACTGGGGCATTGCTGGGATTGGGGTTTTCCAAGAGGTTCCCCCAACATGCAACATTCTGCACCGGCCTCGCTTTCATGATGCAATTCATTAACTCGCCATTTCTTTGCAGTCGTGTATGCAGCAAACACTACAGCCAAATGGGCTGTTCCATAGCATCACATTAAGACTAATGCTCCCATTTGTGTAATGACTGGACGTGCTCATTAGTGGATACTATTTAAGCGTTTCAAGGATGAGGGTGCATAACACAGCTCTGTACAACCAATCAGAGACTCTGGCAGCTCGTCTGAGTCACAAACAAACCAAAACCACAGAAAACTGCACAGATATATAAAGCTCTGTAGGTGCGTTTGTGCTTGAGTATTATTATACGCTCTGTGGATCAGACCCTGTGACTGAGCCACATGAGCAGATAGTGGGGGCAAATTCAGCACAATTCTTGGTGCTAATGGCATCTGAAAGCCATTCTTTGTTGATCCCTCCCTGTTGCATCGTTTGTTCCACTCCTCTTGTGTCCAAGTTGCTCATATTTTAAAAACTTAAGCTAAATCATCTAATATTATACACATGGAGCTCCTGGTACTGAATGGCTTGACAGCAGCTTTGCAGGTGATCATTACAGAACACTCTTACACACTTCCTTACAGTGTCAAACATACAATCCTTTTACAAAACACGTCACAGAGTAAGTATTTACTGGATGTGTACTTTGTAAAATAATCATCAGATAAAGGATACAAAGGGCACCCTGTGTTTGTATCAAAGATCTGTTTATACATAACTTCTAATAAATGTATTTGAATGAACTACAGTCAGTGCAAGGTGAAATATGTCAGGGTAATTCCTCTCCATGTCAAGTAGTTTCTCAGAAAACAACCCAGTGATCCATGCATGGAGTCTTTTCTCTTGTTTCGTTCCATAAAAACAACCTTGAAGAAGAGGAAGGGAATAGGGACAAATGGAGAGAAAGAGACAAATATAACCCAGAAGAAACATTTCTATGTTTGGCTCGAGCCACTAATCTGTAGTGTTGAGGCAGCAGACAGCCTCCAAGGGCCTAATTGTATTTTCATTAGAGTGCGCAATCTCCTCCAGGGAGAGATCAAATGTTTCCATTCCTCTCCCTGCATTTCATTTATTTTTCATCTCTCTGGTTATTCAGGACTTAAATATCTGTTTTTTTTCACGGGCAGGGAAATGTCTGCAGTGCACAGTGTTTTAGGAAATTTTCTGCAAGGTTTTTTTTTTAATGCTAAAGGTCCTTTCCATTTATAAATGAATGACTTCTCTTTTATTCTGATAACTTATTAAGATATGCTACCCAAAGGACCATTGCTGTATGACTGAAGTCCCTTTCACAGTCCCATGACACACGTGGCTTACAAGGCTTCAGCTGTATATTTGAAAAAAGTCCATTTAACAGAAAAAATATCTATGTTCTCTCTGGAGATAAAATGAGGACACTATTTTTATTACCGAATTGGCAGAGTGCAAAAAAAACAGTCACTGTGACCTGCCTGGTCAAACTTTGGTTGTTTTGGGACACAAGTAGGAACATTTGGGTCTTGGAATTGGTCTATTGCTTAGCTTAAAACCGATCCGAGCAAAGTGAGACAGTCCCTTTAAGTGTCTGTGAGAATCCTTCATTCAACCCACTTCCTATTCAAAAAATGCAGTCTAAGATTAATGTTTTTTTAAATATCTGAAAGACAGTTATTCCCACATAAATTTAGACAGAGCAACAGATAAGTCAGCTTGAGGGGCCCCTTTGTACTTTCTAACTCCAAATGTGCCAACATTTATTGTTAGGGATGATGAAAAACCCTGAAAAGGTGTTTTCCTTTATTGGTCAGGATAGATTTTTTTTTTTACAAAATTTAGTGATGTTGTCAAATTTTGGGGCAGAAGTAGCTAAATTTACTGTTACTGTGTGCAGCATCGTAGGGCAACTTTGAGTGCTTTGGGAGCTTAGTGCCCCAGTCGCTACTGAACACATTCATACAAAATACAAGAGCTCATCAGTTTCTGCTGAAGTGCAGAAAAGCAACATGTATGGTAGAGGTGGTGAAAAAGATCAGTTATAGAATACCTGCAAATATGTTATGGATGAGTATGGATTGATCAATAAAATTTTTCAAAATCAATTACACCTTAAAACAACACGCAGCATAGTTCACTAACAGATGAGAGGCTGCTTCACTGTTTATGGGCTTCAAAAGAACGGATAAATCTACACAGAGAGAGAGTGTCCAACAAGCTGTGAGAATAAGGTGGGACGCAGGTTTATGCCATCTATGTTATTCATGGTATGCTGTCCTTGCAGCGCACGTTTGCTGAAGTGTTACGAGAATGAACACATGAACAGTGTGGTAAAGTCAGCTCTGTTTATCTCTCTGCAGTCTCAGAACGGCACAGAGACAAACCATGGACTGTATAATTAATGGACGTAGTCTCCTCGACATCACCCGTCTGTTTCTGAAATAGATTTCTGAAGCAAATCGGACAGCACGGCCATATTGGAAATAAGGCAGGCTGTGAGTCTCCACAGTAACAGCCATACGGTGCCTGGCAATCACATGATCTGGGCTGTGCCTCTGATTGGACAATCTGGTGATCTTAATATTGTCTAAACTGCCGAGTTAGAAAAAAATTCACCCTCCATACAGTGTGTGCTGTTAGCAAAATTAGCGATTCAGACGGAAGACATTCTTTGTACCAGGCTGTAAATGTGCTTATTTCTGCTGTGAAAACAGCTTTTTTTGGCTTGGTGTGTTTGTGACTTCAGGTACTTCTAGAGTCAGCCTCAAGTGGACACTCAATGAACTACAGATTTGAGAACTTCAGCATTGTTTCATATTTTCAGAGGTTGCTGCTTGGTATTTAAGGTTTGCTTTTCAGCAGCCATGAGAGGCATTACATCATGCTCCACACCAACCTCCCTGCTCTGAGGTTATGATTCATGGATTACTATATATATATATATATATATATATATATATATATATATATATATATATATATATATATATATATATATATATAGTGTGTGTGTGTGTAAGTTTATGTGTGTGTGTGTGCATGAATGTCCTTCACCAGTTCAAGGAGGCTTCTCCCTGTGAGTCTTTGTAGCTCATATAAGCTGTCACATCAATGAATCACACCCATTAAATACATAGACGATCTAAAAAAAAACCCTCTAGTTGACCTCTGAAAACACACACACACACACACACACACACACACACACACACACACACACACACACACACACACACACACACACACACACACACACTAGCAAATATGAGTGGCACATATTAATGTTTTCCTGGTGGACCTTGCCTGACCCTCGACTCCTCAGGCCATTCTTGACTTGTCCTCACGGCCTCTGCAGGTATCTCATGCTGGGTTCAGGCTCTAACCTACATTTCCATTTTATGTCACACATTAGCAGCTGTTGGCGTGGACACTATATCACGGGCTTGTCAGCGAAACGGAGATGGGGACATGAAAAATCCACATGGGGAGACGAGTTCGAGCTGCTCGTCCTCAGCCCGACGCTGTTTCAGACATCAATCTCTGTATCATTCCAAGTTCAAACGTGTCCTGTTGTATAACTGAGGGCAGCCTGCTCAGACAGACAAGCAGCCTGAGCTCTGGAGCCATCACAGGCTGCTGCTTCTGTAATATATCAGCTTGATTTAAAGGGGGATTTCAAAGACATATTTTTCTCTAGGGGCTTTTCAGATAGTTTTATGACTGAGAGCTCTCCTGGTTCAGCCAGTGTATCATCCTTGTGGTTCAAATGGTATCAGGTCCCCTCTCTGAGGTAAAGATCTGACGCACTTGATGAAATTTATATTCATGGTGATAATTTTCTTGTAGTGCACTTGCTGTCTGGGACATAAATCCAGCTATAATGTGCATTCTGTCTTATTGGTCAATACAATCATTAACATAACATATTTTGAGTCATGGGGAATCAAAGATGAGATCATTTCAAACCCCATCGTTAGTCAAGTAATATTTTAGATCATTTGAAAAGTCAGTGTAACTCTGTTGGACATTTTTCCAGTAAAATACCAAAGATGAGATTCAGGGGCAAAATGTCTCATTAAGTTAATCTGACTCTCCACATTTCTGTTATTTAATCAGTTAAATGGAGTAATTAGGACCTCATTTGAATAAATCCTTAGGTTCAGCTGATGCTGGATGTCTGGACTGCTGTAATGTCCATGACAATGACAGTTTGGAAAGGGGTAATGATTGTCTCAGCAGAGCTTCAGGGGTGTGTGTGCGTGTGTGTGTGTGTGTGTGTGTGTGTGTGTGTGTGTGTGTGTGTGTGGCCTCGTTTTTTTTTTTTTTTTTTTTTTTTTTTTTTTTTTTTTTTTGGTCAATTAGTGTTCGTGTGCAAACTGCATGTATGTCCTCAGTCCTGAGCTGCACACACCACGGCTTTTGCTAAATGACCTAGATAACCGAGGCAATCTGCTCCCCCCATCATGCAGGGAGTCACTGAGGGTTCAAGCCCGAACATTCATCGCTTATGGGCACTGGGGCAGACAGCGGCACTCTGACACAGTAAATCAAGCAATCTTACCATCAGCAAAAAGCCAGACTGCTCAGAGGATAAGTCCACAGTGAATCATTCAGCACAGAAATCTGCTGCTGTTCTGTTTTCCATGGAGTCAAACTTCTCAGCTTGACTGCCCACCTGTGCTATCTAAGGTAATGAATGAATGAATGAATGAATGAATGAATAAATGAATGAATGAATGAATGAATGAATGAATGAATGAATGAATGAATGAATGAATGGACAGTTGCTGCACAGCTGGGTATTTTACTCACTATCATAAATGGTAAAATAAGCAGGGTCAAACGATGCCATACTTAAAGAGGAGGTATTGTGCTCTTTTTGGTCTTTATTCTGTCCCTCTGGTGTTCCTGTAGTTTGTGTTATCATTACATGAATTAAGGCTCTAAAAAAATCTCTATTTTCTCTCACTGCTGCTTAGAAACTCTTCTTTCAGCCCCTGACTTAAACACTTTGTTTGATGTACTGTCTCTTTAAGGCTCCCCACTCCAAAACCCCCCTTCCCTCTGACTGGCCAGCCCTCTGCAGGTCTGTCAGGGGGTGGGGCTATGGGCAAAACCCTCCAGTTATAAACCAGTTAGGAGATCCTTAGTCTGAACATCCAGCTTTGGTACTTCACATCCATGATTTCAATATGTGGAGGCAGAATACTCCCTCTTTAATATTTGTGTTGGTCTTGTCCTCCTCATCCACATACTTTGCTAACATCATCAAACTTGACTCTTATTACAACAGTAAATTAGAAATACCCATCTTCCCTTGCGACATGTCAAACATCTAGTGCACTTCCAAAGTATAAATCTTTGGCTCTGTTAACACACCAATCAGCAGAAGATAATTAATAACAGCGTAGTGTTTTCTTAATGAAACGGTATATTTAAAATAAAAATATTTCCAGAAAACAAAACTTTGCAAAATTCAACATTAAATTTGATTATGATAAATGGCAAGGTATTGTTTTTAAGTGAAATGTGTTTGTGATAGATGACTGAAATAAACTTCCTGCCTTACTGTAAATCATTCTGTGCAGCCTTTTGGACTGCTTGCTGTTTAAAATATGCTCAATAATAAAACTGATTTGATTTCATTTAAAAGGTAGGCCAGAAAAGTTGGCAAGTACCCTTTATGTATGAAAATGAGCTATTTAGTAAAAACAGGCTCTAATTTAAAAAAAAGAAAAAAAGGAAAAAAGAAAAAAACCAACAAGAGGTGAAATGCTCCCTGCATGTGTTCTAGTTTGTATGGGTGTGCACGTGTGGAAAGAAAATTATGCAATATTTTGGCACTTCTTGCCTGCCAGGCTTCATTGTGAGTTTTAAAGTGTGACCTATTTACAGCTACGTTCAGCACGTCTTGTACTGAGGAACCAGTCACAGAGGCTTGTTTGATTGCACAGGAAGTAGGAGAAGTCAGTTAGGCAAACACAGGCGTCTTCTGTCCCTGAATCATGCTTAGTTTTTGTCATCAGCATATCCTATGATGTGATCCTACTCTTCATATTAAGACGCTGTGCAGACAGACTCTGTTTTTAGTCAGTAAGTTAAGCACGTCCTCACAAGCACAGCACTCTTCATCCGCCCCAGTCCTTCTATCTGTGAGGAAGCGGCCACCCCTTCCAATTAAATCTAGGCAGCATCCTTTTGTCAGTCTTCCTCTTGCTTTGATCTTTAACTGGGCCTTTCATAAGACAGTCAAGTCAGAAATTAATCCTGAGTTCAATGCAATGATCTTAAGAGAAATCAAAGAGATAAGAAGTGTGTCACACTCTGAGGCTTTTTAAAGACGGGAGATTGAAAATGAAAACTTTATGAATGGTTCTTTTAGTCTGAGTGCAAGAATACACACGACATCAGAGGCAGGTGGAAAGTGTTGTGTGTTCTGGAGCACATATTCGTCCACTGTCATGCTCCCACTTCTGTGCTCCAGGATCTCTTCTATCACATGCACAGAGCTGAATTTATCCACTAACTTCCTGTTGCTACAGGCAGCTTTGACAAAGAGTGATTTTCTGTTTTATAAATATTTTTTTGTTTAATCGCTATGAAGGTCTTTTTTCCACCAATAAAACAAGTAGCTCATACAACTGGGACTGAATGAAGCAGTCTTCAGGGTGTCACATCTTTATTCTTTATGAGAGTTTCTATCAAAAACACCCTCACAAAGAATGATTTTAACTTTAGAAGAACTAAGAAATATGCTGGAAGTCTACCTAATATTTTTTATTGCTATGTGCACTATCTACAGTCTATTTGTTCAGTTCTCTCATGTGCAACAGTATAATTATTTATAGGTTTTAATATGTGCAGTAGTTTTCACAGTGCAAGAATTTTATGCAGCAGTTAATTCATGTGAAACCTCATCAATGTCAAACTGTTTTTCACTCTTGTTTATTCATTGCTGCCATTTTTCTGCATTTGTGTTTTTAATTTGGACATTTCATTATTGAACGTCCACTCCAACACTTTGTATTATTAAACAGACACTTGCTCTGTATTTGTATTTTCAATCTTTACTCACTAATATTTTGTATTTTTGTCTTGTACCTTTACTAACTTTGGTTTAATTTCAGCTGGATTTAAAAAAAAAAAAAAAAAACCCACTGTGTGGATCCTTTGTTACTGTGATTTGCAGTTCAGTTGCGTCCTGTTGCTTCAGGAGGAAATCATTTTTCTTTTTCTTTTTTTAAAAGTTTTCAGTGGTCAGGATAACACTGTACTTACCAAAATAAAGGTCTCCAATGATTAAAAAAAACACAAATAAGAGACCAAAGTTTGAACAAACCAAAGTTTTCCTTCAACAAAACAATTTGCTTTCAGTCCTGAGGACTGTGAGCAGCAGCAACACTTCAATAGTCAGTTAATGAAGCTAAATTGCAGTTATAAAAATGGAGGTCAACAGTATTTTAGCTCTCATAGCACTCACTGAGTATATGGCACAAACAAAGAGCAGAGTAACTCACAGCCAGGTACAGTGCAGCATAGACGCTGAGAGCAGCCTCCTTGGATGGGAAGGTCTTCCTGGCACGCATGATGTCATCCTGGTTCCCTGTGCAGGCCTCCTGGTGGCTGATGTACCGCAGGGCCTGCTGACACCCCAGTGCTGTGTAGTTTGGCTTACAGACCGTGAGGAAGTAAGGTGCAAGATTCCCCGTCACTACCTGGCCTGCATTGACAAAGATGTCGACGGTGAAGAGGCCAAAGGTGTAGACTCCTGAGAAGAGAAGGAAGTGATTTCAAAGAGATACCAGCAGGAACAGTGATGTTAAAGGTGCAGGGAATACACCACACATCAGCTAAACCAGTGGAATAAATCTGATTTTAAACTTCTTTTTCCAGAACAACACAGATGGGGAACCATGAGCACCCAATTCCTGAGAGTGTTTTTCTCCACACAGAGCAGCAAAGCCATCAGGTGATGATGCTGGCTGAGCACGGAGAGAGGAGCAGCTCTGTTCGAACAGACAGAGCTCGAAATGACGAGTGGTTTTACTGAGAGATTCAGTGTGATGTCGTGCTGCGGGGCATAGTTACATGGACCAGTGAGTTGGTAAACAAGTAAACACTGTTTCCCCTGATCTTGTGATAAATCACTGTGACGCCAAGCATGATGAAAGTGCATCATAAGGTTAACAACAGCAGCACAACCCCCCCTGGATAATTAAGAGGAACAGATCCTGTTGAGACTGAAATGTAAGGGAGACATCATGACTCAAAAAGTCTTTGATTTTTGTGAAATAGATTGAAAAATATCTGCAACTCAAACTAAACAGATTTTTTATCAAAAGACCAAAACCTCAACTTAAAGAGGCTGAGGACTGTCTGTTTGAAGTGGATCACAGCGACACCTTTTGGCTGGAATCTCACGCACACTGTCGTGATGACATGACTCTTAACAAGGCGTGTGTTTGTTTTGGAAATGAATGGAGATTGGGCCATCTTTTTGACACTACTTTTCTTCGTTCAAGACAACTTTTTAGAGGGGATCAGATCACGATCTGTTTTAACTACCCTCACAGTCAGGAGATGGACACCTGAGGCGTGTGAGGCTCTGGGGGACTGCTTTGAATGCTAAGATTAGAGTGTACTGCTGGAAACAGATGAGAGCATCATTGTCATCGACAGACTTTATTTCATGTTTTTATGTCTGTTTTATGTTTTTTTTAAACTTCCTCTGTTAGAACTTTGATTTAATAAAGTACATTCTATTCTATCTAAGGTAATGCTAACATCTGGAAAGGCGAAGTCAGATCCAGCAACCTCATAATCAGTTAGTTTAACACCCTTTGAGTTATTATCAAAAGATGTATTTCCTTTGTAACTATAATGCAGTGAAACAATAACTGTGTCCATCCCCCGTTTGAAGTGATTCATTCTGGACAGAAAGTCCGGACTCTGTGTCTCTGTGGTCTGTAGCTCGGCTTTGTTTCCTCTCCCTAATCTCCTAAAAAAAGGCATATCGTGCTGAGACACCAGCTGAGTGCTTCATGAAACAACAAGGATGAGACATTAAGCATTCCCTCAGCTTGTTTTTTTAATGCTCATAATTCCCCTCCAACACCAGACTGAGACTCCTCATCCCACAGCAAAGACTTGGTGCTGCTCACATGTTGTGACAAAGCATAAAAAAAGGGCCTGAGATCTGAAGAAGGATTTGAGGTCATGGAGGTAACTCCAGCTTTACACTGAGGGTTTTTCAGGGACATGGTGGTTAATAACTCAACTGTTCAAGTTGTTCCTGTTTGTTCCCTTTTTTCCCAACATTTTACTCTGTTATTCGACCAAACCTGTGGGGTTGTTTTCTGGCGGTTTCTCTTAAGCCTGGCTCACACTACAGGATTCTCAGGCCGATTTGACCCCGAGCCCTCCCAATGATTGGGGGAGAATGTGACATGAAAGTCGGCCCAGATTATCTTCCAGCGTGAGCAGGTGACAGATCAATCTTAAACCCCACGATTGGCTCACAGACTCAACTCAGCCGCCCCGATAATTTTCAAACATGTTTGATATTCATTGGAACGATTACCTGACTCATTTTAACTGAGGATGACAACAGCCAATCAGAGAGAGTCGCCTAGATGGGGGGGGGTCTACAGCCAACTTGTCTCCATTTTTTGGATGGATCTGCTTCCTTGTATGATGACATAGATCACTCGGTGCGTCGCTCTCTCTGGTCCAATAATCTTGATGAAACCCTGTAGTGTGTGCTGGTCATTAGTTTCAAATCTTGTGTGTGAGTGTTTAAGATTTGAGAGGAGATAATCTGTGAAGATTCTCCTTATGTGTGTGATTGAAGGTTTTTAAAATCCTGTGCTGTGAGCCAGGCTTTAGCTGTCAGCTGTGTCCTCTCTGGATGTGGACTGCTTTTCATATCACAGACTTCAACTTTTTACTCGATGTAGATGTTATATTCACTGCGGGCTCAGCTGGTTGCTCTGAAGCCGTCCTGCTCATTGACCAAACCGCTAGAGACTCCTGCAGAATTCTGGATATTTAAGACTCACAGAGGGTAGAAAAACTAGGAGGAGAGGAGACATGAGCGGTGTCTCCCCTCCCTCATGATGGACAATGTGAGATCTCTGCTAAAGGAGATGAAGGAGCTAAAAGGACTAGCCAGGAGTCAGACAGAGTTTGGGGAATGTAGTGCTTTATGGAGACGTGGCTGCATCAACCACACCGTTACCATCCACAGCTTCAGACTATCCTGACTGAACAGAATTACACTGAGGCCAACTGACATCAGAGTGTTTTATTCAATTGTAGCATTTATTCCATATTTCATTTGTGCTTTCTATTTCTACACTTCCTACTTTATTGTGTTTAGATGCATCTCTAATGAGCGAGTGGCCCTGTCACCTGGTCCCTGGTCCCTGGTCCTTTTCATACCTGAAGTTCAACCTGAATTAAATGGTTCCTCTCTAAACATACTTGAAGACACATCAAAGCAATGAACGAAATCCGTGAATACACAGATGCAATTATAATCAGATAACTCATGTTTGAGAGGCTGGGCAACGACGTCTAGTTTTTAACAAGGATGTTTACGTCTGTACTAAGGTAAGTCAACATCGCATTTTAGGCAATAGTTTTTGTTCTTTGGTGATCGTCCATCATTGTTAGCTGTTGTCTAAAAGGCTCTAGTTAAACTAACATTAGCTTCTGGAGCTTAGCTTCATTAGCTTATCTGTAATAGCCCAGAAAACAAAGGTTGACAAACGTTCTGCTGAATGATTCAATGTAAATACTGTAGCTCCAAACTAACAGAGACACTCTTGGTAAAGATGGTAAAAAGGAGGTTAGATTTTTCTCATGACTGATGCTGATCCTCTATCTTGTTGTCGGAGATGCTGATGTGGTTTATCAGGTTTGCTCTGGGACCTTTTTATGGACCTTCAACAGTAAATTGTTTCATATTTCCCTCCAACGCACATCCAAAGCTTATACTTCTTTAGTGTAGCTGGAGAAATAAAGTACATACCATAAGTCTTATTTCTTTAACTTAATAGTGTCCACAAAGAAATGTTTGTTGTCAAGGTAGTCCAAGGGGACTTCTTTCATCTACGACTTCTCGTCCAGACAATTAGCGTATTCAGCTTTGCACAGATCCGAAGCCTTTGTGATGTCTGACTCCTTAAAAAGTCTCCTTTGGGCGGCTGTGGAGTCATTGTCTCTCAATCAGAAGGTGGAGGGTTTGATCCCAGCTTCTGCAGATACATGCCAAAGTGTCTTTGAGCAACAGAGTGAACCCAAAATTGCTGTTGGACGGTGGTGTATGGATGGGTATGAATGTGTTAGCTAAAACTGATGGTTCCCTTTCTGTAGCAGTCTCTGCCATCAGTGTGTGGATGTGGAGTGGACGGGTGAAGAGACAGAGCAGGGTAAAGTGCTTTGAGTGGTCAGACGGACTAGAAAGGTGCTTTATGAGTGCAAATCTCTTTTAGCAAATGGATGGTGTGTTTGACTTCTTTATATCAGTCTAATATTATAATAGAGTTTACTCTTTATGCCACTTTATTAGCCTTATTAAACCTGTTTATGTTTGTGATGATGGGCGAGATGCTGTAAATACTGCTCACATTCTGTGAATGTCTAAATCCAGAATCTCAATCCCCCACTGCTTACTCATACCAATCACACACACACACACACACACACATCTACACACACACACAGGGTTTAAGAGTCACACAGATGCCACTGCTCATTCATACCTCTACCAGCCAGTCTAGCGTCTCAGTGATTGAAGTGCATTAACAGAAATAATTGCTTCCCTCCTCCAGGAGCTGCCCTCTGTCACACTAAATTACCAAACAGGTGCTTAGTCAGACAACTTTGTCTCACACACAAAGAGAGGTGTTCACCATGGCACAACAAACACACGCACACACACACACACACACACACAAACACATTCAAGATGCATTGCTAGCTGTGGGAACAAGAGCAGCTTTTCCAATCAAGTGTTAGTGCGACTGCAAACCAATCCGACCCAGGTTTTAAAAAGTCCACATCGCTCCAAGACTTCAGGGGAAACATCATCTCAAAGCAAGAGTAACCTTTTGTTTCTAACTTGTGCTTGTTTTATCTCCAACCCACTTCCTTTCTTTTCTAATTTGCCATCATCCACACAGAGAAGTTTGGTGAGTCTCCAAATGCTGACAGGTCCATTTCTTAACAAGCATCTAATAGGTTTTGTCAAGCATCGTGTGACTCACTCACTGAGTGCTCGCCATGCAGCACATCCTTCAGTCGCTGTCCCACTTTCTCCGACGCTTACACGGAAATGTGTGCGTTGTGTGTTTTACGGACGACTGACGCTAACTAGTTAACGCCCCCCCTCTCACATCCTGTCTGGCTTTTGGAGCAGAGAGAAGTATGGGTAAAATTGCTTATTAGGGCATAAATCTGATTCAGCGTGACTGCTTTATACAAAGCCATGATCTGCAGGAGGGAAACTGTACTGCCTTGCAGGTGTATGTGCTCTGGAGTACACACTCTTATTGGGTCATTGTGATACACCTGATGTTGTGTGTGTGTGTGTGTGTGTGTGTGTGTGTGTGTGTGTGTGTGTGTGTGTGTGTGTCAGGGTAAGCAATAAACCTCCTCTTTGATCTAGTGCCAGTGCCTCCACGATGCTGCAGTGTGAGGCACAGCCCAGTCGGTCCTGAAGTTATCACAGTTTCACAGATTCTTTGTGCTCACAGACACGCAAGACAAAAAAAAAAAAAAAAAGAGAGACCTGTGAACACCTGGCGGAGTCACAGCTATCAAGGTGTGACTGAGGTTCATTTTCTCATATTTCATTTTTTCCATTATCTTGGAAAATTATGGACTTTGTCTATGTGAGCACCCAAGAAAAACTAGTTCTGATAAAGGCATCAGTGTTGGTTGAAACTCAGCAGCAGATGTTTGTGAATCTTGTGAGTTTTTGTCGTTACCTTGCTCTTTTTCTGCCGAGGCACAGCCAATAGGGACAGAAGATGAGGGGGGAATGAGTTCAAACTAGTTTTGGTTCACTTAAAAAGAGAACAACATTCCACTGACGATGGTCGAGATAGATGCAGCCGTAGCTCTTTATGTTTTTTTTTTTGTGTATGTATTTAAGTATCACAGCGACCCGATTTATCATGTTCATCTACCTCCTGCTCGAGGTAAAATTTGCTCGTGCTGAACGCCAAGAAGTATGGAGACCTGCCAGTCCAACCCAAAAGCAATCTCATCTCAAGATAAACACTAGAGGTGTAACTGTACACAAAATTTTTGGTTTTGTACAGTTCTCAGTTTTGATGCTTCTGTTCAGTATGATTTCAGTACAGCAAGGGACATAGATGCAAATATTTTTTCCACTGTGTGTATCATGTAGGATCACATACTGAAGCCCTTTTGTCCGTCATGTATCGTATTTTCCGGAGTATCAGTTGCATCAGTCAAAAAATGCGACATGAAGAGGGAAAAAAAACCTATTAAAGTCACACTGGATTATAAGTTAATTTATTTAGAATAATTTGGTTTGTTTACAGTATGACCAGAGAATTATTAGGTATAACTTTGATAAGGAAGTATTTGAATATCAGGAGGTTTAAATATTTTTCCTAAAGCACCTCATATCTGTGACCATAGTTAGGTTTCAGTTTCTCTTCTCTCCTCTCCCTCCTGCTCTACTGTGAGTGTTGCCAGTGAGACCGGTGCAGTGTGATCTTAAATGAGCTCCATCAAATAAACCACCTCACTTTTAAAAAAGTTACAGGAGTTCTGACACTAGTTTGTGACTCAGATCCCGAAAAATGGTCAACAACGGACAGCAAAGAAGAGCGAGTGATCAGGTGCTAAACACCGGGAGCTGTCAGGCTGTCCAAGCTGCAGAGACTCCGTCAGCACACAGAGGTGTAGAGATATTTCTTCATCAATATTCCTCATGTATGAATTCACAACCTTTTTTCCATAAAAGAATCCAAAAACACAGCACCTCTTTTATTTGATATTTAAGTTGCACCTGACTATAAGTCGCAGGACCAGCTTAACTATGAAAAAAGTTTGACTTATAGTCCGGAAAATACAGGACGCCATTGGTCCGTGTGCAGACCAGACCGAAGGCCCTGTACCGAAACGATCCAGTTCGAGCATGTGTACAGTTACACCTCTAATAAGCAAGAGGTCACCCCAAAAAGTCATCAATCTCTTGATAAATCTAAATTTTATGATATGTTGTTTATTTGAAATAAAGTCAAACAGTACTTCATTTCATTTTCATTTCATTTCTTTTAATTCATCACCTGAGTTTGAATCCTCTACACTGAGTTATAAAACAAAGACTGACACTGCAAAAAACTGTAATCTAGGCAAGTTTTTTATGTCTTATTTTTTGTAAAACTCTTATTATTCTTGATATGAGCCACACTCATATCCGACAAGTCCAGAAACATGTCGTATTTCAAGATATTAAATGACAAAAATGAGGTCTGAACTGCTTGAAATTAGAATGATGTCTTAATACAAGGAACTCCTCTCTGATCCCATTGATTTTTTTTTACTTGTTACAAACAATTCAGACCTCAGTTTTCTTCTTTAAATTACTTGAAATAGTGCATGTTTTCAGGACTGGTACGGTTAATGTGGCTCATATTAAATCTAAAAAAACATTTTTCACCAAAAAAAGACATAAACACTTGATTTAATTTCATTTTTGCAGTGGCTTAACTGTATTATTTTGTATCAGCTGAGCTCAACTTGAACCTAACTATGAACGTTTTTTTATGTCTTACTGCAAATTCAGTCACAACTACGACCCGTCCTGTTACTCTGGCTCTGTTAATTCTCGTTCTTGCTCTGGTTTGCTCTGTTCCAGTAAATGTTTCTACAGCTGCACCATTGTGAAAACAGCCTTTCTCCCCTTCACAATGCAGACTGGAAAAGCTTTGCCGATGGGCATCATTACAGCAATTAGCCTTCCAATACTGATACGAGCATGAATCAGCACAGAATTCTTCAGCTGTGGCAACAAGAAGAACATTCAGTGGAGCAACCCACCCACTGAACCTTTGAAGTATCAGCTGGATCAGCAGGCCTCCTTCATCACAGAAAAATAAAGACAAATATCAGTTTGTTCTGACAGTGTGTGATGGACTTTTAGCATGTGAGCATTTCTCTCTGGCTTCTACTTGAAACCAGCTGTGACAGTGAGCTACTCTCAGATAACATGTGTTTCATAATGAGGTCCAAAGCTAAGCCTCTGTAGTCTTAAGTCATTTTTTTGGAGAACAGGAAATTACCTCCCAGTCCAGTGATGACAACTCATAACCTGAAGCAACAGAGGGAAGAAATACAAAGTGGTAGAGGAATAAGCACATGAAATAAGATGATGCAAAACTGGAAAGTCTTTTCACAAGTCATATGTGACAAGGTTTGGAAAATGTTATTCTTTTCATGTCTAAAGCACAGTCCTGACTCAACAGATCCTTAAAGTTCTAAAAGGTGAAGAACTTTAAATCGATCAAATCTTTTATTTGTCTTTCAGCATTAATCACAGGAGGACCTCTTGAACATTTTTAATAGTGAAGAGCAATATTTATCTCAGTCAGTATCTGACAAACAAAGCCTTGTGTTAGTCCTAGCAGGACACAGAAGTCACCCCCCAGCTGTAATCAGCTGACAGCCTGCTGATTGAATCACCATCTCTAATCAGTAACACATGATCACAGCATCTCAGTGCCTTTAGACCAGTGGTTTTCAAACTGTGAGGTGGGCCTCCCTGGGGGGCGCCAAAGAGTTCCAAAAGAAGAAGTACAGTGTTGCCAACTTGCCATTGCTGAGACTTTTTCTGCTTTATTTAGCATCTTTTCAGACCCCTCCAACGTTTTTGAAAAAGCAGCTAGTGGCAGATCTAGCGACTTTTCTGGAGTTTGGAGACTCTGATGTGCTCTTCTCAACAAGCAGTGGGCACTGCCGTCAGCCCCTCGCCTCCCCAAATCACTCACAGTGCTCCTTGCTTGACTCTGCAGCAGTTCCTCCAAACTGCAGCCAGCAGGAGACTGTATGCAAATCAAATGAACAGTGCATGTGCTTCTCTTTTGGGTCATTTTTGCCCGGCTAATAGAGGAGGGTTGTTATTTGGACATAAAAACAAAACAAAACAAAAAAACTATTATTAACAAAAGACAGCTCATTTGTTGTTCTAAACATATTCACAGTGTTTTTTACACACTTTCTGTCTCTGCTACGATGTCTCTTTCTCCTACAGCATCCACGACAATTACATGCAAATGGATTATTATGTAAATGTTTTAAATTAATGTGGTCATTATAATACACACACAAATAGGCAATGACCTAATTCAACTACATTTTTACCCATTTTTACAAAAATGTTGAAGACTGAATGTTGAAAATAATTATTGAAATGTTTCGTGGATGAAACTAGAGTGGATTATTCATGTTTTATCATTAGTATTTCTTTTATTAAATAGGGAAAGCCTCGGTGACCTCATGCTCTCAGTGTTGAACACTATGAAAATCCCTGCTTCAGATGGTCCATTTCAACCCCCAACTCTCTCATCTGAAGCCTTCGTCACTGTTCAGGGTGGTGTGGGGTTGTTTGGCCATAAGAGATTAAATCTATCAGCAGAGTGTCCCTCAATGAACCTAAATTACTTCTGACTTGGCAGACGACAAAGTGTAAAAGTCTAAAAAGAAGAGAAGGAATACCAAACTGCTTGAGATGCTGCTGTTTGACAAAAGTCATGACCACTTGGGTTCATAAAATATGAAAGGGCTCATGCAGCAGATTAAAACAGTCATTAACACTTTGTTTAATTTTAGACTTCTCAAATAAAACAGAAAATTGAATTATTAGTAAAATTGTCAAATAGAATTATGACATGACTCTTAACAACGTGTGTTTGTTTTGGAAATGAATGGAGATCAGATCTTCTCTTAAACGCTACTTTTCAAGACAACTTTTTACCAGATACAACATGACGAGGTAAGGTATTTATCAACAGTTACACAGCGCTGTTGTTTGAAGTGTGACAACAAGTTGACTTTGTCAGTTTGTACTGTAGTTTAGCAGCCGGCTATTTAAGTGCCTCTTGCAGCTCATTGGTTTGAGTTGTGTTTGTAAGCTAACGTGTAACGTTATCAAATCCTTATATCCTGTTCATCTACCAATCAGAGCTAATGTAACCTCACTCTTCATTTTATTGACAGACTCTCAAGTTTGATCAGATCACTGCAGAATAACTGCTGCATGTGGGTTGGAATGAACATTATCACAAACAGATTAGCTCATGTTTTAGCCTCTAGATTGTGTTTAGCCTTTAGCTTCTGTTTTAGTCTTTAGCCCATGTTCTATCACTCTCCTGTTTAGCTTTCTTCTGAATACAAGTCCAGCTTCAGTGTCCACCAGTGGCGATTGCTCTAAGACTGCAAGGGAAGCTCAGCTTCCCCTAAAATGTCCCCAAAAAAGTGTTGATATGTCCTGCTGTGTGTACATTTCATTGCCTAAATATGCGCTAGAATACCTTCATCTTTTGCTCTGAATCAGCTACTTATCACAGGTAACTGGTGCCACTTCCTTCTCATTCATCCCCGCAGCGTCTCAGCGCTTTAACACAGTCGGACGCTGAGCGTCTTCAGACTTCAACAGTGTAGGGTAGAGTGGGTTGTTCCACTGTGGAAACTGGACGGTCATTGGATAAACGCTGGGCTTTGTCCCGCCCATCGGACGCTCAGCGTCTCTGGGGGTCTATGAGGCAGTGGGCTGGCCTGGACGCTCAGTTTCTGCATGATGATTGGATGATCTTTCTGAGGCTGAATCCCTTTTTGATTGACAGTGAAATGAGCCAATCAGCAATCTTGAAGTAAAACTCTCTACCAGAGACTTTCTAACTTCTACATTCAGTTGTTCTGGACTGATCCGGAGGCTTTATCGATCCCCAGCGAGTTTACCTTTCTTAAAAACGACGAGCGTTGTGTTTAATAAATGTTTAAATAAATAAACAAATTTATGATCTAGGCCAGAAAAAAATTGAGCTTCCCCTCCTTGACTGACCAGCAGCCGCCACTGGTGTCCACCATCACTACAGAATTAATCCAATAAATCATTTTCAGCAGAGAAAAACACAGACACCTCTTCAGTGTGGTGTTGTCATGAATTCAGTCCTGTCCTGTTTAAAAATGACAAAAAATGTCAACATTATTTGTTGTTCTGAACTGGGTTTTAAAAGTGTAGTTTTAACATGGTGGAGGAATGTGTCCTGAGTTTTTCCAGAATGAAAGACTTCATACATGTCAACACGTGAGCAGGAAACATTCTCAACAAACTTGTAGTCTGTCACCAACAACACAGCAGCAGCAGCAGGGACAGAAAACACAGAGCAGGCAGAGGATTACCGCTCTGAGAGCTAATTTTTAGAACATGTTCAAAGAGCGCTCATGGTGCAGAGCAACCTTGGAGGGAGGTCGAAGCCAGCCAGAGGAATAAAAGAGGGATGTTTCTGTGTGGAGTGGACTCAGACTGTCAGAGCAGAGCAGTGCTGCATTCAGCAGCCACCAAACACTCCAGCATCAGCAGTACTGCAGTCTCTGGGGAGGCTGCTCTGACTGACGGAGGGGGGGGGGGCATAGATTATGAAGCGTTAGTGCTGAGAGACGGAGAGGGGGATTAAGTCAGGGCTGCTTCACCGCGCTGCCATGTGTTGATTAAAAGAGAACAACTCTTTGTTCAAGTGATGAGTCGTCCTTATGGTTTTTCAATGCAAGTGTTGCATTGCAGTAAAAACAAAAAGCCCCCCCCCCCCCCAAAGAATATCCATAATCAGTCTTAAAACTTTCTGAAGCATAGATTTGTTTCCAGTGAGGCACCTTCAGTAAAATACACCATGAAGTAAATTCAGCACACACAGGCTTTCATAAAGTAGTCATTTAAGCAATCTTGAAATAGTCTCAGTTTTATTAATGCTTGTTCATAATCCATGATTTAAAATGAGATTATCAGCACCAAAATCTGTGATTTCTAAATGACGTTCCTTTTTGGGGGAGTCTGCACTGTTCAACTTTCTGCTCTGGGCCCTGTTATTTGACACTTCCTTCACACAAAGATGAACGATAAGCAGCTGTCTGTTTCAGTCCGACTGATGAGAGATGGTGAACGGATGAGTTATTCTCATTAAAATGATACTGCGGTCCAACTTTGAAGCCTACACTATGATGCACATGATTTCAGATGGGTCATTTCATCAAGAATTCACCAGAATTACAGGATTTGTGTTTCTGCTGCAAAACCATCAAATTAAAACAGACTTTGAAGGATTTCAGGGTCCACTCATGAAGCTGTTAGCATGTGTCGTTAGATGCTGTATCCTCATCAATCTGTATCCTCAAAAAAGAAGACGATGGAGCAAGCAAGAGATCTTGACTAACTGGAAGGGGCGCAAATTAACTCTTTATATTCAAGGATCCTCCAATTGGAGGACGTTGACATCACTTACCAACAGCATGAAATAAAGCACTAATCACTACAGAATATAGTGATGTTGCACATCAAATTAAACAGCAGACCCCGGGCTACATGCCTATAAAAACCTTTTTTTCACGCCACGAACACAACTCTGATAACAACTGCAGGAATCCCAACATATCAAACTCCACAGCTCCACTGTGTCAACCCACTTGCCACATTTCTGTCTCTACCACTGAGTCGCTACATGCTGATCAAAAGATCAACACATCAGATGAAAGCAGAGACTCCACAGGTTCCAGTGATATGAGCCAAAGCTCTCTACAGCAAAGTATCAGAGAGACAGAGGCCAAAGAATCACAGACACAAAAAGACCTTCACCGACTGAAAGCTGTAAAATTTCTCTCTCTATATATAAGAATGATTCAAAGGGTTAAAATGTTAAACAAATACATAGGCCTTAAGACTATGTCTCTTCCTTATTCTGAAGGAAATATTCAGCATTATTAACTATATTTTTGTGCATTAACCAATAATAACTGTGATCATTACAGGTTTGTATTAAAGCTCCTGGAAGGCTACAGATCATCCAGCACGAAGGAAGAATCATCACCATTAATATGAAGGGTTCGTTTTAACACTTTAATCCAGTTATATAATATGTTTATCCATGTATATAATAACTTTTCTACTTTGCAGCAATAAGGGAAACAAGGCTGTGTTAGTGTCTTGTTTGTGAGAGCGTGAAAGTTGATTGGAGACAAAAGAATGCAGCTGCAGGAGGTTGTAAAACTGTTTGTCTTTAACTCAGGGAGCAGGAAGAGCCTGGTACCAGATAACATTCTCTTAGAGGGAAGGATAAACATGTAAGATGTCTGTGTGTGCATTAAGACTTCTTTTGAAGGACACCCCAAAAGATGCTGACAGTGATGGGAAACATGCTGAGCCAGCCTGCACCGAAGAGGACACCGTCTCAGATCAGGAAATGAATGTGTAGGATAGGCGGAGATTCATCTATTTAAGGGTTCATTGGGCAATGTAGAGAGGTGGGAAGTACCCAGACCTCTTGACTCTGTATTAGAGAGGGAAAGGTAATTCTGAACCCAGAGACTCTGTTCGCACATTCTTGATCCATTGTAATCATTAAATTTGGCATAGACTGAGAACTCGGCCGTCTCCTTCTCCTTCTTCAAGCCACTTCATGTTTTCATGCTGGGAATGGTAAAAGGTAATTAGGAGTCAGATTCTTTATTTCAGACAAATTGATATTTTTTAGGATGGTGAAAAGAGATTACCTAAACATCCAGACACTTCACTCTAAATCAATTACACATTTCTCTTTCCTGTAGTATGTGGAGTATTTGTCGATCCAGATAGTTTTGTGTTTTCTAGTTTTGGAGATATTGGTCATAGAGATTGCTTCCTTCTCTCAAATGTAATGGCTCTAAATGGAATACACCAGAACAACAGCAGCAAGCTGGTTTCATTCCCTTCAGTTTGAGAAATATTTTTTTAAATACTTAAAAAATGTTTGCCAGTTGTTTCGGGTCACTGAGGTTTGGCAAGTTTATATCAATCCCTCTAACAAGGCCAAAGGTCTTAGCATATCGTTAGCCTAATAGCATAACTGCCTAAGTCATTTTTGTACACATTTTAATGATCATTTTGTGAGCCTTATAGCACAAATGCCTGAGTCAAAGAAATTTAAATAAAATAAAAAAAGTTAATAATGAAAATATAGATAATACAAAAGTAATATTAGAAATAGTATTAACAAGTAAAAACTTTGAAGTATGACTTTAGTCATTTATGTTTCCCATGACTTCAGTTCCCTCTATTAGAGAATGAAGACTGATAAGGTTAAACGATGTTTAATTTGTGGTCACTAAAACAAATAAACACATCTATAAACCTCAGGATGAATTTCTTGTAGTGTTAACTGTAACAGTCACAATCTTAAAGGAAGCAGGTCCGGTGGAAGCCTCAAGACAATAATGTTTACATAAAAAAAAAACACAACTGGATGATTATCAGCCTTTTTATTAAGCATTAAGGGGTTCACTCTGGGCAAAAGTCACCATGGTGTTTAGTCTCACATATTCAAAACACATTGTTTCCTGAGTTCATACTGCTTACCTGCACAGAGTGGGAAATATTAAACTCTTGTCAGGTGCTCACAGTAAGCCTCATCATACATAACATCTATTCGTAATGTCAAAACAGGGATGTTCTTCTCTTATACAGTGGTTCTAAAATCAAAAGGTACTTGAAACGTTATATTTTATCCATTGTTATAAAAAATTAAACAAAAATTGAGGTTAAATTTCATATTAAACCATGCAAACAGAAAATATTTGACCTGTTCTTCACATTTCTTGAGGACCCCCAGGTGACTACACCAGGATTAACAACAGTATCAGTGGAGGCTGATTCATTTAGGAAACACGGCAATTTGTGCACATTTGCTACACATCTGCTAAATTAAGCATCTTAGGCCTTTTTTCTCTGTTTTGCCTGTAAGTGCTCCCCCAGCAGGGGGTCACCAGTCTCCAGCTCTGCTATTTTTAGGTTGTGAGCTAAAAAGTTTGAGAACTCCTTCTCTCATAATTTATAATGCTAATATAATGCAATGCCAATCAAACAAAGACTGGTACATTCATGATCAACAAATACCAACTTTTAAAATGTCAAAGTCATGTGACTGTCAGTCTATTCTTCTATGTTCTATAAAGCATACGTGCAGAGCCTGACAGCTTCAGATGAACTTTAGTGAGGATGAGTGCTGAGGGACTACTGCCTGAAAGAAAAAGTCTGTTAGAATATAATGCTGCACTTTCAATGAGTCATAAAACGGTGCTTGTCATCTCAGATGGCTGGCCTTCCATCCTTTTAAACATTAATATTCTGTGGACTCTTGAAAACTACCCTGAAACAGGGAGGCTGAGCATTAACTCCCCAAATATCAAGTTCATGCAGCAAAGTGTTACAACCCATGAAGGTAAAAACACGCTGTTGAAGTCAAGTGTGAGAGTGCACCACGACCCTGGGCTGTGTTCTAAATTTAATCTTTCCCAAACAGCACGGCTCTCTGAGTCATTATGCACAGCAATGCCAGGCCTGAGCAAAAAGGGGAGGGCTGTGGAGCTGCTGTGAGATGGCCAGGCTCGCATGATGTTGTGCTGCTCACCAGCAGATGTAGATTCTGGCAACAAACATGTGCAAGCATACATACTGAGGTGCATGAGGACACACATTTCAGCGCACACAGAAAACAAATACACAGATACCAAGCACGCACATGAAACGTGTCACGTGCAAATGCTGGAACACTCTGACTTTTGCAAAGAGAGGAAAGAAAAAACACAAAGAGAGGATCTGTGAGCAGCTAGGCTGAAGAAATCCACAATGTCTTCTGCATGATAGCTGCAAGGAGCAGCAAAGCATTAAGAGTGAAAGAGTAACAGCTCAGGAGCCTCGTGACACTTTGTGCTGCAACTCATTAAATTTAAGAAGAACATCTGGAAAAACTTCCTCCCCAGCCTTCTTTAAACCCTCTTACTTATTTTTGGGTTACAGTTGTAAAATATTAAAAAAGGAAAGGTAAAAAAATGACAATAAACATGTAGACAGATTGTTATCACACTACCAGGAGTCCGTTTTTGATTTGTGAGTCTGCATGAACACAAGAGTCAAGTCAGGATCAGGAGACTTTGTATCCTGAAAGTATTCACAGCGCTTCACTTCATACACGTTTTCATGTTACAGCCTCGTTCCAAAACAGATTAAATTCATTTTTTCCTCAAATATCTACAAACAACACCCCATAATGGTAAAATGTAATATGTTTTTTTTTCTTTTTTATTCTGCAAATGGACCAAACCTTCCCTTACTCAAGTCCTCCTTTCATTTGGAAAACTTTAAAACCTTTTTATATTATGTTCTTAGAAAAACAGCTAAACAACAGGACCACCGTTTGGACAGTAAGAGTGTGTATCACCTTAACAGCCCAAAGATGGACTGAACATTCCCCCTGAAGCTGACGACAAAACACGGAGTCCAAAGGACAGTAAGACAGCATCAAATACAAGCACTTAAGGGGAAGGACAAATTCATGGCTAACGCCTAAAATACACCGGCTGCGTCTGCGTTGCAGCTCCGCTCTGCTGCGTGTTGACTGCGTTTGTCACACCGGCTGCGTGTTCAGTCCGACAAGCCGCAGGACTGACAGACAGCAGGAGAACAATGGACAACATTTGGCAGAGAAAATGAAGCCTATGCGGAAGTGCTAAATGTTGCTGTTCATCGAGAATCCTCTAGAGGCTGGCTGCAGAAAGACCTGACGTCATGTACACATTAAGACTAAAAAACAGACTCTTACTACATTAAAAAGCATATTTACAACCTGGTTTAAAAAACGGCTTGGGTTTGATATGCTAATTTCTCTGTTGGCACACACTGTAAGGGGGGTTGAATTTCTTTCTAACTCAGTGGTTTATTAGGATTACAAGTGTGTCCAATCAGAGACTCAGCTCAGCTCACGTGACTGACGGGCGCCCTATAGCTGTTGGAACGGAAGCTAAAAGTCTGCACCATATCCAAGACGGCCCTGTCCAATGATTGGCTTCATTTGACTGTATCAGGAACAGACGAGTGACGTCACAGAGACTACGTCCATATTTTACACAGTCTATGAGCAACACTCACTCAATGTAACACCAAGTGGTGACGCACTCTGAGAAAACAGATAAGCCTGCCATTTATAGACATTTGGATAAAGGCTCGAGCCAGCCCAAAGTGAACAATGGAGGAACAGCAGTTTTTGCAGAGAGCAGAGTAGAAAATCATGAGAGGAGTCTCAGAAAGCAATGTACGGAGACTGTGACATCCTGTGGCGTTCATCTCTGCTGTCTGTGTGGGCACAGAGGAGTACAATGGTTGGTGAGGTCAATAACAAGAGGCAGAGCTCAGTGGCCATGTTGTAATTCACGTCACGTTCTCACATCATCAGCCAGTTTAAGATACATACTGTCAAGCTGCACAGCAAAGTTAGCTACAAGTTTTTTTCCCCCAGAATTTTATAGCACACTGAGAGAAAACTCAGATGTCAGGGAGATTTTAAGACCAAGTACATCATCCAAAGGTCAAGGCTCAGCCCATCAAATACATGAGTGTTCACCTCGGACAGAAACGAGCACAGGCTCCTTTAAGAAGAAACATGGCTGCTTATTCTTCAATCTGCCTCCACATCTGATTGGAAGCAGCTTATGATCTTTAATTTGTTTGTCACTCAGATCAATATTAAATATATCTTTGACACATAAAGAGCCTTAGAACATGAGGTATTAAGATATCATGTTGTTTATGTGTTTTCAAAGAAAAAGTCAGCTGTTTAAACTGTGTGCTGAGCTTTTCCAGGCAGGAAAGCTAGTTAGTTAGCAGCAGCGGCATTCCACAAGATGTCAGCAGAAACCAACAGTAGGGGAGAACGGGGTTAGTTGTCACACTTTTTACTCTACTGTGAATTACTCATCACCAAAACATCTTTCAATAAATAGTCATTCCTACAATAAACTGAAGCTTGTGTTGGCTTGAAATGTGTGTCCCTCTGTTTTTCCAACTCATTGAAACAAAGAGATAATGAACTATCAAAGACACTCTGACACACTGTGACAACCAACCCCATCACAGGGATGGTTGTCACATTCTATGTTTTTTTTTTTTTTTTTTTTTTTTTTGTCACAACATTATTTTAATGGGAAAAGTTTTTTTTAGAGAAAAGACAAAAAAGCAGAACTAAATCTAAATGTTTAATTGCGCTAACAATTTGACAAATACATAACACAAAATGAGCGAGGAACACTAACAGGAAACACATCTTTAGAGCAGCCTACTGTATATAACATATATATATATATATATAAATGTGTGACGACCAACCCCAACTGTAATTTCTTGCTAGCATCAAGGCTAACAACTGTGTAACAACTAGTTAGCAAGCTAATAACAATCTAAACTATAGCCTTTCATTCACATTTTTTAAGGGTAACAGTAAAAGCCTAGAAGCAAAACGCTGAGGAGCTGAATATTTACAATTTGACATGAAAAACACAAAAATTCCTCTCAGCTTAAGTTCAGCTGTCTGACTTAAGAGAGGACTACGCAGGTGAGCTCTGATCCCAATTCCATAAATCTTTAAACAACAATTTGAGAGATAGCGCCCTCTGTTGGTGAAATATATCCAGAATGTGAAAACCAACCCATTTAACAACTAACCCCATTCAAAAAAAAAAAAAGAGCATCATAGATGACATTATATCCACATCATTTTAATCTTTATATAATAAAAATATATAAACTCCTATGCTCTTAACCCCTCCAAATGTTTCCAGTACAGGTCATTTATTGATGCAATACATTACTGCAAAATTTTCCCCATTTTAAGTCAACACATTATAATGTTTTAACATAACAATGTACCAATAAGTGCCTTAAGTACAAAGTTCTCAGTAACCTTTTTGCTTCTATGAACACAAAACTTAATTTCAGTCTGTTATTTGTGACAAAGTGCTTCTTAAATTGAAAAATTGCGTTTTTGGATCGAAAAAAGTGTCACGCTCAGACACCTCGCACACTGAATCTGATGCATTTGTTTTTCTATTAACAGCAAAATGAACTGCACAAGAATACCAATTTACACAAAGGAATTGATCCCCTGAAGCTGCTGGCAGTATGTTTGAGGTAGATGCACACACGTGTACACACGGAACCAAAAGAATGCAGAAAATCAAACCTGTTCCAAAAAAACGACGGAGGGAAAAGTTTCTGCTTCGACAGGTTGTTCAGTTCAGATGGGGGCGGGTGAGTGTTTATAAGGAGATGCCATGAAGATAGACATGTGGTGCTACGAATGACGGCCCCCATCAACATTTCCCCAGACAAACATCCCTTCTCCTCATGATGATGGCATTCAGGTCACATTATGTCAGTTTCTGCAACATTAAGCATAGAAATTGTTTTATTCGCACTGGTTTTTATTGGGCCCTATATATCCATGTTGAAGATATGGTGAAGCACAATTCTCCCTCTTCAATCTTCAGATTTTTTTGTACCATTGAGCAGAGCAGACCCATAACAATGATTTTTAATATGTAAATGGCTCCACAGGTTTGTATAAATTGCAGCTGACGAGCGTAAAACATGCACCCAAGCTGCTTGTCATCACTGAATACATTCTTGCCTTTTGGGGACGTGATCTGTGACGGAAGCTGCATCATGTCATGAATTTCCAGCAGCTGGTATACAGACTCTTGCGTGAACAGTGATCAGTTTGCTCTGTGCTCTTATACACACGGAGAGGCATGCAGCCCTGATGTTGCTGTGCAAGCAGGTGCAGACTGAGCCCTACGGGGTAGTCCACAGTGCCATTCTCCAGCTCTAAAACCCTAATGCCCTCTGATCTCTCACACACAAATCCCTCCACATATAAGTCAAATCAACTAAGGAGGCCTTTGGCCCCGAGGCTCAGAGAGAGGCAGGCGAGCAGCAGCATCACAAAGGCAGCCCAGCAGTTCACAGCGATCCGATCACTCAACTCAACACAGCAGTCTCCACTGGATTCATTCTCTTGTAATCTCTCACTGTGCCAACAAGCCTGCCATAAGTACTTATCAATAGCAATGGATCAAAAGCACCACATAAAGCACAGGCAGATTCAGTGTATGTAATAGGATTTCCAGACTGTGCATGTTGAACAGTGCTTTGTAATTTGGGGATCACTGTTGTAGCTAATGCTGCTGTAAAATGTTACTGACAGCTCAACGGAGACCTATTAGCTGATGATGCTGAAGAGAAGTAAATTCAGTTCACTTCAGTGAGCTGAAAGTGTCGGTGAAGACAAGGACACTCGTCATCAACTCTCCCTATGACAAATAAAAAAAAGAAAAACCCAAATTCATCCTATTATAAAACTGCATTCAAGCTCTCACTGTGGGGTGAAATGGGAAAGGTGCCGCAAGACATCAGCAAACCAAATGATATTTTCCGCTTCATTTTATTCTATTTACTGCTTCAAACCCCTCACTACTCCTTCCTCACTTAGTTAAGGCTGAGCATTTTACTGACCTGGGGTTCTGAGACACAGATATCTGCCAGCAGGTTCACTGTTTAAAAAGCTCTATTATTTCAAAGAGGACATGTGGATGAAATTTACTGTACCACTGCGGTCTGACATGCAGTAAATAGAGTGGCCAGGAGTTATGTTCCAGGTCTCCCTTCCAGGAAATCCTGAGACACCCTCATGTTGTTCATCTCAGAGGATTCCTACAAATGGGTGGATATTTGTTTGTGGTCCAACCACATTAGTTTCCCTACAAGGGGCAACATCCGGTAGAGAAAAATTAAGCCTATAGGAAAGTGCTAGAAGTTGCTGTTCATTGAGAATCCGCTCGAGGTTGGCTGCAGAAAGACCAGAAGCCACACACACACACACCAAGCCAAAAAAAAACAAAAAACAAAAACAAAAACAAAAAAAGGTGTTAAGGCATTAAAAACAGATTTACAGGCTTATTGACTGGAGACCAGTCCAGGGTGTACCCACCTCTCACCCTAAGACAGCTGGAATAGGCTCCAGACACCTGGGACCCTGAACAGGATAAGTGGTATAGAAGATCAATGAATGAAGGACCGTGTGAGGGGAGCGAGGCTGTTAAAATGACGTCGTTCATCCACACGAAGCCGCAGACCTCACGGACGCATCAAGCATAAATCAGGCTTTACTCAGGAACACAAGGGTGACTTTCTATGTTTCCCTCCCAAATAAAGTACTCAGCATCAGATATTTCAACCTGTTTTAAAGGAGTCAGAAACAACCTACAATTCCACTTTCCTAACAGCAGGCATGGAAACAACCAGCAGCAATAACAGGGAGGTTATTGGAAGTAGCCTTTATCTCAGTATTGAAACAAATTGTGTTTTTATATAACTCTTCAAAACACCATTTCTTGTGGTTTGGTTTGTTTACTTTAGTTTTATACAAAGGTGTTTGCACCATATGAAAGAAATTTGATAGATTACTGCAAGATTTAGTCATTTATTTAAGCATTGCCCTTAACAGGTGCCACAACCTGCAGACAAAATCAAATGTGTACAAAATGGTAAATTCATGGACACCATATGTTTTTGTTTTTTTTTACCAATGAGCCCAACCTCAAGGGCCAGAACTGGAGATAAAAATAAGCCCCTTTACACCAACCCAATAACTCTGTGACTATTGTTTACTTCATCATTCTGCCAAACCGTTACACAACTGAGAGCTCAGAGACACAAGCATGTTTTTACTTTCTCTAAAGTGTGCAAAGGTGAGTCCAAGTTCAGTCTCTCTCTCGGTACACAAGAGGTGAGCAAGTGCCCACTGAAACAGAAAAATAGCCAGCTCTTCTCTCTAAATCATCCCACCAAAAATTTATATTCAGATTTGATTCCTTTGTTGATTAAACCAAGTAATTGGAAAAAAAAGCCAGCACAGAGCTATTGAGTCTCACTGAAGTCTGATGAAAATTTTTACTCCATGACTGATCAGCGATTGTCCATCATTGACAAGCCAGCTTTCGTCATAATAATATGATTAACAAACACAAGGAAGAGCAGATAACAATCCAGAGGAAATAACAAAGAACCTTGTTTCTAATGACTGAACTTAATGGAATGGTTGTTTTTTGATGGCTTTGATGAAGATGCTGACTGTGAGTTATAGAGAACATTTTCATCTGATTGTTTTTGCGCCTCTGAAGAAGCTAAAGATAAAGGTGGCATCATTGTGCTAGCAGCAGCTGAATGTGTTCATCTTTCTCTCTCTGTTTTTTTTTTTTTTTACAGAAGAAACCTCTTTAAAGATAACCCAGCACACAATGCTCCTTAGAAGTGACATCAATTAACACTAAGACTCGAGCCTTACTCAGATAAAACACTGTATCAGTATATAATACATGATAACCAATTCAAGGGAGTCTCTCTGGGATGAAAGGAGCTTTAGCCTGGAATAAGAGGCCTGTTAACATTAACAAGACGCGTGAATGGCATACGGGATGTGTAAATGTGAGGGTAAAGCTGGGGCACCAAGTGGATTACCCCCCCAGGGATCTAGGTAATAATCCTCTTCAGCTGCTTTATCTCCTGCTCTCACTTAAGCATGGGAAAGGACGGGCTGAGGCCAACGCTAACTGCAATGTTTATGTTCTGCAGACTCCGTGTACGTTTGTCTGTTAGTGCATTTCATCAGAGAGCAGTCTGGGAAATCCATGACTTGTCAGAGAATGCAATTCTCATGCCCGACATGATTCTCATAAATGAGGTATGAGAGTGACACTTAAAATATGCTCTCTCTTTTTTAAAGCGAGAAAATCTATCTATTTATATATATATATATATATATATATATATATATATATATATATATATATATATATATATATATATATATATTTATATATTTATATATATATAGATAGATAGATAGATAAATATATATATATATATATATATATATATATATATATATATATATATATATATATATATATATATATATATATATATAGAGAGAGAGAGAGAGAGAGAGAGAGAGAGATAGATTGATAGATAGATAGATAGAGAGAGAGAGAGAGAGAGAGAGAGAGAGAGAGAGAGAGATAGATAGATAGATAGATAGATAGATAGATAGATAGATAGATGGATAGATGGATAGATGGATGGATGGATGGATGGATGGATGGAGGGAGGGAGGGAGGGAGGGATGGATGGATGGATGGATGGATGGATGGATGGATGGATGGATGGATGGATGGATGGATGGATGGATAGATAGATAGATAGATAGATAGATAGATAGATAGATAGATAGATAGATAGAAAGATAGAAAGATAGAAAGATAGACACAGAAAGGCACACTGTGCCCAAACCGGAATTTGAACTGGCAACCTTCTTGCTGTTTGGCAACTAACAGCTGCACCACCATACAGCAAAAGTATTGGGACACCCACCGGTTGTGCAAGTGGAGGGTAGAAGAGCTTCTTAAAGAAGAACTTACAAGTGTGGGAGAGCCAGAATTCCTGCTGCTTTGTAGGTGTCCAAATATTTATTTTTCACAAGAATTTACAAATAAATTGTTTGAAAATCATCCAATGTGGTTTCCTGGATTTTGTTTTCCACATTCTGTCTCTCACAGTTGAAGTGTACCTATGATGAAAATTACAGACCCCTTTCGTCTTTTTAAGTGGGACAACCTGTGGCTGTCCCAATGCTTTTTTGCCCCATATATGTATACAGACATATCTTATTACAAAAGCAAAGGTGAAAATCAATAATGCTATTTCAAACGATCATTGGACAGGAGAAAAATACGTTTTGACAGGTCTTTCAAACTCTGATGATCTATACTGGATAATAAGTCATTTGCACTTCTTAATATATCAGATATTTGCATCAAATCAATCACACACATTCCCTTTTCAGACTGTTAAAAGAAAAAGTGGCCTTTTTAAAGAGGATCATATGTTGTGCTGTCTTGGAGCAGCTCTGTCTTAACAAAGACACATATTGGTCTGCAGTGATGAAAAACTTACCGAGGAAGCGGAAGGTCCTGCGTACTAATGGGTTCAGGTAGCAGCAGTCCCCAGTGGCCACCGTCTTCTCTGAGCGGTCGAACTCTTTGGACGTGTACTGGACCAGGAACAGCACCGTCTCTGTTATTGTGATCTGACAAATACAGAGAGAGAGAGAGAGAAACAGTCAGGGAGGAAGACGAAATTTCAGATGAGCTGAGTAACAGTTTATCTGTTAGTCAAAGTTGCTGTTATTGGCAGTGTCTGAGTATTTGTGGCAGTTTCTCACTGGGCTCCATCTGTACAGACAGAAATCACCAGAACATATGTGAGAGAGGAAATGGGCCCATTGTGCTGAGAGAGAGTGAGTGGATGCATCCTTGTAAGTAAGTGTGCTTGTCTTTTTCTTTTTGTCTAACACTGGGTCTTACCTACTGCAGTCACCCTGATTAAATGAATTAGGACTAAAGTTGATTGATTCTGCACCAGTATACAGATTATGAGTGCAGTGTGAACAGGTTTTTGTATTGGGTGTTATGTCTTTTCATTTGTTGTTTAAAGTGTCAAATTTCTGCTAGGCTATGTTTAAACAGCAGTTAATAATGACCTGAATCGGATTTTAGCATGTGGCTTTTATACTTTTTAACACTCCCTGTGGCATCTCTTCCCAAACAGCAGGGGGCAGTGTATTGCAAACAAACGTCTACCACAGCGCTACACTAGAATAGAAGAAGTTGTTCACGTTGTTTTTCACCAATTCCTCTTCTCTGCCAAGTTTGGCTCCAATTTCATGTAAGGAATTGTTCATCACATGGTTATCCTGAGCAACGTGGAAATTTTTCGCTTGTAAAGGACTGCGTGATGGGGCTAGGCTGTTAAAATGACATCATTCGTCCGTTCGAAGTCGCACAGGCCATGCAGACACGTCAAGCCTAAACCCAGCTTAAGCCAGTGGAGGGATAATGAAGTTTAAATGAATTTATGATTTTATTTTACATGTTTTAATTAGACTGCCGCCATGTTCATTTCAGTAAACAGTGTTCTGTGTGCGATGTTGTAAATGTTCAACTGTGCATGAGGTCACTCCAGGAGTGTGAGCTGCTCACATAGCAGTATGCAAAAAGGCCACATTTAAAAATGTAATTTGAACAGCCAAACAAAAGAATTGTAATTGAGTGTTAAAGCCTGTGTGAATGAAGTCTAGTGTTTAAAAGGGCATCAGCTCCAAGGGACTAATGGGCAGTCATTCAACAACTCCTGAGCTCTAATTAATGGATTTACACTATCTGTAGCAAGTCCAACCAATGGCCTATTCTTTTTAGATGAAGTTTGTGAACATATTTGAATTTTGCACAGACTGCAAAGGTCACACGTTAAAAGCGTTGACTGGAGGTCTTTTATCGCTACTAGCTACACCAGAAGTTCTGAATAACTGCCCTCAGAGGGTGTATCATCAGATGATCGTCAAAGGGTCCTGAGATTTTGAACCAACACTTCATTTTAGGATTTTTATGGTTTAACTTTTGGTATCATCCTAGTATTACATTTCTTTAAAGACAGAATATTATCAGCATGAGTTGGTGGAAAAAGATGTTACAAATTCCCACAAAGAACAAAATGCTGAATGAATCAAATTAGTTTATAATTCAACACAAAAATAAAGTGCTAGAAAAACAGACACTGGGACCCATGGTGTTGCAAAGGCCTGCCATGTTTTTCCAATACAAGCCTTGTATCTTTTTGACTGCAGTTGAAGGGAAAGTTGATGTCATTCAAAATTTCTTCAGCAGACAGGCTGTCCTATACAACCCCTCAGTCTGTGGCCGTCAGTTCCAATGGCATCTTCATAATAAAGAAAACATCTTGAGTAATATGAAGTGTCACTGCTAAAACAAGCCTCAAAACTCAAACCACCAATAATGTAGGAAGGGTTGTGCTTTACTTTGTTCTTTTTGTCTGACTTGATTTATTTTTCTTGTTTCATATTCCTGTTTTGTTTATGTGATATATTTCTGAATGACACATTTGGAACCAGGTCTTTTAGTCATGTCTCGCTATACGTGTTAAGTTCACACTATTTAGTTCATTCTTACCTATGGTTTGTCCCTTCTTGCTGTATTTTGTAGTAATGTCTTTCCTCTTGTTTCAGAAAACTTCACTTCCTGCCCTGATGTGTTTCCTGCTCTTGTGATTGGTGTCCCTGCCCTCATTGTGTATAAGTAATCTGTCTCTCCCTTTACTCTGTGTCTGTTTGTCCTGTCTTGTCTCATGTGTTCCTTGCTAACCAAGTCATTTTGTCAAGATTAAGCTGAGAGTTTTGTTTGTCCTTGAATCCTTTTGCCAGGTTTACCCTGTGATTTTTTTTATTCCCTTTTCCCAGCCCTTGCTGAGGTTTTATTTGTGATTTTTTTGATCAGTGTTTCTCCAGGGTCCCTGTGATTTTTTGATACCTTTTGTGAATAAAGACTGTTTTTTTGTTACCTCACTGAGTTGTGCATTTTGGTCTTTTGGAGGATTTTTGTCACTTTTAAAAGTGCTCAGTAAATAAGGCTTTCATACCTAGGACAAATTAATCAACAGTTAGTGCTTTAGTGGGTGTTTGTTCATGCTGAGAGGACTGGCACCCATTACCACAGCACATAAAATCACTGAACTCGACTGCTGTTGGAAACTGGTCCATGTTCCCTGAAGGAGATATGTCTCCTGAACTCCATTTTCATGCTTCTTAAGCTTAAGAAAATCACAGAACTGAGATCTTTGATTTTCATGTTCTTGTAGAGTTTCATGTTTCCTCTTGTTTCAGAAATCACTACGACAGTTTCATCTCACATTAAGCCAAATGAAACGCTTAGTGGCCTTAATCAAGAGGTCAATACATCTCCACATGGAGACAACCCAGTCTTGAAGGATTAATATCCAAATGAGCTTCCAGAAAGTCATCTGGTACGTGTTCCCGTTTAACAGTGTTTCCAAAATCAGTGCAGTGTCGATATGGAACAGCTGCTGCATTTTACTGCCAACTGTTTCACAGCTTGCCCGCCACATTACACCTGCTAATATTCTCCATCAGACAGTAGCAGCCAGCCCCCTCAGACATATTGACAACCACCAGGATGATCATCACTGAATGCTTTATGGATCTGGATCTGGATGTACAACAGACAAACAACCAACCATTCCCTGGCCATGTTTACCATGCAGTTTGCAGCAGCAGCTCTCTTTTCGTTGCTCTTTTTTTCCCTTATCATTTTAATTCTCTTTGTATTTGGAACTTGTCATTACTTCTTTTCATTTGTTGTTGACCATGGACACCAAACTGGTTATGTCTGCAGTGGTGTTTGTATTATCTCTGTTTCTGTGTGTGTCCGGAGAGCCTACGTGTAACCATGGTTGGAATGTTTGCACAAGAGATTTCAGTTTTTAGCAGCCTGTAGCATGTCGATGCTAACGTGTGCTGGGTCCAAAGTTCCCTGCAAGCTGAGGAGAAGGAGGCAAGGACGACGTGCTGCAGTCTGAAGTAAGAGGGAACAACACTGACCCGTTCTTCACCCATCATTATGGGAAATGTAACATCTATCTCCAATAAGACAGACAAGCTAATGGTGTCAACACAGCACCAGAGGGAATACCAGACATGAATGCCACATTGCAAGGATTCCACCTGCATTGTAAAGTGGTGAATAAGTCCAACACAGTCTTGGACCCTGTGGAGGTGGAGGCTGACTGGAGAGCTACGGCAAAGCTGGTCTCTGATGAACATGTTTTTTTTTTCTAATTGACATTTATTATATTATTCTATTTATATATTCTTGGAGTTTTTGTACTATACACTTTCTTGTATTGCTGTGGTGACCCTGAATTTCTTTTGGGGGTTAATAAAGTTCATTTTATTCTATTCTATGTTAGTTATCTGCCAACGGAAGCAAATATATTCTCATTTTTCAGTCAAAATCAGTGTTTTGAAGACTTAAAAAGTAAAGGTTCTGAATCATCTTCTTGTTTCTTGTTGAAACCTTTTACACTTTTCATACAATGCTTAAAATGACCATTGTCTTGTGAACAGGAGTCACAGATGAAATACGTACAACAAGGCATCAGTGTACAATGAATCATCTTGTAATATATGTGTACAGAAAGGTTTGACTTCAGCAGCAGTCTCTTTTCCAAAGAGCAGGACACAAACCACAGGTCCTCAATTTGGAGAATGTCCTCCAGTCTCTGATTTACAACCATGAGAGCAGTAAGGGTCAGAAAACTGTCAAATAACACAATACTAACATGTATGTTACATGTTTATGACCTGAGTAACTGTCCAACAAAACAACTATATGTAATCTCTAATGATGAAAACAGAAGAAGTGTCGAGGTAACCAGGGCTCAGGATTTAATGAACACTGATAAAACAAATTGATTTCCATATTTCCTTTGGAGTTTAAATGTATTATTTGCCAGTAATGTTAAAAAAACTTTATTCTTCTTATAAAAGGCAGAAAGTTTCCCAAGTAAGGTATCAGTAACTGTTTTCTCTTATACCGGGCTGTCATAAAAAAACAACAAACATAGAAGTTCAAGTGGACATACTGTTGATTCATCAAGTCAAACTTCACACAAATAAAACTCACATTAACTAACAGGTTAGTGAAATGTGTGATATCCTGTTCCATGTTTTCTCAGGAAAGCCTTTTGTATGTTTTTTTTATTGTTGCTGTTTTCTGCCTCTGTCTGGAAAAATTTAAGATTTCAATTTCTTCCAGAAATTACACCAGAGGGCTTCACAGGACCACACATGATCAGCCCAATTATCTTCAATATGTGACGATGAAGACTGTCACTCTCGATCGACTCAGTTTCCATTTTATGTAATATAAGGTACGAGAAGCAAAGTATGAGACCCTGATTGATATGGATGGAACAATAATTAACTTTTGGTCTAGAAAATATTAAGCTGGTTTGGCAGGAAGGGAAAATGATGACGAGGTAGGCAGGCAGACACAGAAACTAAGTCCATACAGTAGACAATACTTCACATTCCCATGTCTGTCCAAACACATGAGCTCTAACTATTCATCTACAGAATCTAATCATCACAAACTAAATGAATAATTGGAAATAAACAAGGAGGAAACACAGGAAGGCTGCAGCTCTGAAAGTAGAAGAGCTTACTTTTGTAAGATGGTAGAAAGTTTCCTTAGTTTGTGCCATGTGTTTGAGGTGTAAATGGACCAAATGGACCAGTACTTATATAGAGCTTTTCTAGTCTTACTGACTTCTCAAAGCGCTTTACAGCACGTTGCTAGCCTCATTCACCCAATCACACCACATTCACAAGCTGATGGCCGACTTGAGCTAATAAGACCATCATCTGTAGCTAACATTCACACGACATTCATACACCACTGAACAACAGTGGGAGCAACTTGGGGTTCAGTGTCTTGCTCAAGGACACATATGACATGTCCATGTGACTGCAGGAGCTGGAATCGAACCCACAACCTTCTGATTGTGGGGAGACAACTCTGCCAATCAAAGCAAACATTAACATTCTTAACTTCTTAAATAAGTCGTGAATTATGTTACTTATCTTTCAGAGATAAATTGGAAATAAAAAGTATAGCTTATAACTGATTATGATTGAGTCTTTAGAAAAGCGTGTTAAAAGGTGCTTCATATAAAGTGAAGGACAAGTTAAGGGGGCACTTAAAGTCCCATGTTGTGGGCTTTCTTGAAAAAGTAGGTTTTGATGAATGGAGGAAGAGAGAGCTGTAATCGCAAAAGCTCTGTACATCAAGGTGCGGTACTTGGTTTTGGTGATAGGTGTGAGGAGCTTGGTGTCTGATGATTGAAGATGGAGTGAGGAAACTGGTGTTTGAGAGGGTCAGTCAGGTATAGAGAGCGAGGTTACTGAGGGGGTTTGCAGGTGATGAGGAGGATCTTGAAGTGGATTCGGTGATGAAGCAGGGAGATGGTGAAGGTGCTGAAGGATGGAGTGGGAGAGAACTCCAGAGCTTAAAAAAGTATTCAATCTCACACAAAATTTACACTGAAACACCAGAGACGTATGTAGCTGTGAGCTAATAAATGTGTTTCTAAATCAACCTCAGTTAACAAGGTTTGACTGTAAATACTGATGAAACTCTACATCCAGGTTTTACTTTGTGGAGCTCTTGAAAAAGTTGGTTTGGAGCCGAGCTTATGACCAAATACGACACTTTAAACTCAATATGGGCAGTAAATAATAAGAGGAACTAGACTTAAAAGTTAAAAGAAACTGAACTACAGAGCATCTCATACTCCTTAGTTCAGTTCCACATTGTGATGGACTCAGACCTGTCACACTCATCCACCAGTCTGGAGATTAAAATATTTAACTCTCTATATCAGTCTCAGAGAAAACACTGGAATAAGATCTGACTTTCATTAAAAAGTAGCAGAACTTGGGGCCGCTTCAAGGCCGACACATCCTGCACAAAGGAACAGTTATATAACAGCAGTGAATTGGTCCAACCCCCTCGGTTTGTTCAGTAATGCATGAAATGCTAAGTTGCACTACCTCAACAAAGAAAGGTGTTCTGGGCCGTCTCATTTTGAGTTGTCTATATTATGTGTGTGAATGAGTGTGTTGGGCTCAGTAAGCAGGGAAAGCTGTGCTTTACCCATCAAAGGGGGTTTTAGTGGATTTACCAAACCTTGAAAATAAAAGGCTCGACACTATCTGTGCTGCACATGGAGGGGGTTGATAACCTCAGTGCAGCTGTGCCAGCAGGCTGTTTCCTGACCTCTGCAGGAACAGAACTACACAGGCCTTTGGCACTTTGATAAAGGTGTTATGGTTAGACTGTAGGCCTGGTTGGATGTGCTGGCTCATGCTCGTTGTGCTCTCAGTGACCAGAGGCCCAAAACTAGACATGATAAACACAATAGTGGCTGCTTGTCTTCAGGATCTGCCCCATGCCCTGGTGTCTTCTGAGCCCTGTGTTGTGCTCCCAATGCTTGGCTGATTTCACACTCAGTGCACTGAGGGATTAATCTTTAATTCACAGGTACAACCCACCGGGAATTGTACCGCCAACCTCCCTGTACCGACCTTGGCCAGTCTGAAGGTTTCCACCTGGCTGAAGCTTCAGATGAATAAAGGCCTGTCAGTGGATACAGCACAGTGCAGTGGAGCATGCGTGCTCCTGTGTACATGCGCTTGCTGCTGTGTGGTGGGGAGGTGCTGAGGCCCTGAGCTCAAACCCACAGAGCTGCCAGGCACTCAGGCATTCTGGGCTGATTTATCGAGGTTGACTGGTGAAGAGGGCAGATAAGGTAGGAAAAAAACCAACAACAACAAGGACTTAACTTGAAAACACAAAGATTATTTTTGTCTTATCTTTTGTGTTTTACATTATTTGTTTGATTGAACAATAATACAAAATATAGTCAGAGAAAAAGTGGTTGCTTTTTATTCTTATCAACAGCATGCTGGAGACGGTTGGTACTTATTTGTTTGTGTATGTGTGTGTTAACCTCTTTATCTTGGACTGTTTCAACACCGACAGCTAATGACAGGCCACCAACAGTTACACACAAAAGGCTCACATGCACAAGCGCCGCTGATTAGTGACCATATGATGGTAACTGATTCACAGACTCAAACTGGTCCTCAGCACTACATTACCAGTAATCAGGGTATAGGCAGTTTTCCTGCCACTTGCCACTCTGTACTTGGATCTCTCTTGGTTATGTGCATTGAATCAGGGCTAGTGCATGCCGGTGAAATGTACAAACAGGAGGCGGGCAAAACAGCAGGACGGGATGTGATTGGTTTAATAATTTGGCTGCCAAACACTAAGACTGACTGGTGTTTTCCCAGGTTTACTCCTGCTGTAGACAGCAGATATTTTTCGCTCTATTTTAGGAACACATCATGTATTGATTAACATCAGGACATAAAGATCATTTTAACTAGAATAACAAAAAGTCTATCTGAACTTCGAGACTCTGTTAAATTGAGGAAATGCAAGATGAACAAGGAGAGAATGCAGTGATGTTACAGTGTGCTGACAATGTCCCCATTCATAGGTGTGCAAAACAAGATGTGTACTAATGTTGTGTTTTGGTTCTGAATTTTTCAAAATTTATTGTCATTTCTCCAGATGATCTATCCTTAAAGAAAGACTCATGATTACGGTTGTAAAGGAAGGAAAAAAGTAAATTACTTACACATCATTTCACTTTGAGAGCCTAAATGTCCCAGAAATAAAGAGAGGGGGATTTTTGTTCTTCAAATAGTCATCATTTTAGCTTATTCTCCAAAACTGGAATCAGTACAGAAAAGACTAATTGGAATCAATAAGAGGTAATGGAACAAGATTCAGTATTAATTGAATCCAAACAGTAACCAACTCTCCGTGCATTGTTTCTCAAAGTGGGAGTCAGGACCCCTGGGCAGCCATGAAACGCTGACAGCTGGGTCATGAAATATTTTACAGAATCAGAAATTATTGACGTGCATATTTTATCCATGAGTGTAAAATCTATAGACTGTATAATTAATGGATGCAGTCTCAGTGACATCACCTGTCTGTTTCTGAAACAGAGTTTTGGAGCAGATCGGCTGGGGCGGCCATATTGGAAATGGAGAGCTTTGAGTCTCCCCACTAACAGCTACAGGACACCCGTCAGTCACATGAGCTGAGCCTTGCCTCTGATTGGACAAACTTGTGTTTATTCTGTGAAAACAGCTTTCTTTGGCTTGGTGGATATGTGGTACTTCTAGAGCCAGCCCCTGGTGGACACTTGACAAACGGCAGATTTTAGCACAAACCAGGAAACACAGCAACCATGGACAGACTCATTTTATACATGTCAGATAAATTACATATCCAGCTTTTTTTTTTTTTTTTTTTTTGGATGGGCCCCTTGGTGTATTCTGATGGCAGGTGGTTGAAGGTTTTGGTTCAGCTACTTTGGGGGCTGAAAAGCCCTGCCATGTGGGACCTGCAGATGTGCAACAACCAATGAAAGAAAGCTCTTCCTCATGATGTCTAACTAACCTCAAACCTCACTCTCACTCTTTATTTCTTCTGCAGGTTCCTGTGAGAGTCATGGGTCCTGGAATAACCACTCAGCACTCTTTGCTGCTATCATGGCACTGCTACATCACTTAAGGGAAATGATGTCTAAGAGAGGCCAGAAAAGAAGGAGGTTGGAATGACGTGCACAAACACTGTTGCTGTTTCAAAGGAACTGTTATGTGACCAGATGTGAGCTGAGACACTGTGCTGCAGTTTCACAGAGCCAATGCTGCATACATCCCTGTCAGCAGACAACAAACTTTCTGGAGGGAAAAAAAGTGGCAGAATGCAGGGGTTTAATACTGCAGAGAGCATTCAGTGCCCCTCAAAGCTGTTCTTCCCTCTGTACAAACAGTTATAACATGGGTGAGTCAGATGACTGCAGCCTTCAGCATCACCCATACCAGAGGAGTCTGCCAATAACTGAAGTGAATCGAACAACTGACCCTCTCATTGGGTCAGAACAACCTGTACCACATCACTGCAACATTCGCAACAGAATGGTGGGTGAAACTTTAATAAAGTAGAGAAAGTACTTCATCATCAAGCATAACTTTTTCCATTATTCAGCCATAAACAAACTCTAAGCTCTGAGTGGATGCTGATGGTCATGAACTGTGGGCTAAGGAAAACATTTCTCCTTGGGTAATTCACCACACGAAACAGCTGGTTCTCAATAAACTCATGAGATCTGTTTGAAAGGAGGCTTTCTTGGAAACTGTCATGACACCACTCAGACAGCACATCGAAGCTTTAGGCACAGAGCAGTTTTAGAGCAGACAATGAGTTTGTCTATATTGAGAGCTCAGAAGCTCAGAGTCTCTGAGGACAAAGACCAGGGTCCATCTTCATAAAGCTTCTTAGAGTCCTGACAGAGAGCTCCTAACTCAGCCCAAAAAATTCCTAGCAAGGAATCTTAGCTTAAGAGTGATTCATTCAGAGAGCAACTCTGAGCGAGGAGGGGAAAGAAACTTTGATGGTATATATATATATATATATATATATATATATATATATATATATATATATATATATATCTCTTAGTGAGGATATGTGGTTGACCAAGTTGCTAGGTGTGACGCAGTCTTCTAAAAGCTGTGATTGGTTGTCACAAAATGGGGGAAAGACAATAAAAGAAAAAGACAAAAAGTGTTCTACGCTCCCGGTAAAAAATGGACAGTAAAATTTTATCGGACTGTACAAAGAAATGTGTGACTGTGACATTAATTTTATGTCATGATGATGAAACTCATGTAAAATTAAATTAAATGCGACACAGCTTCTAAATTTTTGAATGTACCTCGTTGACAGGCCGATTATATTCATTTACTTTTTGTTATGTTTTCAGTCCATGCTGCTTATTTTACCGATTAATGTATTTGATATCAGTGATGGATGCAGACTCAGCTTTCAGCAATTCCTGTGATTATTGGCACCCCTATAAAAAGCGCTTTGATTTTGGGGAATGACCAAAACAAATAACAAAATGTGTAAAAAAAAAAAAATTAGAAAACTCAATTGGACTCAAGAGCAGTGGCTGCTGTTGGCAAAGCCGGTGGAGGGGAATAAAAGAGGATTAAGAGGGAAATTGAGTCCCAGGATCACGGCAGAGGGGAGAGGCAGACTTGGGAGTGCTTTTCCCAACAAATCAATGTGTCATTCCGTCTTTTTGTGTGCGCAAATGATGAGTGTGAGAAGCACTGGTACGGGCTGCAATCCCATGTGAGAGCAGAGATTGCAACACACAAGCAAGGTTGTTCTCAAACAGGTGAGGGTTGTAGGCCAACATTTAGTCTGCTGATATTGCTTGCTTTGATAATAATAATTGTGTGAATGTCACAGAGTTTCACCCTTGAGATTACGAGACAGAGGTTTCTCTCTCTGCTTGTTTTGTCCTCTAATATCCTGATGTATTCCATGACTAAATTTGCTCCAACTGCATGTCTAATTCCTTTCTCTGAGGAAGCAGACCTGTATTTGAGGGAGATTCATTTTGGTGTTTTGCATTTCCATGTTTATCTGTCTGTGGGCAGTAGAAATTCTGCCATGGTAAAAGGAAAATGTCCAAAGACTTCTGAGAAAAGTCAAACGGAGCTTTCCCGTTCTCTCCTCTGTCAATGATTCTAAGCTGCTGACAAAAAGAGAACATAAACACACAATCTGTCTGGTGTCCCATTCTTATATTATCAGCGATCTTTCGCTGTATCAACCCATTTTCTGAAAGAAAGAAAGAAAGAAAGAAGCTTTAAGGAGGCAACTTCCTGGGTAAACATGTTAGGCTTTTTCATCTCATTATCTGATATTCTACCCAGAATCTTTCAGTATTGATGTAAGCTGCCAATATGAACAATCTTTATTGATGTCTGTGTCAAGCTCTAAATGCATATTACAGGACAGATTGTACCCTCCTTCCCCAGTGATGCTAGTTCAATCAGAATGGGTATCTAACTGTGCTGATGCTCTGCTGTATCTCAGTGTTTTTAATGTGCCACCCATTGTTATCTCAAAGGCATGGTTAAAAAAACATCATCAGCAATGGTCAACATTAAATTTTTCTTAAACTTCCATCTGGGTGCAAATATCGTGCCAAAAACAAGCAAAAACAAAAAAAAAGTAAAACAGTCTGTCACGGGCAAAGCAACAGACCATACCTGAGCCTGTGTTTTGCCTCACACCTCCTCTAACCGTGCTATTTTTAGCAGTTCCATTATTACAAGAGCTAATGAGAAATGACTAAGAGAGTGATCAGACTGACAGTAAGACACATTTTCCATCAGTGTGATCAAGAGGAGACAAGAAAGTGTCAGAGTGTGATGTTTCATGATGCTAATAGTTATGAATGCAAAAAGTAGTTCATGGTTATGATGCCATCATATCACATTTTCTTTCCCAGAGATGTTAAAAGCTGCATTTCCATTCAAAGATGATGTCAGTTTGAGTGTGCTCAGGAAAGATCTCCATGTCTGTCTGCATTCTCCAAGCTTTACCGTGACAGGCCCATGATCAGCAAGCTCACCGGTTTTAAGTTACTTTAATAAAACAGTCTCACAGAAGGTTAATTTATACATCTATGTTTTATAGACCCCATTAAGGCAGTTCTGCTTTTTTATTGTGAGATGAGCTGTAAAATGTCTTTGTATCTTCTCTGTATGGCAGAGCTTTGGCTTTTATTCTCACACAGAGGTACTGATAAACAGGCTAACCCCTAAGTAGACCTACAAGTGCAACCTGACTAAATGGATTGACCTCAGATTATTGGTGTCATGGTGCAGCTTTAAAAAGTTCACTTGTAGTCCAACACTGTTGGAAAACATGGGTAGCAAGCATTTGCTCAGTTGTTGTGGTTGTTCTCTACTGCTGTTTTGTTGTTTTTCTCTCCCTTTCTGTCTTTTTACTTCTCTCTATGCAATCTTTTTTTTTCTGTCTTCTGCTATCACTCTTGTACGGTCCGACTGTACTTTTTTTTTTTTACTTTGCAATACACATTTAAAAAAGAGAAATTGCAAAGCACCAATAAAAAGTGATGCTGGACAGGACAAGTGAAAAAAAAGAAGAAAAAAAAAAAAGGAAAACATGGGTAGAAGACCTAGTTCAATAACAGTAATAATAATATAACAACAACAACCACAACGTCAATCACAACAACAACAACAACAACAATAATAATAATAATAATAATAATAATAATAATAATAATAATAATAATAATAATTATAATAATTATAATAATTATAATAATAACACCATTTATTTATAACAAGTAACACTGACAATGTTACTTCTGCACACAATTGGATTTACTTGTAGTATCAGATTAAATAAATTATCTCTGAACATGAGAAAAAAATATCTAACTTTATTGTTTTCACTGGTAAAAAAGCATACACCAAGGGTAAATCTAAAATTAAGACTGAATCTGTTGAGGTGCCTCAAGTGCCAAGTATAAAACTTCTGGAAATGGTTGCTGATGAGAATCTGAATTGGAGAGATCAAACTGGGTTAGTAGAAAAATTCAAATCTATTGGTATAATAAGTGAGTCATTTTGTCACCAAAGATTGCCTCATAACACTCGCTTGATTTGTCTTTCATATTGCATTATGGTTTGGACGAGTACTTCAACAACTCTTCATAAAATTTTGGTCCCCCCGAAGCGTTTCATTAAGTTTGCAACCATTTCAGAGTCACACATTTCAGCTGCCCCACTATTTCAGAGAAGAGATTTTTATTATTTATGACATTCATATTTTCCAAATATGTGTTTTATGCATAAAATACTTTTTAAGTGAAGGGAATATTACTCAGGATTTCAAAACTTACTTTGAAACAAATATAGTTTCTGTCATATTCATCTCATAAATCCTCAGATCTTCACCTCAACTCTAGACGTCAGTCTTCTTTCTGGCAAAAAAAAATGTATCTCCATACAATATTATAGAAGATGCTTTAAAAAGCATTTTATTTCTCTTTGTGTGTGACAAAGCACTCTGATGGCTGAGCACTGTCTCTCTCTCTCTCTCTCTCTCTCTCTCTTTTTTTAAGGGGATGAGAGAGTGCTAACAGTGAGTGTTTGGCGTTGTTTCAGGGTGTTCAGAGGTGCCTTCTGTCTTCAGTCTTTTTGTTGTTGTGAGGAACAGTATCAGTCATATTTCTTTAGGTTTTCAGTTTCGTTTTTGCCATGTTGTGGCCAAAACCTGCTTGTTTTTGCAAACTTCATCTTTTTATATAAGCAATCAGTGGTTGATTTATATAATAGTGTAATGAGGAAGAGGAGAGTTCCTGCTACCCTGCTAGATGTGTGGGGGAGAGGACAGCAGCTGGAGATGCAGGAGGAGAAAGGTGTGTGTGTGTGTGTGGGGGGGGGGGTCGCCTTCCAAATACACTAAATACACTAATTTTATTTACCTATTATTTTTGTATATTTGTTCGTAGAAATGGCCCCCTGGATTTGTCTCCTAGGACACTCTGGACTCTGCTTTCAACTGGACTGAAACTGTTTCAGGAATATCATTCATGAGACAAATGCTGGTCATTACTGGACTTGAAGTGAAATGGTGAAATTAAAAAGTTTGGGCAAACAAAACTTCTTTTTTACTTTATTTATTAACTTATTTATTTTTTATTACTATTTCACACAGTTTAAAGCATCTAAAACATAAAAAAGTCAAATTCCTGATAGGTTTTGAAAATTCAAATTATCCTAAAAAAAAAAAGGCAAAAGAATTTACAAAAAAGACAATAAATCTGACACATTTATTGCATTAGACACTATTGAATATCATGAATATCAGCTATTATCATGGTTAACCCCCATTTCTATACGACAATCATCTCTTCTTGTCTCCTTCTCATCTTATCAGAGATTCTGTTATAACAAGGTACTTTACCACCTATCACTAAGCAACAGCATCGGCCTGCGAGCAGCTGCTGAGCACAGCCTATCATCTCTTGGCAGTTTGTTTAAATGTGCAGCTTTCAGTCACACTCACAATACAACACATGCTTTGGAAAATAAAAGTCAGAAATAGAATCTGGATTCCTCTGTTTAAGTGACAGATTTCAGTAGTCAACATTGGAACCATTTATGGAAGATCCTCACTCTGCCCCGTATTAACGCCGACATTCTGAAGCACTTCCTGCTTCAGATTCCCCTCCTCCATCTCTTCCACACATGTGCGTACCCATTACTGCAGCTGCATCCCCCCAACCCTGCCTTGCCCTTCACAGCATATGAGGTCAGGATGGAGCTCTGTAGCCTGTGCCCTGGAAAGACATAGTCCATAAAATGTCTGCATGAGGATTCAACAACCCAGCATCTTACCTAGAGGTAAGATGCTGGTTCCTGGTTCTGCAGTACGTATTGTTCCTGTTTTCACCAAGCCGTTCAGTTTGGTTTGTCTCAGTATGGCACACATTTTATGGCGTTTCCTTTCAGTAAACCAGGATAGGTCCCCAAAATATCAACCTATACCGTCCTATTTCTTGGTACCCTTCTGTTGGAGTGCCAGACATACTGATCCGACCCCAGAAGGTGGAGCTAAAAACACTGCAGTCCATTGATTGGTTGAAAGAAACGTCACTTCCCCTGCCACAGCGGTAATAAAGAACAACACATAACCCTGCCATGTTTAAATCTCAAGTTGCCTTCATGAAGTTAACTGTCTTTAACTGTTTACTGTGTTGCATTTTTCTTCAATGTTGGATTTATTAGCGGGGTAGACTGTGTCGCGATACCATCTCACTATTACTTAGCTGACTCGGCCATCAACATCCAGCTTTAACGCTGCCTACCAAGAAGGGCACGGTTGGCCTCAGAAACAAAACCAGGATCAGGCTTTACCGAGGATCCAACCAGTACCAAACTGTACTGATCCATACTGCACCGCTTGGTGGAAAGAGGGCTATTGTTTTTTGCACTGGTACCGAGAGCAGGGTTTACCAACATGCAAATCCACAGCGGACCAATGGCATGCACTGTAAGCCCCACATCGTAAGTTATATGGGTAAACGCGTGCCTCTGCTGGCCTGCTCTCATTGGATGAGCCTTGTTCCGTGTTTTTAAGAGCATTTAAACCATCCAAACCATGCATACTTAGGGATTTCCTTGAAGGGATGAGTCCAGCTCTCGTTTTCTTAAGCACCTGGCAGGATTAGCCCAGTTTCTGAGTCCGTCTTCAACAAATATAAAGAAATAAACTGCTTTTTCCTGAGCCTGAGTCTTTCCCAGGCCAAGGAGGGGGCATCATATTTTACATACATGTGTAAACAACAAGCTGGACCCTCAGTGAGGATGCCCCCTGCCAAAGATTGTACAAACACATTTTCTCTAACAGGACTTGGGTCATTTGACCTTTGCAGTAAAATGTCTCTTATAGTTTTCTGGTCAGTGTTCTTCTTCCGGCAGCAGTCAGCTGGGGATGTAGTATGTGCAGACAAAGACTTGAAGCTGTTGGATAAGCCGGTAAAAAGGACCGGCTCAGTTCTTGGCAGAGGTTTGATTCACTGGGGAATGTGTTGGAAGGAGGCTCGCAGTGTAAAGTGCAGGCCATACTGGACATCTGTTGGTCATCTCCTCTATAACATTCTGGCAGGAGAGAGAGGCAGCTGCCAGTGATATAGTGGCTTAGAGCTGCAGGACTGGGATGAATTAAAAGATCCCTTGCCACCACAGTCATCACCTTTACTCAATTCAGCTTGATGGGACTTCTTCATTACAGGTTAATTCAACTGTGCACTTCATCGTATTCCTCTCAGAGTGTTTAAGTCTTTTCTCATCAAAAGCCTACAACTGGACAGCCAACTCCGCTGGTCAAACCTCATCTATCATCCATCAGATGCAGTTGCTAAGTGCCTTGAGTGACAGTAGTTCTCTATTTGTTGTTCTTTTTTCTCCTTTTTTTCTTATATTTCAAGTTCTCTTTGTATTTGAAGCCTGTCATTACTTTCTATGGCTCTTTTGTTGGTGATTGACACCAAACTGGTTGTGTTTGCAGTGGTATTTTTACCTTTTCTGTTTCTGTTAGTCTGGGGATCCTACATGTAACCATGGTTACATTGTTTATACACCAGACTTCAGCTGTTAGCAGCCCATAACATGTAGGTGCTAACTGGTCCAAAGTTGCCTGCAGGCTAAAGAGAAGGAGGCAAGGACACATGCTGGTACTGTGGATGCAAGCTAAGAAGGGACGAGCTAGCTGTGCTAATGCAGTACCAGAAGAAATACCAGCAGAGTAGCATCATGCTATTCACAGAGACATGGCTAATGGAGCTAGCATTGGACAAAACACCACAATGAAGGATTTCACATGCTGTGAGCAGACAGGATACAGGAGAGCTACACTGAATAGACAAGTCAAGAAGGCAGCTCAGTCCTGGACCCTGGTTACCCGCTGTCAGGGTGGAGGCTGACATGCCAAGCTGTCATCTCTGATGGACATCTTTTTTTTCTAGTTGACATTTATTATATTATATTTTTTAGATGTTCTTGTATTTTTTTTTCACTTTACACTTTGTCTGCTGCTGTGACTCTTGAATTTTCCTCCAGGGATCAATCAATAAAGTATGTTTTATTGTATTGTATTGTATTGTTTTGTATTGTATTGTATTGTATTGTATTGTACTGTATTCTATTCTATTCTATTCTATTCTATTCTATGACTGATTTATTTGTGTTTAAGGTACGATTTTATTTGGTTTAAATATTCATCAATGGTATATATCACATTATTTTGGGATTTTTTTTAATTGAAGCTTTTAATTTGACCTTGTACCCAAAATGACAAACTGATGGTTAGAAAAAGTTAAAAAACAAAACTTAAAAAAAAAAAACCCTGAAAAAATCTTCTTTTACTCTTCTATTAAGCAGAAACGTTCTGTGTGGTTGCTATGGTTTAACTTCCTTTTTAATGAGAAACTGGAAACACACATGGGAGATGAAAGCTTAACACATCTCCGTTTCATTTTCATTTTGGATAAATCAGTCGAAAGCCTCTTCTATCCTGTGGTAATTAAGATACCTGTTAATGTGGCTGCTAACTTTTTGCTTGTGATTTCATCAATAATGGCACAAAGAGGCTAAAGGGCCGCACAAGTTCCAAAAAGCCGGAGTGGTACCAATAGAGCCACAGGCCATTTGTCCCACTCTTTCATCAGATCTAACACAAGCTGACAGGGCCACAGTGACAATGTGCTGCTTGTTTAGTCCTTTAACTACCTTCCTGCTCTCTCCCTCTCCCTTCATCTTCCACACTGCAGAGCTGTTTCCAGCTAACTTACTCATCCTGACAGGACTAAGGTGACCCTGCTACTTATTTACCAAACTGCTCTCATGGTCAGGGTCACACTTCACTCCTCTGCTCTTTCTACATCCCTCTTCATCAGACTGTGAGTGACTTAATTCCATACCAGTGTTTGTCAAGACACTAATTCATCTTTATCAGGGTTGTGCGACAGAGTGTAGCCAACAGGAAACAACAGTGACATTGAACCAATATTTGGGCAAGGCTTCATTGGTCAGTGTTCTTGCCTCTAGGTAGCAGTTTCACGATAAAGTTCAATATGTTTTCATGAACAACTTAATTGTGCCAACACTGGCAACAAGTTTGAACAATAGAGTGAGACGGGGTCTGAGATTTGAACAATGGAAGAGGCCTTTGGACACACGGATACAAAGACGCGGGGGATAGAAGGGATACAAGATTCAAAATTCAAGAAAGCTTTATCGGCATGGAAAATCATTGTTGCCAAAGCATAAAAATAAATAGTTATATATAGTATTTACATAAATTCATATTATTTGGCATTGGAATCAATATATTCCCATATATTTACATAAAATTTACAAAGTATCTCATGCTATCCACTGGCCTCCGTTTCACAGTAATAAATAGCAGTTATTAAGGAAAAAGCTATGAACAGTCCCTCAAATCTAGTATCAACTAAATCAGCTGAGGAAAGCCCTGAGGTGCAGTGGTTAAAATAGTGACAAAAAAACCCAACAGTTCCTGTCCCACTTTCTTGGAAAGACAAGGTATTTTTCTTCTTGTATTTTAAAAATGGACATACAGTAACAATGTTGGATGTTCAAAATAAACGTGCAGAGTTATGTATTTTGAAATCTGTCTGTAAACTGTTAAAAAAAATGGTCCATGCAATAATGAAAATAGAACAGTAATTTAAAATAAGAACTAAAAAGTAAAAAATGAAAAACAAAAATAGAATTGGAAACCAACAATATTCAATGAACATTGAATGCTGGGGTGATGTAAAAGAGCTGTCTTTAAAATCTCACTGAAGCCCCCAAAAAGTGAGTATGTTCATCACATCTCTTCTGCTGTGCTGAGATCAAGGGTTAAAGTCCCCTGAGAGGTTCACTTGGCTGCTACGAATGAGGATAATCCATACTGCTTTATTACAATTCTGGGGTTACAGTGAAGTGCATCTCTCTTGGCTCTTAGCTAAACCTCTCACTGCTGTATGTGCTGCCAGAGCAAGCACAGCTAGCTAAACCTCTCACACCTTCCTCCCATTATGTCTTGAACTCAGTGCCATGCAGCAATGTTCTGCAAGCCCAACAGCCAATGAGTGGACAGAATGATATTTACAAAAGTGACCGAACATAGTCGTTCTCATGTGTAAGGTCAAACCTCATGGATTATTCAGTTTGTGAAATAATGAGAGAGAAATAATGTGTTTGAGATATGCTCATAGGATCAATCTGCATCATGGTTAGCGGCTGACCTTCACTCTTTTTCATGCCATAAACAGGGTGAAGGTTTTTAAATGGACTCAAGTCAGAGCACTCTCCTGAATAATCAACTAACATCTTAAGAAAAAAAAAGAGTTTAAATAACCAAATGTTAAGTTAATTATCACAAAAGCATTTAAAATCTTTGCACTTTTTTATTACTATAATGTGCTTTAATATGCACAACTTGTCATTTAACTTGTGAAAATCAGTCTAACTTTAATATCTTGAAGTTTAATAAAGTGCAAGAACATGTTCCCATTTTGTCTTTTTTTTCCCAGTCAATTGCAAAACAAAACATCAGTTTATCAACCTTTATTTGTAAAGAACCAAATAAACAAAATGTTATCTCAAGACACTTTACACCAGGGGTGTCAAACTCATTTTCACCGTGGGCCACATCAGCCTAATGGCTGTCCTCAAAGGGCCAGATGTAACTTATAAATGTAAGTAAACGTAATCGAATGTAATGTGAAATAAACGTAATACTCCTTATTTTGGGCTGTGGCTTTCGAAAACACGCTCTGCTGCAACCGCAGTTTGCCTTTTAATTCTTGGGCAATTTGTTGCTTTTCTTGAAGGCTAGCTTTGCGTACTTAGCTCCGTGTTTGGTGTCAAAATGCCGCCGCAGATTGTACTCTTTGACAACAGACAACGCCTCGTAACACAAAAGACATACCAGTCTTTCTCCTTGTATTTGCTTTCCCATCTTTCTTGAAACAGTCTTCCATCTTTATCAACTTTTCTCTTCTTGGACATTTTGGGATCATTATTTATTTCTCAATTCCACTCGTTGGCATTGATGTAGAAACACTGCTGTGTAGTGGCGGTGAGCCGTCAAATCGCGGGTATCATAGTCGACAGGCATTGTGGGAATTGTAGTTTTTGGTCAAAGCACACTTTTGACCTATTGATTTTTAAACACTCAAACCTTTTAAGCTCTCACGGGCCACATAAAATTACGTGGCGGGCCATATTTGGCCCGCGGGCCTTGAGTTTGACACATGTGCTTTACACTATAAGCCTAATCATAAAAGGAAGGTTTTAAGACAACTCCTCAAAGCAGAGAGTGTCTGATAACTGAAGGCTCGACCTCCCAGACTACTTTTAGAGATAGCAGGTACAAGAAGCAGGCTGCATGTTCAGAGCTCAGTGATCTAGAATGGTAACAGGCAAACACTAACATTAGCTAAACAACTAATAACTGATGTTCGTCGTCAAGATTCTGGTCTCAGATCCACCATCATCATCATTATCATCATCATCACAATTCCAATTATCCTTGCCTCAAAAGGAATCCGGCTCCTTTGAAATCCAATGAATCACAAACAGCAAACTTAAATGAATCTTGAGATCCATCACTTGTTTCCTTCATTTACACTCTTCTAAAGTCAATTTCTAAGGCCTCTCACAGCTCTAATGTCAAACAGTTAGGAAGCTATGTTTGATATTATTTAAATCAGAATATAATGACTTGCAAATCAATTAACTAAAAAACACATTTAACTGAAAAATACTGTTACTCTTTTTTCCATCCTGCACAAAACCAACCCACACAAACAGCATGATAAGGCGACCTGCCCTCTTATCAGGTGAGTGATGGCACAATCAGCTCAGTTTTGGTCCACTCCTTTAGGATAAGGAATTATCTGATGTGTGCATTGCTTGTGTGTTAAAGACATTCTCTTTATAAACCCTTGAATCAACCTCTTGAATCAATTAACTCATAATGGAGAATAAGGTTTCAATATAATTTAATCTGCTTCTTTAACAGCACTGTAGAGGGAAGCATCAGACAGTTAGCTGACAGCTCTTGTACCTCCAGTGTAGACAAATCCACTCAAACATCTCTTTTAAGGACATTTCAATTCAGTTCAGGGTGAGTCAGTCCAGTTTTTACTCTGCTTCACAGATTATCTCATCCTGACTGTTTACCTCAGTGCAGCGGATGACTTCAGACTTCAGTGATCACAGACACTTCATCATGATACAACCAGTCTCATACATCCATTTTTTTTAGTTTGCTCAGTCTGTGGTTGGAGAGGTAAGACATTTTTTCTTCTAAATCTAAAGTTAATAACTGCTGGTTTCAGGGACTGAAAAAAAGAACCAATAAACCAGCAAATTGATTACTTCCTACAAGCAGAGAGCATTTTGACAATAACAAGGCTGTCAACGGTGAACAAAAGAACAAAGCTTTAATGTACCAGAAATAAAAATGAGTTATGGTTTGACAGAGAATAAAAAGAGGTCTTTTTTTTTAGGAAACCTTTTGATAAAAGTCTAAGATTAAAATTTTCTTTTTTTGAAACAACAGAAGTAACAGGGAAACCACAGACCATTCTGATAATAATTGTGAAATCTGAATTCAATGCCCTCTCTGACATCCATCTTTGCAGAAGTTTCTCCCCTTTACTTCTTTGACAAACACACATCCTAAAAACCCTTGGGTCAAGGTGCTGTGACAGGAGTACATCATAATTATTTTCATTTTCACCGAGTGTCTCTAAAAACTATATGGACACCTGTGCTCTTTTATAAGACTGCATGCTGGATAATCAGAATAACATGGATTCTTTTGTCTTGTCCTGGAAGCACCAAAATCAAGAGTTGTGAAATGCTGCATCTTGATATTAACCTTAATGAGGCTCACTGGGGTAATTTGTATAACAGTGAATAGTACTACAGGTTCACTGTTTTAATTAAAACTTTGCTACTTTCATTCCCAGGGGGAGCGGGTTATATCTCGGCAGGAAAACTTGTGTCTTCTGCAAGCCCCGGGATAACAACACTTAAACTGAAAAACTGATGTCATTAAATGTTGGTTCATGATTAAAAAAGTTAAGAGAGATGAAAGAGGAAACCATCACAGTCACAGAAGCTGTATGTCCTATGGTTTTGGGGGCTGTTGTAACATATTTTAAGTAAAAAAAGATTTGCTGCCTGGTGTGAATATTTGTGTGATGACACAAATATTAACACCAAATTGTGTATTTTTCTTGAATCAAAAACATCCTGTAGTTATGATTCAACGCAAACTGCCCTCAAGCCCGAGAGGCCAGACCTCCACCTCCGTCCTCTGTACTGGAAGAAAGACGTCTGATGTCTAACAAGTCAAGTGAGTTTGTCACAATGTGTCTTGTCATATCCTTCCCTAAAGCAGCCTGACTTCAGCCATTGGTCATAAAGAATATTCCACAGCCTTCAAGCTGCCAATCATCTGTATCAACCATCTTGGTGTGGATTCAGGGAGTAAATATCCAGACTGTCGAAGGATTTTCTAAGCCAAAGCAAATAAAGGAAAAAGGTTAAAGTGTTTTTCAAAAAGTAACTACATCCCTAAAGCTGCAGAAATTCTAAGTAATATTAAAGCAGAAATAAAACTGCATATATAAAAACATAGTGAAGAAAGGATTTGGCTGAATTCAGTTTTTATATAAGCAGATGTAAAATATGAAAGTCAAGCTGTCTAGTAAGAAATGATTTAGAGACTTTCAGACTGAGTACTAGCATGGGCAGAGCGTGGTGGGTAGCTGTAATTCAGCTACAGTTAGCAATTCAGAAGTCATGATAATTATTTATGTAAGTACAGTTCGAAAGAGCAAATTTAGCCACTTGTATCACCGACATGTATCACATTCTTTGTCCAAACCAAATTGGCACTGCCCTCTCCTGGTTAAGGTCATACCCATCAAACAGAAAACAGTTCATCCACATCAACTGTGGCTCCTCCTCCACTATCACAAGGCATCCCACAGGGTTCAATGCTTGGTCCTCTCCAATTCATTCTGCATTCTGCTTACTGATAAGCACACTCTAATCATAGTCTTCACAAGTTTATCTTTAATATATCTTTAAATGTGATTATATGATCTATAAAGTCTCTGAGTAAACTGAAAAATACTGTATAAATTATCATTTAAATCACACTTATGAGATCCGTACAACAACATAGCAAAGCCACAATTACAGTTTTGGTCACAATCATATGGCTTCAAGAGACAAATGTAAGACGACTGGAATAGTTGCCGTTATTTTAAGCTTTCGTGTGAGGAGTGTTCATGTAAGTGTGAGCCACGGGCCATTCAAACTCTTTATTACAGCCTTAACTGATGTCACGCAAGGAATAAACCCAAATCTACAGGGAGAAGTGTTTTCATGGACAGTTCTCAATCAAAACACTCATAGTTGTCACTGGTGTTCCAAAGGCCATCATATTCCTCACACGTGATGACTCACCTGAAGTCCATCTGTCAACATTCAGGTCTGCTGGTGATTCAAGACTAATAAAAATCTGAACTAAGCCTGCAGCCATGGACCATGTTTCTGATTGGTTGAGAATGTTGAGTTAATATGGAGAAACTGAGTAAAAACCTTTGGGTGGTTTTTTTTATTATTTAAAACTTCGTAACAAACCAGATTTCAACCAGGGGTTCATCAGGAAAGAAAAGGTATCATGACCATAACAACACACAGAACCTTACCAATGGAAATAAACAGCAAACTTCTTTACACACGCTTTGATTTTTAGACAGCGATAATGCAAAATGGCCACAGAGACTGTAAACTCAAAAACCTTTCGGTTTCTTCAAGAACACAATGAATATATGGGCATGAGAGCATGAGCTATGAGCGTTAGTATTAGTATAGTATTAAAATGTTGAGCTTCAATATTTTCAGTCCATCCCAGTGTATTTGTAGTTCTTTTTTTCATCTATTGTTTTCCCACGTGTAGTTTTGATTTGGATTTTGCTCCTATTCTGAGGTTAAATCTGGAGAAGCCTAAACAAATCCCATATGTACAAAAAAAAAATTGGATATTAATGACTACAGCTTTTCTTTGCCCTGCAGTGTGTATTTTTTATGCATTGTGCACAGGCGTGAGAAGAACTGCAGAAAGGTGTGGGTTCAAACTGTTGCTATTTTGGTGAATAGTTGGTCTGAGAATGAGCTGAGAAAAGACACCTCAGAGCAAAGTCTGTGTTTGGCTCAAACTCCTGCAGAACACCAGTAAACTGAAGGCATAATGCAAATGAGCTGCAAGTAGGAGTCGTGCCTTTAATACAAAACTATGAAATGATAAAATGTTTACATATCCACCCCAAATTGATCTTTAATGTGGTAAGAGCGTCAGCGGGCATATGTTAACAAATCTGTGATTCAACACATCAAATGTGTTTCATTCAATGTCAGTGGAAATAGGAACAGGCTGCCGCAAATGATTACACCCACACCTACATCCCGCTATAGTTAGATGAATAATTATTTATTACACTTTTATGGCGGAAAGTCGAATTAAAAGAGTCAGAAAGCTCATTTGTTCCTACTTCCTCCCCGAATATCTTATGAGAATAACCGCATTTCATTTCCAATCTAAAAATTCAACACAATTACGATATGAAATAACCTTCAGTTGCACGGCAAAGTAGAAATAAAGCTGAAATAGTTTGCAGTTGGTGCAATAATTGCACAGTGCTTTATGAAGATGATCCATTTTATTGCCACTGGATTAATGAACTGTAGGAAAAATGCTCCTCCAACCCACAACAGGCACCATACTCATGGGAAGGATGAGGAGAAATACCCATAGCAAATGATGCTTATCTTTTTCTATTTCCTGTTCTGTAACTTTAACTGAATTTGAGTGTTACACATGGCTACGGTGGCCCTGAGAGCTCACAGCAGCATGCAAAAAGACAAAACACAAGCAAGTTAAGAAAGGGTTGATTTGACAACATGCGCAGCATTTAGAAAACACGCTGCAGAGACCACAACACATTAGAAAAGTGATGCACACATTCGTTATTAGCCAACACGCTAATATCTGAATCATGTGATCACAATGTTAAAATAAATCAAGAGCACTTACTTTTATCTCATTTTCCAACAACACTGATGAAAAGTGAACCTTAACAGGGCTGTGACCTAAAATCAACCTCAACAAGTGTGACCAGACGTGTGCATCGCTTTTAAGTGTCCTCTGGAAACACTTCCATTGTGTTTTGGTTTGTGCAGTGCATTTTTTTTATGTGTTGTCAAACTGATGAAGCTGTTTTATTAATTTGCTTGTGCTTTGCCTTTTTTGCATGTGTTTTCTGAAGTTGCAGTGCTGTGAGCTCTCAGGGCCACCGTACATGGCCCTACAGAATGCTGCTAAATCAATAACACCCTTTCACTTACTCATCCTATGATTTAGTCTTGATCCAAAGGAGTGGACGGACACGTCACCCTGAGGCCGTCCACTTTCACAATGAAGACTGCGTCAGTCTGAAAAAAACACCCTGCCCTGATAACATCAAACAGGAGGGGAGAGGAGACGGAGCCATAGCTGTGCTGATAAATCTGCTTAAATGTAATATTGTTGCTTTGAGACTTTGCTCTGCAGTGTGCCAGGATGCCAAATCTGTGTTCACTCATTTACAGTGACTTGTTTTGTGTGCATGTGTGTGTGTGTACAGACAAGAAGCCAAACAAAGCAGAGGAGTAGACGCAGAGGCGTACAGAAATTCCGACATCCAGCCAGAGCAGCTCACTGTGAGTAAACTTCCAACAAGCAACCGCAGCTGTAATCACTGCACTTAACATTCAAGGTGCGACGCATCCCCGCTGGCCACCTTTTATGATTTCATTTTACAATCAGCCGCAAATATGAAGAGTTGATGAAGGAGCAGTAAAAGTTAACACAAGCACCATCCATTCAGGTGACAGCTAGCTATTATGGAGGAACAAGGAGGTCTCTGCAGGTAGTTACAGACCTAATCTTGTGATTTGATGGGAATAAAAGGCGGTGAATAAATCACAGGAATTTATGCAGATGCTGTATTTCAAGAAAGGTTTAAAGGGAGTTTTGAAGATTAATACTCAGTGGTATGGGTGCATGGGGATCGATTACCCATCAGTGTGATCAAAAAGGGAGATCAGAAGGCAGATTAATATGCTGATTGGTGAATCACAGTCTTATCCAGCATCCCTGTACACCAGACAGGTACAGAGGATAGCTACCTCAGTTTTAAACAACGAATTTCAGCTTCTATCCTTTGGATGAAGGGTAACGGTTCCAAGCTGCAGGACAAAGAGTTACGGAAACAGCTTTGTTCCTGTTGCTATCACTAAAGTGACATTTACACATAGCTATTTATTTATTTATTAGCATAATTAATCTGGTTTCATCATGGCCTTTATATTGATTTTATTTTTATTATTGCTTTTGGCTTGGTTTTTACTTGGTTTCTATTTTTCATGGTACGATTTTATTTACTATTTGTATAGATCTGTTTTTTAATTACATTCTCTTTCATTTAATTATGTGCTGGTGGAACCGGAGCACTTTGTTTTTGTAAGGTCTTGTGTTTATGTTTGTTTTTGTAGTGGATGCCATCGCCTTGCTGCAAAACAAATCTATCTACTGGTACAAATAAAATAACCTACCTATCTACATCCCCTTAAAATATGAATAAATAAATAAAAATTTGCACTAATTTAAGCATTATATTATCAAAGACATCCCAGATAAGTAACCTCTGCAAGGACACAATGTGCTCAAGTAAACCAGCTAATTACGATTTTGAACAAATGATATGAGAAGTGTGTAAAGTTTTGAAATACTGTGACTGATCTGAGCGTGTTATTTTGGTAATCCTATGCTTATCCTCTGCTAACCCTGCTTTTATAAAAGTGGGTGAACCAGAGGTGGATAAATAACTGAAAATACACATTTGGAGACTTTAAATGTGTCTCAGCTCCTGTTAACTCTGTTTCTACTGTCAGATTTCCCTCCTAAACTTACAGTAAGGTGAGAACATGTCAGTACTGTGTTTTTTTTAAAAACTCATATCAACGCCCCCAAGTGGCCAAAAAATCAACCAGAACATGCACACACACACACACACACACACAAGACGTACAGTATTCTCTTCAACAGCTGAACTGATTGTCTCAAATCCAGAGAATTAAATATGACAGAAAATTGACAGAGAGCTCACTCTGGAAGAACTTTGCATGACTAAATGTTTATTTTCAGTAACTTGACTTGTGCCATTATTTTTTAGCGACAGCTGATGTATTGTGACAGTAATTGTTGTATCTCAACAGCCTAACCACGGTGAATAGTTTTCATTTGAACAGAAGATTTCTAGAAACAGGAAATTTTGCCATCATGGTGTAGTGAAGCAGGATTATTTCCATCAATGAACCTGCAGATCTGATTTGGTTGAAGTTTGGAATGAAATGTGTACTCACCAGCAGCGTGGGCAGCCCAGCCACTACAGCGTAGAGCAGGATGGGTGGGACGGCACTGCTGTCCTCCGGTCCCAGGTAGGGTTTGGTGTAGGCGGTATCATAGCAGAAAAAGCCCTGCACGTGCACGCTGAAGGTGTCGGTGTACTCAAAGTAGTAGGCCAGCATGACGGTCCCGGCCATGATCACCAGCTGGAAGTACAGCATGATGCAAACGGAGAGCGAGAGACATTTAATTAGAACAAAGCCTTTTCTCTCTCTCCTACCCAGCCTCCTCCTCCTCCCCGGTGGTACCGACTCCTGCTGACCGGCTCATGACAGCTCGGCTGCACGCAATGAGCTGCTCTCTGTGGAGACTCCCCTGCGCTCCTTGCTGCTGCAACCACAGACTGTGTGTGTGAGTGTGTGTGAGTGAGAGCAAAAGAGGGAGAGAGAGAGAGAGAGGAGGGAGAGAGAGAGAGGGAGGGACAGCGGGTGTAAGGATGTGTGAGCCTGTGTGTGTGTGAGCGAGAAAGACAGATTAGAGACGTGTTAGCGAACAGGAGGACTGACAGCTCCCAGTGTGTGTGTGTGTGTGTGTGTGTGTGTGTGTGTGTGTGTGTGTGTGTGTGTGTGTGTGTGTGTGAAATGAACATAGAACCAAGACATGTTTTTCTGTGTTTCACCAATTCACAGAGAGGAGAAAAGAAGAAGAAAAGAATCAAAGAAGGAAAAGAGAGAGAGAGCAGAAGGGGGAGGGCGAGGGCTGAAGACGTCATACATGTCTCGACCACTGGAAGGAGCTTCAGCTCTCCTCTCTACATTTCCTCTCCACATTTAGCCCATATTTCATCAGAGAGATATGAGAGAGAGCTGCAAGCAGCTCACATGTTGTAGGCAAGTGTGAGTATTTCATCACACAGTGAGGAGCCTCTTCATTCCCTGATTGTGTCTGTTTAAAGGGTGCTTCATGTTGGTCACGTGCTCCCGTACACACGTGCAGTTTACTCTCACTGCACAGCTCCATTAACAGCACAGAGAGGAATTTCCTGATGTTACTCCAATGTATGATAGATAACACACACTGTTCCTGCAACATGCAGAGAAAAGCATGCAGTAGTTGAGTTTAAGGATGCACCAATCCAACTTTTCTGGTCCTGATACCGATACCTGGGCTTTGAGTATCGACCAATACCGATACAGATCTGGTACCAGTGTTAAAATAATAACCTTCATGCCCTACTGTGGAATAAGACTGGTAATGTTTTGGGTTAAAGGCAAAAAATGAGTATATATGGAATTACTGAAGTTGATACTTATTTATACTTTAACAGGTTTTAATGTTTAACAGCAGTTTGGTGAAAACAATGCTTCAGAACTTACAGAAATTCTCGAAAAATCAAATTGACTGCATTATTTGGACAAAGCTTTAAACATTTACAGTAAGAAAATGGGCTGGAGATGGACTCTGACCTTGGCTGGAAATATTTGGTGTGTTGTTTTACCATTTTGGCGACTTGTATAGCCAGGCGTTTAATGTCACTGAATGTGAATTTAGTCATGTTAATGTAATATACGATCTGTATTTGCGTTTTCGTCAGTGTAGCTCTGTGTGTGTTTAGACTTCTGTATATTTTCAATGGATTTCATCATTTGCGTGTTACAGGCTGCAATGATTTTTGCTCATTCAGCTAAAATCAAAAGTATTTGTAAAATGAAAATCTCAATTCTAAGTGACTTTGTCTTTTTTTGTCTGGGTTTCCACCATCAACCTCCGAAATTTGTTATTTGCCTTCAAAAATCTACATTTTTGTCTTATACAGACAACTATCTTTTTCTATAGTCTATTTGGGCATTTACAGGTCAAACTTATTTAAATACTTGTCAACAAAAAACTCACAACATGACAATGTGTGTCATCCCTTCCTCCATCCCATTTTTATTACTTAAAATGTAAATGGCTTGCAATGTATAAACAGCATTAAAGCAAACAAAATCATAGCAAAGCACAAGACAGGATGGAAGCAGAAAGTTCAGGATGGAAAAGGATGGGATGAGGTAGGATACGACATGAAATGAAGTAAAGGAGAGGTCACCACACCACATTTTTTTCCCTAATATTTAAAATCTCTACACTTTCTCATAAAAAGCATCATTTTAAAATCCACAATGCCTCGAATTTTCTGTTTCACAGAAACTCAGAACCTTTTCCGAGCAGTCAGAATTACCATCATACTTTATATTCTAAAGGATCTGTGAGGACTTTATGGAAGAGCAAGAAATAAAGACTCCACTTCCCATGAGCACTTGCCCTCCACTGTCGTGATGACATGACTCTTAACAAAGCTTGTTTGTTTTAAAAAATGAATGTAGAGCAGATCTTTTAAACACTACTTTTCTTTGTTCAAGGCAACCAACCCCAGGATTCAAAGCAAGGTAGGGTATTTACTTGTAGTCATGTAGCACTGTTATTTGAAAGGTGAGAACAATCAAACTTTGTGAACTCAGTTTGTAACGTAGTTTAACGTCCAGAAGGTGAGTAGACTATCTGTACAGAGCAGGGGTTTGCGACCCGCAGCTCAATAGCCTCTGTGGCTCTTTGACTCTGTTACAGTGGTGTAGCTTTAAAATAAATATTATTGAAATAAAGGAATATAATTTTTCTTTTTCTTTCAAAGGGTATTGATAATTAATGACATTTACACAGTAAAATTATGATTTAACATTTTGTTGAACTAAATATGCATCACATCTTGCATTAAAGCCTGCCACCTCGCTACTTCACCTCCTACAACATCAACAGACCAACAACTTTCCCTTCACCTGTGGCGAACCTCAAGTTTTACACCCCTGATAACTAAATCAACAACATCACAAATCTGGATGAAAATTCAGATTTTAGTTCTGTGTGGACTGATTCATTGAGTTGCCAATGTGCTGGATTGATAAACATGCTTGAAATGTAGCAAGAAATTAGCAAACAACAAAAAATGAGCTGAGCAACATTATAAACGTATGGTACCAAATTCAAGTATAGTGCTCTAAAACGTGTCTATAAAGTTTCACGTTACTGAATCCTGGTTATGTCTTATCTGTGAGCATCTACCAACTCCAACCTCACCAATCAGAGCTAACGTAACCTCACTCTTCATTTTACTGACAGACTCTCAAGTTTGATCAGATCACTGCAGAATAACTGCTGCATGTGGGCTGGAATGAACATTATCACAAACAGATTAGCTCGTGTTTTAGCCTTTAGCTTGTGTTTTAGCATTTAGCCCATGCTATCACTCTCCTGTTTAGCCTTCTTCTCTGACCTCCTTTTTCTGCTTGTCAGTTCAGCTCCAGTGTCCACCATGACTACTAAATAAATCCACAACATCCTTTTCAGCAGAGAAAAAGACAGATCTCTCTTCTCGCTGCTAAACTTCGTCGGTTGGTGTGGTGTTGTCATGGAGACTTCAACGTGGAGTAAATCAATCTGTCCTGTCTGACCCAACTGGGAAGCTAAGAAACAGCATTTAGAAGTAATCTATATTGGTGCTGATAATCTCATTTTAAGTTGTGGATTAGGATCAGGCAGATATCTAGAAGAGAGACTTTTTCATCACTCAGAAAGTTCTCACAGTACCTTTAATTTTATCATTGAATCAAGAGCATATTTAATTAACTTACTTCCTTTTTTTCTGTCATATGTTCATATGTTCTTCAGCTTAATGTAATCCTTTATTTTTCTATACCTCTAGAAACGTTCCACTCTCTGAACAGATGGAATGGTTGTTTAATGTAAAGAGTCCACCACCAGCTCTGAAGTTAGATTTACTTTATCACTCTCATGTTGTATTGATGCAGGCACCTCATTTCCCCACATAGATGATTGAAGCTTCATCTTATTTCATTCCCCACACTCTATCTCTGTCTCCTTGCCCAACAGTATAAACCAATCTATATGCTCTACTAACAGACTAAAATCCATAAGTAAAGTCTGTCAGAGGAGACAGAGAGATGGATGAAGAAGAAGAGGCAAAGAGAGATGGAGATGAAGATTAAGATGGAGATAGTGATGCAGAGGGTGTGTGGAGTCAGCTGGGTGCACGCTGACACTTCTGAGTAATGGCTGCCATTACTGTGTCACTTTGTCATCAACCCCCATTTGGGTAATAACGAGGCCAGATTGAAATGTTCCTGGTCTCATGCTCGGCCATACAAGAGAGCCCTTGTGCACGTTTTCAACTTCTAGATCCTTTAAAAAATGCGCTAAGAAAAAGCAGTTTCAGGATGTTTTTATTTTCCTTTTTCCTCATTTTCTTTCTTTCTTTTTTTTTCTTTTTTTTCTTGGTTTATTTAACAATTTCAGTTTCAGCATTCCAAGTTTCATCTTTATCAGGGGGTAATCTGCTTTCCCATACTGTTAACATGAATCTAAAGTACCAATCCAAGATGTTCAGACTAAACCTAACTATCTCCTAACTGGTTTATGACACATTGAAGGAGCGGGCATCAAGCACCAAGGTCTCCTGACAGGCCTCCAGAGGGCTGACAAATCAGATGGAAGGGGGTTTGTGGAGTGGGGAGTCTTAAAGAGACAGCAGCTAAAATAAAGTGTTTCAAACAGAGGCTGAATTAAGAGTTTTCTAAAACACCAGTGAAACAAAAATATTTCTTTTGTCTTAAACACTGACTAAAGACAAAAAAAACCCACAATAACCCTTCTTTAATAGCATTTGAGAGAACTGAGTTGGTCTACTAACAGAAACATAACATACAGCAGAGTCTGTGTAAAAGAAATGTCTTTGTGTTGCTGCGGTCATGTAGACCTTAAAGTCTGATGTGACCTGAAAAGGCCTTCAACAGGAAGATGTTGTTTTTCCTTTTCCCCTCGTACAGCTAACTCACAAGACCTCCAGACAGTGGCTGAGTAACACAGATATAGACTCCATTTAGGTGTAAATTGCACATATGGTTTGCATTAATACATGCGTTTAGCATGTATTTTACACACCAACAATCAGGATCACTCATGCAGAAGGACAACTCCAAATCCAGCCAATCAGAGCGCACTTTATGTGAGCAGTTGTGAGTGTGTGAACACAGTGGAGTCCTCTGAAGACCTCTGGGCCCATCTGTCACTGCCCTGCTCAGCCTATCAGGGGGCTAACAGTCACTGCTTTACTGCTGAGGCTATGATAAGGCAACACACACACACACACACATATACACACACACAACAACAACATCAACAAGACTAATGTTAATGCAAACGAAGAAGGGTAGAGCGAGGATAATCCCTGTGAGGAGTTAATTGTCTGTGACAGTCTTCATGTTGTCTTACAGCCTACATAAACATGCCACATTCATCATCAGTCCAAATATTATTAATCAGTGTTTCATGTCTTCTGCTATTTTTAATTTACTCTTCCAGTATCAGAAATATAATAAAAAAGAAACCAAAAAAATGTTTGTCTTTTCATCTGGGGATGAAAAAGTAGAACACCTTTGAGGAAACATTTAGGCAAGGCAAGCTTAAAATATAACACCTGCTTAGTTCAATTAAAGTTCACAATATCATAAGACATTTACAGATAAAACCCAAAACTTCATCCTTAAAAGATGAAAAAGATTTTGATGTCTTTTGGGTGGTCAGAACGAAGGGTTATAAGAGTGTTAAAGTAAAACACAGAGACCGATGTGCCCGCCAGGACATCAACAAGGAGAAGAAGGAGGATGACGCTTGTTTTTCTCATTAACACACACATCTCAATTCAACTCGGTGCTGCTGCTCCTGCAGACACATATGTGACCATGGCAACCGAACCGAAAGGAAGGAAACAATACAGGAGCTGATTTGACTGGAACTGTATCTGAGTGCTCTGCATTAGAGCTTCTTCTCCAGCAGAAAACAAACAGAACAAACAACATAAGACTAACACACACACACACACACACACACACAGCCTCTTTACATTACAGGGCTGACACTAAATGCAACACACAGCCTGTGTGTCAAGAGGGGCAAGATGTGCAAATGCCCAGAGCTGGGAGGTGAACCTGCAACTTCTATGACCAAAACTAAAGCCTCTGCATATCGTGGGGCGCATGCTTCATCCTGTAACGCCTGACCCCCCGCTCCCCCACCCACACACACACACATACACAAAAATTCTCATTTTTTGTAACTGATGTGTTTAATAACCCTTTTAACAAAATCCATGAAAAAATTGCTACATCATTTTGTACATGATATATTTTTAGCCTTACATTCGAGCTATCTTAATAAGGGACAAAATACAACTTGTAGTGGAATGATAATCCTTAAAGGGGTGGAATATTTTTTTATATATATATATTTTTTTTTCAAGTTTTTAAGGAAACTTTTTGTCATGTTGATTAGGAATGCACAATGTGGAGCGCAGATGGCCTTGTGGTTAAGGTCGCGCTCCAAATGATGAAAGCCCTTGAGCAGGCAGCCCGGGTTCAAGTCCAGCCTGTGGCTACTTTCCTGCATGTCACTCTCCACTCTCACTCTGTTTCCTACTCTGTCCACTGTCCTATCCTCTCTGATTAAAGGTATAAAAAGTCCAAAAAATAAAAAAAGGAATGCATGATGTTGTATTTTTTTTTTGCTAATATCCAAAATGCCAATATTTTATAACTCATTTAGCTCATTACTGATACCGCTTACGATATTTTTCTTCCACACACCTAATGGCCAGGACCATCAACTCTCTTCTGTACTAGAAGTAGCGTACAATGTTACGCTGTATACTCTTACCAAAATTGTTATGAAATATTCATTTACTGTGTAAAATAATAAAAATACATAATACTTAAAACTACATATTTATTTATGACAATTGCTCTCAATTAAAATGATACAAAAAGGTACAAACTATTTAAAATTGGATTTGATGATCTCACTGAGACATTTATAACAATATCTACAACCGAGACAAATTGGGTCAATTTCAATACTGACGTAGTAAGTAGACATTACCTCTGTTCAACAGGGAACATGTGAGAAGTGCAACTCTACAGTAATTAAACCCAAATTAGATAAATTGTATATTTGTCTATAACAAATGTGCCTAAATTAGTCAGCTAACATGAACCTCCAGACTGTTATTTAAAGGAGCTTTGAGAGCTGTTTGAAGTGGACTGCAGCGACACATTTTGGCTGGAATCGCCCGCACACTGCCGTGATGACATGACTCTTAAGAAGGCGTGTGTTTGTTTTGGAAATGAACGGAGATCAGATCTTCTTTCTAACACTACTTTTCTTTGTTCAAGAAAACTTTTTACCAGATACAACACAACTAGGTAAGATATTTATCAACAGTTACACAGTGCTGCCGTTTGAAATTTGACAACGAGTAAACTTTGTCTGTTTGTAGTTCATAGCCAGCTATTTTAGTGCCTCTCACAGCCCGGTGGTCTGAGATGTATCTGTGAGCTAATGTGTAACATTAGTGAATCCTTATGTCCTGCTCATCTACCAATCAGAGCTAACGTAACCTCACTCTTCATTTTGTTGACAGACTCTCAAGTTTGATCAGATCACTGCAGAATAACTGCTGCATGTGGGTTGGATTGAACATTATCACAAACAGACTCATGTTTTAGCTTTTATCACTCTCCCATTTCGCTTTCTTCTGCTCTTTTTTGTCAGACAGTTCAGCTCCAGTCTCCACCATCACTAAAAATAAATCCAAGAAATCATTTTCAGCTTCTCCCTACTAAATTCCATCAGGTGACGTGGTGTTGTCATATTGTCTTCAACGTGTTGTAAATCAATTGGGTGTCTGACCCGATTGGAGAAGCTAAAAAATAGCACTTAGAAATAATCTGTATTAGTGCTGATAATCTCATTTTAAATTGTGGATTACGATCAGGAAGATATCTAGAAGTGACATTTTTCAACATCACATCACTTAAATTTGAAGTTTAAACATGACTACTTAATCTGCAATGTAAAAACAAACTCAAAAAACTTGCAAAAAAAAATATATGCAGCTTCAGTCCCTAATCAGAACATAAATAAATAGGTGGGATCTGTCTGTGCTGCACAGAGATGTGATGTGCAAACAATACGAAATACATTAGTAGCAGCTTCAGTTTATGGCCTTGAGGTAGTGCACTTAAAAGGTTAATAGCAGGCCATTATTTTATTGGTTTTTTATATCAGTGTGTTGGCCAACTTAATTTTTAAGCTAAAATCAGCCAATAACATGCCAATAATGTCATCCTTAATGTTAATGAGTAATGCATCAAATATGATACGTTTGGCAGTAAAAGGTTAAACGCCAGCAGCCACTTCAGTAAATGAGACTGTTATTTGTCTTATTCCCCTGATGAAGAGTAGAGCATTGTTTACTCTCCTCTCTGCAGAGTAACTGATGAGCTCTGTTGTCCCGTGGACACAAGTACTCAGCTTCACAGCAGCAGCATTTAGGCATTAAAACATCGTCAACAATGGATACCTGAAGACAACACCAAGGCACAATAAATGACACATCTAGCTTCTCTTCTGAGGAGTTCATGTGGCGTTAATGTGGAAAAAAAAAAAAAAATTAGTGGAGGATTTGCTTTTAACTGTTCCCACAGTAAACCGCTGAGGGCAAATCATTTTCAGTCACTTCAAGGCCTTCCCCTAAAAAAACAAAAAAAGAATTAATTACAATGGTTTTATTTGTGTGAATAAATTCTCCATGTTACATCAAAACTCAGGTTGAGTATCGCCCCAAAGGCAGATGATGAGATCAGCAGATTTAAAATCATCAGCTCAACCTCTTGGAAACATCCAGTCTAGAAAAAGCCTCATCTTAATATGAAAACTTTAGTTCATGTTTGGATTGTGACAGTGTTCAAATCCGTAACATGACGGCAAATCAGTTACACTTTAAAGTCTGACGTGTGCAGCAAACACATGCAGCATCTGAAAGCAGCGTTTCCAGCTACAGCTGACAGTTTTTGGTCCAAAAGGTGTTAAATAACCACCGGAATCCACCGTACCAAGATGTTATTCAGCCTTTTACAGCGTCACAAGACTTACACACGCCGCTACATCTATTCTTTAAGGACTGTTCACTGGATCCCGTCATAAATAATTCCCTTTTTGGCATATTCGGAAGATATTAAAGCATTCAAAACGAGCTGATAGGCTGCCAAGAAAACATCACTCTAACAGTGAATCTATAAATAGACATGTTGTGGTAAAGACATGAGGAATGCTTACATTGTATTTTATTACACCATTATGCCAAAGGCAGCAGTGTGACCCAGATACAGTCGATACACCACAGAACCGGGCGTGCAAAAATACCTTGGCTAACAAGCACACACATCACTTTGAAATGCATATCAATCTCACTCTTGGTGCACAAATTCACAGCGTTTCCTTTCAATAAGAATTCCTGCAACGGCTGCAACTCACCAAATAGGTGCAGATTATCAGGAATATGGCCTAAATTATATGAAATTCTGATTTCATTGCTCACTGGATTGGATTTTATCAAATCATGTGAATAAAGACTTATTACTTAAGGCGAGTGGCAGAAGAGAAGACTTCAAAGTATCATGCTTCAAGCAGCCCATGCTTATCTGGTATGTCACACTTCATAAGAAATTCATGCAGTGTCTTTCTTACGACCCACTGATGTGAGGAGTTTTCCTGCAGGCCCCCCCCCCCCCTCTCTTTTTTTTTCTTTGAGAATAGAAAATAATTGTGGCAGGCATGGGTGGAAGTGGAGATTGAAGGCTGCAGCAGAACCGAAAAGAAGCAGCTCATGCAGCTCTTTGTTTTCTACACGCATAAAAATCAGGAACTCATATCATGGTGCAAAACACTGTTTTCAGGTCTATGCATCAGCTGTGACTGATTTCTGATCAATCAACACTGAACACAGTACAGCTTGGGCTGCCCATATATATGTATTTAGTAGTTTTTACAAATTCTGGTCACAAATTTAAAAAAAAAGAAAAAAGAAAGAAACATTAATAACATGTTTCACTTGAACAGACCTCAGAGACTCTGGCTGATAACCAATAGTGGATCAACGTCTGTGTCTGTATGAAGAGAAGTTATACTTTCTGCCAGCAGGTGGTGGTAGGGTTGCAAAATTCTGGGAATTTTTTAGAGTTGGAAACTTTCCACCTGAATTTTCAAAATTAACAGGAATTTTCAGAAATGTATATTGACTGCATTTGCCTAGACATATAGATGTATACATATTACATTTTTTGTTTTTGTTGAAAGCAGATATGCATGTAAACATGTCTAATGCAACATTTTTAAATCAATAACCTGAAAAAAAAAAAAAACTGAAAATTTCCAAAATTTCAAATGCAAAATTTCCCTGGATTTTTTTAAAAATTCATTCAAGCTGACAGAAACAAAAGCCCTGAAAAGTTCAAATAACCTCAACTGGAACTTTTCCTCCCCTTTGCAACCCTAGGTGGTAGTCACCTGTCTGTTTCTGAAACAGATTTTTGACGCAAAAAGGCCGGTATGGCCATATTGGAAATGAGGCGGGCTGTCAGTCTCTACAGTAACAGCCATAGGATGCCCCACAGTCACATGAGCTGAGCTGTGCCTCTGATTGGATGAACTGGTGATCTTAATATTGTCTAAACTGCCGAGGTAGAAAAAAATCCCCCCTGGACAGTGCATGCCGTTTGCAAATTTAGCAATTCAGACAGGATACATTTTTTGTTCCAGGCTGTAAACATGCTTATTTTTGCTGTGAGAGTGGCTTTTTTTTTCTTTTTTTTTTTTTTGCTTGATGTGTTTGTGACTTTTGGTACCTCCAGAGCCAGCCTAAAGCAGACACTCAATGAACTGCAGATTTAAGTGCTTTCACGATGTCTAATATTTTCAGACCGGAGCGTGTCGGTTGGTCGAACTCGATATGGTAACAAATTACTATAAAACAGCACAATTTGCTACACTGCAAAAGTTTTACCAATTGGGTGATTCTTAAACTTAAAGCCCCTGTGAGGACTTTCTAAGTGATCTCGAAAAAGTCTCTCTTCTAGATATCTAGCTAATCCTAATCCACAACTTTAAATGAGATTATCAGCACCAACATAGGTTATTTCTAAATGCTGTTTCTTAGCTTCTCAATTAGGTCAGACAGGACTGGATTGATTCATGGCACGTTAAAGTCTTAATGACAACACAACAAGTGGACAACTACAGCTGAACTGTCAGACAGTAAAGGATGTCAGATTAATATAAAGCTAAAGAGGACAGTGATAGGGCACAGGCTAAAGGCTATTTGCTGATGTTACACGTTAGTCTACGGATATGTCTCAGGTCACCAGGCTGCGAGTAGTGCTAAATATAGCCGGCTACTAAACTACAGAACAAACTGACAAAGTTTGCTTGTTGTCACATTTCAAATAAAAGTGTAACTGATGATAAAAAGTTGCCTTGAACAAAGAAAAGTAGTGTTAAAAAGAAGATCTGATCTCCATTCATTTCCAAAACAAACACACGCCTCGTTAAGAGTCATGTCATCACGGCAGTGTGCACATGATTCCAACCAAAAGGTGTCGCTGTGATCCACTTCAAACAGACAGTCCTCACAGCCTCTTTAAACATCATTTTATTTTATCTCTACAGGGCCACAAATTAATGAGTTGTCACAGCTTGGTGTTTTTATGATTGTTTATGGGTGAAGTTTATGAAAGGATCATTATGCATGCTGAATGCCCCCGTAGGGACTTTAGCTGCCATCTTTTCAGAATGTGTTCCTCGCCTTTGAGTTTCCATGTTTGGTCATAGTCAAAGTGGCTTTCTCCTCTCTTGGCATTAAAAAAAAGAGACAGCATTTAAATATCCTTCAGTGCTCGTCTAAAAACCTCAGAGCAGCTCAGCAGTGAGTAAAACATCTTGTAAAGCTGGCATAAAGACATTGCTGTTAGAACAGTTCTAAATTTATCAAGGCGGCTGTTAACCACAAGAGAAGTGTTGAGTTTGCACTCACAGCATCGACAGAAAACAAAAGAAAAAAAAAGACACAAAAGAAAAAAGATCTGAAAGCAGATAGGCCTCTCAGGACCAGAGATGCGGCACAGTACTGTGGTTTGAGTCAGAGAACTAACAACTGTAAATCAAAGAACAGCATCTCTGTGCGAGTGTTTGTTTATCCGTCTACATTTGGTTTTATTTTCTTTCATCGCCCAGTGGCTGGTGAAACGTACTCATTCGTATTGGTACGTGCTTACTGTCTCTTGACTCTCTCTGTTTCTAGTGAAGCCTCTTTGCTGGCGACTGGTGGGCAGGTAATTGCAAACTAGATCAAGATTCTCTCTTGGGTTATTAGTGTTTCAATTAATGATGCATCCAAATAAAACCCTCATGCTTCATAGGCGTGTCTTTTTACGTCATGCTGCCTTGAATACAACTGAGTAGAAGCAGCATTCTGCTGCATTTTGCCCAAAAATCTACATGAGATACTTGACTCCAGAATATTCAGCCTTGTCGGTTGTATGGTTTCTAAAACATTATCTTGTTGCCCAAAATGAGTTACTCAGTTCAGGCCCAGGGGGAAAAAAATATGTGCCTAACACGTGCTGCTCTGAAATCTGATGTTAATGTGCTGATTTTGGATTATTTTGCCAGAAGCATCTTCTCTTTCTACAAACTTAGACGTAACCACGGCAAAATAGTACCAACAACATATGGTTGCATCATCCATGTGTACTTCAGTTTGACTGTTTGTGAAGGACTGTTTGGCCAAGACAGAAGCAGCTGGAGTCCAGGAAGAGTTCTGCCTCTTAAAGGTGAATACTTAATAAAAACACATACTGAAGTTTTCTAAAGATGGTCAGCAGATTTTTTTTTTTTTGTTCAATGATTTTAAAAACTGTTGACATGCATTTGTGTGATGAGAAGTAGAGCTGAGTGTGTGGATCGCACCCATAAAAATCTGTCAAATGTTCTCCTCCAATGAAAAGAAGCTTATTCTGTTGTTGATACTGACTGCTGATACGGTGTGTGACGATAGAGAAGATTAGTATTTCAGACCCATGCTGTTTTTTTCTTAACCACGCTGTAAATATGTATTTTTAATGCTGTTAAATTCAGGTTTTTTTTTTTGGTTTCCAGTCTTTCTGCAGCCAGCCTCAAGTGGACACTTGAAGAACTGCAGTTTTTAGCACTTCCATTGTCTTCATATCTCACAGCTGGAGGTTGCTGCTTGTATTTGGCCTTTCTACATTTTGAGAGCATTAACATTTTAGAAGTATTCTCTGCTCTTAAAGGTTTCTGTGTACCTTCTTCTTGAGTAACAACAGTAAACTCTGCTCTGATAGGAAGTTATTTTTGCATTATTTACAAAAATAATTCACTTTTCTTGTTGCACCATAATATTGAGTACTGTCATAAAATGCATGTGAATCAAGCTGAGCTGAAAAAACAAATGAAGTTGTAGCACTCATTCCAAATTATAGTTGAGATACTGCTATAGTTCAGATAAGGGTTGGTATCAGTATGGGCTGGAGTCAGAAGCCAGGAGTTCACTCATGGAGATTGGAGGCCAGTATAATAAACACAACTTAGACCAAAGTGTGTGTAAATGAAATATGTTAGGTATTCACATATATACAGTTAGGTTATGACCATACAATTGACATCAGTACACAAAGACAATGAGCAACTGAGCTTCAGCCAAGAGTCAATAAAGTAACCAAGAAATAACCCATTGGTCCCCAGTTTATACAATTCTTCAACAGGAGGGGGTGTGAGTCCTTTGATTAGAAGTCTACATGAGTCTATCAGACTGTGTGTGTGTGTGTGTTGAATGAGTACAATGGGGGCATGGGCTTTATACCTTCTACTGCACTGGTAGAGAGGAGGAGGATGATGTTGATTGCCTTTATGCAGTTTGGTTTCTGGGTGGCTCGCCTTCATTTAATTCCAGGAAAAGAGAAAAACCCGGCCAACTCAGGGTGACAAATCTGAGCATGTCACTTGTTTGGAACTGAATCGAGCTGGTTGAAATAGCATTTGCTGCAGCCCATTTCAATGCTTCCCCTGTGCCTCCCCGTCTAACCGCTCCGCCATGATTAAATCACGTGATTCACGTGCATAACGCGACCTACGAGTTACTGCGAGACGGCGTCAAAATGCCGCTCAGGGCAGTTCCTAACAGCAGTACAGACTCAGCTGCTTATCGTTTCCTGCTTTACAGGAGTTACAAAGTTCACATCATAAACTGTCAATCAAACTCACAGAGCTTCAGAATGATTCAAATATTTACACAGCTGAAGGATGTTGAGAATATTATGCCATATGAACCTTCTCAAGTTGTTTATTTCAGTCATGTCTCACATCATTTCTCGTTTTCTTACTGTTCACATCACATTAACAGGATCTTTCTCCGCTCATTAACCCTGTAAAGCCTGACCCAGGGCGGAGCTGTGTGACGTCGAGAGTGAAAAACAAGAAACGCTCTGTCTTTGCGGTCTACAAATTCCAGGTCCTCTGAAGGCTGCAGCCCCTGAATTGAGATATACAGCCTTAGTGTCAGATGTTCTTCAGATGTGCACTTCAGAGCATACAGTGCTTGACTGTTTCTTCTTCTTTTCATTAAAGAATAATTCGATGGTTTCACTCACTCTGGATTTCATTTTTTGTCATGCCTCTGCTCGTGCTGTGCAGTATTTTTTTGTTTTTAAACTCACCTCTCTTCAGCTGCTCTCTGCCTGTCAGAAACATCCACCTAATCAAACAACTAAGAGCACCCGAGCACCCAGCTGCAGCTCATCTGCAATCAGGCCGTATTTTAACCCCCTTCCCTGTCCACCAGTACTCTGCCAGAATCCCCCACAGTAAACACGATCATACCACTTAGCAAGTCTGAAAGGACACTGGTCATTAGGAGTCAAATGTGGAAGAGTTGGCAAGAAAAGTGGGACAAAAATATCACAAGCAGACATTTACAGAACACAGAGAAACGTTGGGGATGTGGGGCTGAAACGGAGAGGAAGAAGGTCTCACCACTAGACTGAGGTTCAACATTCAGGGTTAAACCAGTTTTGAGTCAGTTCACAATGTATCATTTGGATTAAGAGGTTTATGAGGAAAGGAGGAGCTGGAAATCAGTGCTTGGAAGAACAAAGATAAAGTTCACTTTTAATAATATACTTGAGAAAAACTGAGCTGCTTCAAGGAGTTTATAATCATCCTATTGGATTCTTGAGGTGTGCAAGATTATTTGAAAGAATATTATTTGATGTAGGTATTATTTCATTATTTTATTTGTATATTTTATTTACTTGCTTTTTAACAAAATCTAAATAGCAGATATGAAGAAAGACACCAATTAATACAGTTCAAATTGAGACTTTTTCCGATCTATTTAAACTTGTTTATGTAGCTATTAAGGAAACTGTTGAACTTTAAGTTTAAACTAAACACACCTGAAGCCTGTACTACGAAGCTGGATTTTCTCTTAGCGAGGTAACTTCTGGGTTAACCCTGGATTTTCTGTCCAACGAAGCTGGTTCACTTCTTACTGGGATGAATCACCGTGGTAACATTTGCTGAATGGCTAACCTGCTCCGGAGCAGGTTAAGATCTGGATAAGAGATCAACTAGTAGAAAAACAACACCTCTTGACCAATCAGCTTTCTTGGAAAATGGCCGGTTCATTCTTTGAAGAATGTCCATGCTGGTACGTGGTTCATGAGAGAAAGAGGTTTCTGGGACAGATATGATCCTTTTAATGTCCATCAAATGGACTGAACTACATTTATCAGCTGATGGATCCATAAATAAATATATTCAATTTATTTAATCCAGACATCAGAGACAGAGTGAAGAAATAAAGCCTTGTCACTGACCGCTTTGAAGGATGTTTTTGTACTTGTTCCTCAAGTCTGTTTAGCTCCACTGTTTGCATCTGAAATAATAATCATCACACATGGCAGAACTGTAGAAACAGGAACGCATAACTATGTGGGAGTTGAATAATTAATATTTTATTTATTATTCCAACACAAAACATGCTCAGACAGGGGGTGGAGCCTGAAAACTCAATGGAAAATCTAAACCAAAGTTTGGACACTGAGGAAGAGCTCTGCTCCAAACGTCTGTGCTGTCCGTTTATATTGTCCCATGAATCAATCATGTTTAATCTCACAAATTTGAACATTAACAGAGTCATCAATATTCTGGCAGCATTCCTTCCTGGATTTTGCTGCAGTAACAGTGATTCTTTTAGCCTGGATGACGTGTTTAAATTCTTCTTATTTCTAAAGAATAATAGTCTGCTCCTCCATGGTAAAGTAGGCTGCTCTGCAGGGTTTCTCCTGTTTCTCCATGCTTGTGATCGGTCAGACTCTAACTCCACCCTGATGCGCACTGATCAAGACTGGAAAACCCTGGATTCACTGACTCAGTTCATATCCAGCTTCACAATACCATTTATCAGGATTGCGAATGTCTGGTTAAATCCACCTAGGATGTGTTAATCCAGCTTGGTAGGACGGGGCTCTGAGCTACTCTTTTCAAACAGTTATCTATCAAAAAGGATAAACAGTTCTTTCCAAAGTTAATGACACTTGAAACCTCGTAGCTGCTGGTCAGTCATGAAAGGACACGTTGCAGAAAACACCAGTTAGTGCAAGCCATTGATCCCAGTGTTTACCTCCTACAGCGTGACACACAGGGTCATGATGTTTGTGTTGAGTCCTTGCTGGCTCTAACACACTGACTCACCTTGTTATTGCACTCAATAGAATTTTTTTTATCTCTTTTTTTTTCACAGTAGCTGTTTCATAGCGGCCTGCTTCTTCAGTGCACCTCTCAGTAAGTCATGCAGAGCCTTCATTGGCTAAGAAGCATCACATGGGATGGTTTAACTCGAATATAATTGGTCCGTATGTTTCCAGCGCTGCTCTACCAAAACTGTAAACGCTGTAAAAGCTGCTCCGGTGACAATAAAAGCACTTTGTCAAATTTAAAATCCCCTCTAATTAAGTGATGATAGGTCCGGGTCTGCAAAACAGACATCTGGGTCCAGACCCGGACCCCGGTCTGCCATTTGGTGACCCCTGGCATAGACTGCTATGGTTAGAGTCAGATTTGCTGAGGCTTCATATCTTCTAAGAGGAGATAAAATCAGACGAGCTATTTGTTCTATAGAACAAAGCTGCGTTAGCTTAGCATGAGTCAACGATCTTATTTAATTCAAGTATGACTCACTCATAGATTTGCATTACGTTAATGCAAATCTATGCTGAATATTTCAGATCCGGGAAACAAGTAGCCCACATGCAGGTTTGTTTACTACAGCACTCAGGCACAATGAAAAGTGTCTGTCTGCAAAAGAGGGAAAGAGTGCCTCAATAATTCAAATTCAGCCTATGAATAAGAAGAGGAAGTGAAGGCATTTCATGATGGGCCTGGGACCAAAAAAAAAAAAAAAAGACAGATCCTGGAATTATGTAATACTACTCACAACTGCTCACATCAGAGAAAAGAAGAAGTTGTTTGTTCCCCTCTGGTGTCAATAACTTCTCTCCAGTGATGATGATGCACTTCTCTTTCATTTCTGCTCTTTTATATATCTCTCCACTCCAGTGTTTTTCTGTTATTTTGCCTGCAGGAAACTTTACTCAGGGAGGTGCTCAAACCCAGGTCCCTCTGTGGTTTCATCTGTATTCTGTGCAGGCATGTATGCAGGCACACAACCTTTATTTAACAAGAGTTTGAAGGGATTAATCCCTGATGCAAGGTTAAGGTCAGATTTAAAAGTTCATGACTCGGGTTTATCTGAAACTGGAGAGTTAAATAGGCTCACATCTCCGACAGTTGTTACTGTAGAGTTCAGGAAAGTCTTACCTGTTCAAGAACACCAAGATTATACAAACTAGTATGAAAACTGACACATGAGTTTGAGTTCTTTCACAAGTAAATGATTATTTTCTAGTTTGTTTCTTGTTGAGTGGTTAACATGTCTTGCTAACCTACATGATTAACTGTGACAAAGATCAAGCTGTGCAGGGTTGTTGAACATGGCAGCAAATAGCAGAGGAGCCAATGAGCAGAACCCCACAAATTTAGCTCATAAAATCGACCAATCCAATGATAAATCCAGTTGCCTTTCTGGATAAACTGACTTCATAATATTTGGGAATCGATCAGCAAATTCAAGCGGAAGACTCCTGATAAATGAAGTAGAAAAAAGAGCGTCTAAAATCACATCTCTTGGATTGATGGTTGATGATAACCTGTTATATCTAAATCAATGGCAGTATCATATTAACTCATTGGCTGCTCTTAGAGCAGAGAGCCATTTCAGAGCATTCTGATCGATCGCTTCAGACCCACAGAGTATTGTGTTTTATGATTATGCAAACACTGAAACTACCTAAAAGAAAGAGAGTAAACTCTTTTCTTTCATCAGGAAAAGTTTGTTTCTATCTTTTCCTGCTCTTTAAGAATAAGCTGTAGAGGCTGGTTTCACCAACAGGCTGGTTTTTGTCCAAAAAAACTGAGAAAACATGCTTTGACAGACTTTAGAACTCATTTTCAAAGCTCTGTCCTCTGATCCTCTCCACGATCTCCATCATCTTTTCTCACAATCGTGACAGATACCCTGTTTGAGTGTGAGCTGTCAGACCCAGTCTTCAGTCTACAGAAATAAGACATAAGAACCAGAAATGAAAGATCATGCAGAGAAAGCACAAACCCACTCTCCTCAGACTAAAGCCACTGAAATTTAAGGATCCGGCCAAATTAAGAGCAGTCCAAACAATGTTCATAGTTAAAATCCAACTGATGTAATCAACTGACTGATTTAATTGGCTGATTATAGCCCTTTTTAAAAATAATCATAATTGGCAGTTTTTCCAATAGTTCTGCAATTATTGGCCAATAATAGCCATTTTCAATGCTACTAGATGTTTTTATACTTGAAAATTTCCCTCTTTAAAGTTAAAAAAATACTAAAGGACACAGTCTTGTGAAACAGTAAAATCTTCTGCATGTAATTCATATTGTTGTTTTTTGTCATTATTTAAGAGGCCGAAAAATATTTTATTCATTATTTATTTTTAGGATGAATCGGCCATGTAATTGGTTATCAGATCTCGTCGTCAGTTACATTTTACTTCAGGCAGCTCACCAGGACACCCCGCACTGAGCTGTGAATCACCTGTTCCTCATGTAGTGACAGCAAAGCCTGATTTATGCATGACGCGTCCATGAGGTCCACGCGGCTTCCTGCAGACAAATTACGTCATTTTAACAGCCTCACCCCCGTTTTACGTTTTCCACATCGCACACCTCTGAAAATTTCTAGCTTCCACGTGGAAACGCGGATGAGCGTAGTAGTAAACTGTGTGAACAACCTCTTCTTCTCTAGTTTAGTATGTGGTAGACGTTTGTTTGTAATACACCGCCCCCCGCAGTTTAGGAGTGGACACTGCGTGAAGTGTGAAAAAGCATAAAAGCCACACGCGGTCTCTCATACAGATCTAGAGGGTTCAACTTCCATGTGTCCCATTTGTGTGGAAAGCATAATCAGCCCATGACACTTTGGGTTCAGAAGACCAAATCTAGCACCCTGTGATCAGTAGCGTTCTGCCCATATTCAAACCCCTCTTATTTTGAAGACTCATTAGTTTCATCCCTTGAATGTGCAGATGACCAAACACTCATCAGTTTCCTCTCGTGCAACGATAACGACAACACTGGCACTGCCTGAATGTTGACACACTGAGAAAGTGGAGGATTCCAGAGATTGCTTAAGATCTGTTACCTTAGAATTAGAAACTTATTATAAAAATCCATTTACCATTAAAACTATCCACTTACTATTTGCCGGTCACCTTACACTTTGTAACATTAATTAGGGGCTTAGGCTTCACATGAGCCACCCCTTCGCCTCTGAGGAAGAAGGTTTAGTGTGTGCCTGCACTGCAGCAATAACACTGGCCTGCTCCTCTACTCCCACAGTCATAGCAGCCCCGGCTGGTTTGGTTGGTAAATAACCGGATTTAACTCTCTGTCTCAACACAGGACACTCATTTTCCCAATGACCCTTACCAAAACAGTAGTTACAAACCCGTCAGGAGTCCAACTTACCTGGCACCCCACAGTCACCTTTAACTGGGAATTTTGCTGTTCCTTCGGACTGACACTTACTGCTGGAGTAAGCACCCCCACTACTCTCTCTACAAACAGCATCAAACAGTCCACTTTCAAAGAAACCTTTATGTGTCAAAACAAACTCATCTGCTAACTTGGCAGCTTCTGACACTTCGGTTACTTTTTTTTTCATTTAAATAGGTCACAACACGATCAGGCAGAGTGTTTTTAAACTGTTCCAGTAGGATTAACTACTGAAGATCCTCCAAGGTCTCAACCTCAAGTACAGCTACTGCTTCTCTTTTCTCACCATCCTAAAGCCCTGACAACAGGCTTCTGGTACCAGCTCATAAGCTTTGAGCACAGCAGCTTTCACTAACTGGTAGCTGCCACGATCAGCAACACTCAAGGCTGAAATAACCTCCTGGGCCTTGCCAGTAAGAACACACTAAAGCAGCAACGTCCGTTCAGTTTCTGACCAATTTCGAGCCTCTGCAAAACATCCAAACAATACAAAGAAGATATCAGGGTCTTTCTCATTAAATTGTGGAACCAACTTCAAATTTACAGCAACATCAAATGAGGGAGCAGGAAGAACAAACATAACTGATTTTTGAGCCTCAGGAGTCTGAAACTTTCCTTGACTCATAAGCTCCAGCTTTGGCATATCAGGGGCAGAACACAACAAAGACTTCACAGTTTCAAAAACATCTTGACAAACAGGAGACCATTCAAACTTCACTTTCGAGCTAAGAAGGGATGTAAGTTGAGCAATTACTGTGAAGAAACCCTTGCAAAACCCATCATACCAAGGAAGCGAGTGAGCTCCTTCTTGGTCGTTGGAACAGGTAACTGATCAACAGCCAGCACCTTAGCTCTCACGGGACATACCAGACCCTGGCCCACTACTTTACCCAGGTATGTGACTGTTGCCTTGGCAAAATCACATTTTGCGAGGTTAACCATCAACGATGCCAGCCAGACAGTCGAACAGTGTCCCGATGCGCTTCAAGTGATCCTGCCACGTTTCACTGTAAATAACGACGTCATCAAAATACACAGCACATCCTTCCAGGCCTGAAACCACCTTGTTCATTAGGTGCTGGAGGGTGGCTGGAGCATTATGCAGACCTAAAGGCATCACAGTGTATAAATACAAACCGTTAGGTGTTATGAATGCTGCAATCTCCCTAGCTCTAGGGGTTAACAGGACCTGCCAATAACCTTTTAATAGGTCAAACTTGCTGACGAATTTAGTAGACCCAACCTGATCCACACAATCTTCCATGCGGGGAAGTGGAAAGGAGTCAGGTTTGGTTACTTGATTCACCTTACGCAGATCAGTACAGGGTCTTAAAGCACCATTAGGTTTATTCACAAGAATGCATGGGGAGGACTAACTGGAAGCACAAGGCTCTGCGATACAGTTTTCTAACATGTACCTAACCTCTGCCTCTAGGTATTCACGCTTGTCAGGAGACATGCGGTAAAAGCGCTGTCTGATGGGCTGAGAGTCACCTACATCAATGTCAGGCTCATTCAAATGAGTACGAGATGGAGTATCTCCAAACAAACAGGAAAAGCTTTTGATTAAGTCCATCAGGTCTTTTTTTCTCTGTTATGGATAAATCCGTCAACATCTCTTCAAGGTTAGCAAATGACTCCGAATTTTTAAGACGACCTCTCAAATTCCACCGTCAGGAGCTTCCAGTCTCTCCTCACTCTCTCTTATTGGGCCCAGAAGAGAAGAAGGAGAAATATCTACCGCAGCCACTGCAGCCACAGAAGAAGGTGACAGTTCAGAAGCAGAGGGACGAGCATGATAGGGCTTCAACAAGTTAATGTGACACAGCTGTTTAGACTTCTTCCTGTCAGGAGTTGATATCAGATAGTCCAACTCTGGCACCTTACTGTCCACTGTATATAGGCCTGAGAACTTAGCCTGGAAAGGAAAACAAGCTAAAGGCAAAAGGGCACGAACTTGTTCCCTGGGCTAAACTCTCTACGCTCACTACAGTGATCGTAAAGACTCTTCATCTTAGTCTGAGCGGCATGCAACTTTTTCCTTGCCAATTTATTTGCCTGATATAACCATTGTCTGAAACCATTCACATAGTCTATCAAATGTTGGGGGGCTCTTCAACCTTCCAGTCATTTTGTAAGGAAGCTAATGCACCAAGAACTGTGTGTGTTCTTCTCCTTGAAAGGGCGCGCGAAGTGCACATACGTGTATGTGTGTGTGTTGATGATAGTGTTTAAGGGACCTCAGTTCAAACAAAACCCCCACCATATCTAAGCATGTGAAGCGTGCTTTTCTCTCTCTTTCTCTGTAAATCCATGACATATTGTTAATGACTTAGAAAACTATATATGTCAAAAAAGTGTCTGAATGAAGTAAATGTTACCTTCAGTGTAACCAGAAACCAGATGTATGGAGATGCATCCACACATCAATATCACCAAACACACCCACAGGCCATGAGTAGCCATTATGTTCTCACAGCTATTAGGGAGGGGAAACACTACAAGTTATATTAAGAAGTATATTCAGTATATCAACAGGCTCCTCTGACTCCTCTGGTTGCTCAGGGTGTGCAGAGGCTACGAAACCGGCAGCATAGCGCCCGAGTCCCCCTCACGATTTCCGTGAAAATTGTCTAGTTTCAGCATGTAAATCTGATACTGAAGGGAATGTAAGTAGTTCTGTAGGGATAAACAGAGTAATCCTGATTACTTGACAAATTCAAAACTTGATGTGAAGATGGCAAGAGATGTAACTCAGAGAACCATCAAAGTTATTACATTTACCCAGAGAGGAACATGAATATGTATTATCAAGATTAGCATGGTGATCCATCAAATAGTAGTTCAGACATTTCTCTGAACCAAAACTGTCAGCGTGCTGTTTGGGCTGGAGGAAGGATTTGCACAGGTTGAAGTTCCAACAGTTTCAAAGTAATCCCTCATAAACCATCTAATAGAAGAGTTAACTTTGTGTTTTTTTTCTTCTGTGAGATGAGGCCACAAAGAGTCACTTCAGCTGTGATGGTCAAAAGGCTCGTTAATTCATCCGTCACTTCATGTGGTCTGTTGTGGTCAAATTAGAATTGTTGCAACATGTGAAATCTATGTTGATGATAACCTTCATCTAAATGAGTAAAAAGAAAAAAAAAAGCATCCCAGTCACTGAAGTAATTTCAAAAAGTTATATGACCACCTTGAAGAGATGGTAATGGCAATGCTCAGATTTCTTTAAAGGTTTAAATTGGAACTTCAGACTCTGAGAGCAATCACAACTCCTCTTACATTTTTAAAGTTCTATCATCTTTTAATCTTTCCTTCCATCCATCCAAACAGCTTGTCTTTTTAAGTGCGAGAGAATATCCCAGCAAACAGTATTCTTCCTATACAAATATATATGCTGCCTGAGCAGATTTTATGCAGTGTTTAAAACTTACATGGGAACTTGGGAACCTCGATCTAATGACTGTTTTCTGAACTTGTCATTTTAATCTCAAAGGTGCTGTGAGGACTATCCATTTGAAGTGGAATGCAGCAACATCTTTGGTCAGAAAAGTGCGCACACTGTTGTGATGACATGAGTCTTAACAAGGCAAAAATAAAAAATGGATGGAGATTGAATCGTCTTTTTAAGACTACTTTTCTTTATTCAAGACAACTTTTAACCAGATACAACACGACGAGGTAAAGTATTTATCAACAGTTACTTAGTGCTACTGTTTTAAACATTCTCAAGTTTGATCTGATCACTGCAGAATTACTGCTGCATGTGGGTTGGAATGAACATTATCACAAACAGTTGAGCTCATGTTTTAGCCTTTAGCTTTTGTTCTAGCCTTTAGCCCGTGCTATCAATTTCCCATTTAGCTTTCTTCTGCTTTGACGTCCCTTTGCCAGTTCAGCTCCAGTGTCCACCATTACATCAAAATAAATTCAAGAAATTGTTTTCAGCCGAAAAAAACACAGATCTCTCTTACTACTAAACATCGTTTACCAGTGTGGTGTTGCCATTGAGGCTTCAGCGTGTTGTAAATCAATCCGGTCCTGTCCAACCCGATCGGGATGCTAAAAAATAGCATTTAGAAATAATCAAGTCAACTTGATCAGGATCAAGTGTGACTCTCTTTTTGTTTACAATATTACCTGCATGGTACACTTCATGCACGAGCACGCGGACATGATCACTGCAAACGCTTTAAACAATAACGGGGTGTTAGAGGGCTGTGTGGGACCAAAACTTAACATGAACCAAAAGTCAAGTTGTAATCCTGTTCTTTGTGTTTCGCGCTGCATGTAAACGGATGCTTCATGATGACGTAGGTGGGCCGTGCGTGTGCCCAAAGTCTGCTTTATGTAGGCTCACATCTCCAGGACGCAGCCCACATTCAAACGCATAATTAGAGTTCGAATATTAACTTTTCACCTCATGTTCAAATGAATAATACACTCTCCAAAGCAATGAACAATATAAAATAAAACAAGACAAAATAAAAATATAAATGATGCAAATTAAAGTTAGTCATTTTTAGATCTGTTAACATACTGAGGTTTAAACTAATAAAACAACAAAACTGCTGACTGTGTGCAGTTATGTTCAAGGAGATGACAGCAGACCAGCACATGTTCTGTACTGTTACATGGTATTAAAGCATTAGCTTTCTAATCCAAGATAATTGTTTCCTCGCTCCTCTAAGGAAAAAACAAAGTCATTTGTACATAACAAGTCAATCTGTTCACATGAGACTCAAACAAGCCCTGCAAACAAGGAAGGGGGGGGTTACAGTAGAGGGGGTGTGCAGCAGGTTTCTACTGTATACTCAGTGAGGCAGAGATGCTGCTAAATGTCCGTCATCTCTGACACATTAAAATCTGATAAAACAATAAACTCACAGCTGGTGTCCAATGTACCAGCCTCATCTTTCTTATGACAAACACTACAGCTGAGCAGGGCTGCAGAGACTGTCTGAAAGTCCTGAATGATTCAGGTTTTTAAAATTCATTGTTGGCTATGACTTTGTGTCACTAAACAAATTATGCGAGTTTCATAAATGTGATAAATAATCAAGAGAAAAAGTGAGCCTATCATGGATTAATGTTCGTCCTCTATCTGCAGCCAACTTCTTCTGAGAGTTCTTCCCAAACAGGAGCGAGAGGAATACACAGAGCGTGAGAGCACTGAGAGAGCTGCTTCACCCAGTGTCTTTTTCAGGGGACTCAGGGTGTTCGGTTTGCTGAGATGAGTCAGTTGCACCTGGAGCGGCTGAACACACACACCAATCACAGACTAGAGCTGAATGGGTCACCTGATAACCAGGAGAATAGATACTTGTCAGATAATCGTCACAGAAACTGAGAGGTCCACTTCTGGACAGCTCACACATTTATTGTTGTTGAGTGTTGTGATGGCAGGAAAATAAATGGTGAAAACAAAAGGACCCTGCTGGTGTTTCAAACAATGTGGGCAAAGTCATGTTTGTAACCAAACTGGATGACGCTAAATGATCTCTGTGACTGATGTGTCAGTATGTAGGAGGATTTTTAATCCTCTTGTCTTACTGAATCCCTCAGCATGAGGCCCACTGAACTCTTAATCTGATGTCATATCAGTGCTATATTTTGATTATTTTGCCTATTTATTTATTTATTTAGTAATTCAGCTACTTAAAAAAATCATACAAATAATAAAACTAAAATAATAAAATTATAGATAATTATCTATACTTTTATTATCATTATTATTTTCAAGAACATGTCAGCCATAGCCTGTTACATGTGAATTGTTGTCACAGTGTTTTCTTAAAAAAGATATACGATTGTTAACACTCAGAATCTCAGTCCCATCGGTAGGATCAAAACATCACTTATTTTTAAATGACTGGCATCTACAAACTGTTTGTCCAATCCAAAAAAACTGAAAACACTGGGGTAATCGCCAGATTCTCGAGTTTCCAGAGGTACCTGAATGTTTCACAACTGATGTTAGCAACACGTCTAAACAGGCCGGAGAAGACGGGAGCATCTCACTGCCGTTGCTGTGATTCTCATGCCTTCTTTGAAAAACTGTAGAAAATAAATCCTTTGCTGTAGATAAGTTCTGTAAAAAAAAAACAAAATTCAGTGCTCTTTGATGCTTTCAGCAAGCCAAGACCAGAAACTGCTTGGGATCCTGAGAGACAAAAGGGAGTTTTAGTTGTTTTTTTTTTCAAATTCACTGATTAATCATAAAAATAATAATCAGAGAAATTTATTACTTAAAATAATCATATGTTCTGTTTTTTGATATAATTGATATCTTCAAACACAGTGAGTTCTAAAAAAAAAAGTTTAGCGCCTAAAGAGTATCTGACAAACTGAGCAACTTCGACTTTATTCAAAACCCATTAAATCCATCACTGTCTCTGATCACTGTAGCTGTCATTCTTCAACTATACCAGTCATTACTCTCACTTTTTGCAAAAAGGTTATTCTGGGTGTCCAGATAAGTGATGCAATAAGTGATCGCAACACATTCCTATCAGTGTGTTCATTTGAAATAAATGGAATAAAGTGTGATATTTGATCTTTTTCTTTGTTTTATTATACTTGAGGACAACACTGTTACACATTATGAAACATGCAGGACTGCATGAACAAGATGTACTTTATGTTTTACACCAAACCTTAACATCTCATAGCTTTGACATCACTGCATTGAGGCCTGCCCTAAAAACAAACTAAACAAACAAGTTCTGACCCCATCCACCGAGTACTGGAGTTAACTTGTTGGGTTTTGTGTCATGAACAGGTCTCTGGAGATTATCTGTACAGTCAGAGTGCTCTACAGGCTTGAGATGTGGTTGCCCGCTGATTTTAGTCTGATGGCTGCACTTCTCACTTTTTCCTTCTTACTTGGCCCATGGTTGCTGGCTCAAAATCAAAGTACTCCAGTGATGTTTTAATACCATTAGACCCAAAGTGCATATCACTTTTGACTCGTCATCTGAGCCGTCTTGAAGTTTCTGAGCAGCGTGCCATTCAAAAGCAGTGGTCTCATTAAAAACGTGTCATGGCTGCAGCAGGAAAACGCTGCTGTGGCTGAACGACCGAGTCCTGAATCAACAAAACAGCAAACAATTAAAAAAATCAACATCTTAATCTGGACAGATTGTGCTCCAGGATTAATGCATTGGAGCTGCATTAAATACAACATATTACAGCCAGAGTTGGAGCAGTAAAATACAACAAGGTGTCATGGTGAATCAAAAAGACACAAAACTACACCAAACTATGACAGATTAAAACTACATACAAATAACCTAGTAGCTCTAATGGCAGGTATTACCAATCATCAGTGCACATGTAAAAACTACAGTCTGTCTATCACCTCCATGCCAATACCATCCTGGTCTGAGTGTACAGGCTGCACCCCCCTGTGGTGATCTATAGAACAACAGGAGCTCAGTGTCAATCAGTCGATCCTGTTAAACATGTGTCCCTTTAACAGTCACTCTGACTCTACAGCTCCCTGTGAAAGTGAAGGATCGGTCTGTGCTTGAAGTACCTGAATGATGATGTGCAATCAGAAAGTTTCATCAACCAGTCATTTGTTTTATATAAATACAAAATATAAACAGAAGGAAAAGACAGAGAACATGTCTTATTTTAGTTCTTGTCAATGCACAAACACACTTTGACAGAGTGCATATTTGCCAACACTCACGCATTGGCCATGAGACACAAGCATTTCATTGGCTTCATACACTCTCACACGCCACACCCCGTGTGTTGTGTTTTCTGAGAGAGTTGTGGGATGCACTCGTCCGAGAGTTAAATAAAGAGCCAAGAGTTATTTTTTGACGTGGTTACAGCCAACAGTAACCAGTATGGAGTGGTTCAATGAGTCATTATCATCTGCAAGCATGAACAGACTTCAGCACAGGACATGGAGGTTGAAAAAACACAGAAAAGATGGAGGTGGGGATCTCATATACATATATATATATATATATATATATATATATATATATATATATATATATATATATATATATATATATATATATAGATATATAGATAGATAGATAGATAGATAGATAGATAGATAGATAGATAGATAGATAGAGTTACATACGGGAAAGTCACCACAGGTCGGCTCATGTGGAGCGGGACCTTAACCACTAGGCCATCTGCGCTCCACCACCTACAATCTTAAACAACGGTATTCTATTCTTTCGCTTTCTTACATTTAAATCTAGTTCAAATTAAATGCAGCATATAAAAATATCTGAGCTGGCGCATCTTGATCAACGGCCATGATCACATGACTGTATGGATACCGCTACTTGAGTTCCCTCACTTCAATCAGTGCAAACAAACCTGCAGTCAGTGGAAAACAGAAAACAAAAGGGAAAGATTTCTGTCTTAGGCCCTGACTGAGACATTAAATATCACCAGCTACCATAAAAATGGTAAAAACGCTGTGTGGGGAGGAAGAAGATTGAAAACTAAAGACTCAAGCAATCATGATCGAAAAATAAACCTAGAAAAAAGAAATGTTCTGGGGTCACAAGAAATTAGTGAAGGAAATTAGTGAGAGTCACAGCCCAAAAACACTGGGAACTGCTTTAATGTGTTACACCATGTTGCTTTGTGAATCTGTTGGATGACGCTGTCTGATTTCAGGCACTGAGGGCAACAGTAGCCACTTAAAGCAAGAATGTCACAGGAGATAAACAAAAATGATACTCTGCTCCTGCATGAACAGTCCAAAACAGAAACGCCAACCTAACACTTCCTTCTTTTGTTTGGCTGCAAGATATAAGGCAAAACTCAATCTGCTCTCTCTAATAAAGGATAACACTGCAAGTGATGCAACTGACTGTAACCAGCTGTAATTAACTGCAACTAACCACACACACACTTATTTGTTTTGGTACATCCCTGTTCTAATCACAGGAGGAAAGAAACCACTGCTTTAATCCACACACCATGTTAATACTGTAAAAACAATACGTTGCTGAATGTTACATGTTTCAGCTTGATATTGCCAACTCATTAACTTAACTTTATACCAACTGTAAATGTTGCAATCCTGAAAACTGAATTACTGTAAAACAAAAGTGAACAAAAGTGAAAATAATAATAAGTTTGCTTTGGTCTCCGTAAACTTCATGGTTAAAAATGTCAGCAGTGGCCGAACAATTCATCTGAGGTTTCTGCCCGTTAAAGGGGAAGTTTTTCCTCTCCATTGTAACTTGCTAAATATTGCAAAGTGCTGTGCTCATGGTGGGTTAAGATGAGATAAGTTTTACTAACAGAGACCCAACATCAAGACAAAATAAGAAGTCTGATCATTTACAGGTCTAGACCTGTTAACGTTTTAGGAAAGTGTCTTGAGATAACGTTTGTTTTTGAATTCATGCTATTTAAATAAAGACTGATTGATTGATTGATTGATTGATTGATTGATTGATTGATTGATTGATTGATTGATTGATTGATTGATTGATTGATTGATTGATTGAAAAACTGTATCTACAACAGAATGAAACTCAAATCTGATTCTGCTGCACTGAAATGTATAAAATAGTCAGTGACAGTTTGTTGAAGTCAAATTTGGACACGAGCTGAAGGTAAACAGTGAACAGAGGTCCCTGCCTGGGGTGCATTTCTGTAACATTTAACCATGATTTGAGCCTTTGTTCTTAATCTTTTTTTTTTTTTTTTTTTTTAATTTAGCTCTTATTATTATTTCTAGTCCATAAATATGAACTTAAACAGACATAATATTTGCTCATTAATCCTGAGATTGTCCAACAGAGCTTCACGGTTCATGCACACAGTGCCTCTGCCTTCTAGCTATAGCACATTTATTTGGTCACATACTGAAAGACTTTTTGACGTGAGTTAAATCAGTCTGCATAAAAGACAGGATTATTTAAGATGAAGTAAAAGTTGATATACAGGAAGGCAAAAAGCTCGGACAGGAGACTGGAGAGCAGAAAAAGAGCATTAAAAAATGAGGAGAAGAAAGGAGGGAAAAAGACACAGGGGGAAAACACACTTTCAGGCTGAAAATAACTGAGTATCTTAACTATTATGATAATAACATCAGTGTTTAGTTAGATTCATTCTGATTATTTCAATACTGTCCAGACAGCTTTGGAAAAAGATGAGGATTACATCACTGATGGACTGTGTGGAGTCATGTACAGTAACCCTTCTGACCCAGACTGTCTCACTTAGTCTGTATTTGTCTTTGATGTTGTTTGTTTCACATACTTTTCTGTGACTTCCTGCACTGTCTGCTTTCTTTTCCAGACAGTAAGCGGTTCATGGCTTGGGTAATATGCATTAATAATAAGTTTTGTTCAAAAGTTAAAAGTGACACTGATGAAAAAATAAGAAGAGTTTTCCACAACTTCATTCATTTTATATTCCACAGAAAGGCTTGTACTTGAAACGACCCTGGTGTATTTCTGAAGTTCAGTCTACCTTTTACACTCGCTGCCCTGAAAGCTTTTAAGATCATTCCTATGTCAGCATTAGAGGAGCAGATGGTGCAGCTCTTAAATACACAACATGTACTTCAGCTCAGGATGACAACTTGAAAGCATTAATGTCACTTTTTAACAAACGCTTTACTATCTCTTTGTGTCTCCTCCTCACCTCCTTCTCCCTCTCAGATGGGACCCGTTATGAAGGGAGGATGTTCAAACAGAGAACTGAAAAGAGACTCAGCGCTGAGGCAGTGCTCAGGCTGGTGAATTGGGAGATAGACTGTGACATTTTCTTTGCTGTGTACTTTCAAGACGTCCTCAGTTCTGTAAAAAACTTTTCTCTAAAGTAAGCAACCTCACACAATACCCAATTTTAAATCGAGCTCCTGGGACTCAGATGTGGAAATAATGGGACTGCTGGAGAGTCTAGGTCAGACGAGCTCTTGACTGTTTAATCACTACTCTTCTAATAGTGCACACACTCAAACTGGAGAGACATTCACATATTTTTGAAGCAGGGATGAAGGCGTTAAATGTCTGTACCTCATATTCAATCAACAGTACATCCTGCCAGCTCGGCTCCTTCAATGGAACGCTGACCGGGGGACAGCACACATGCGAGGCTACGATTTTCTACAGAGTGAAAAAAATCTGTGTTTACACGGAAACACTGAGGGACTGAAAACACTGTGGTATATACAACAGGCCTGTAGTTAGCAACATAACTGTAGTCTTTTGGTAGCCCTCCACCAGAGGTGAGGTGGGCCAATCATCTGGCGTTTCCGTGTAAACGAGAGGCCAAAACACAACAACAATACTTTTGCATTCCATCCTAAAATCATTGTTGTGTAAACGGGACCTCAGCGATTCCAACCCCAAGACATGTTTTGGCACATAACTTTACCTATTCTTTTCTTTTTTTTCTATTTTTTTTTAAACTTTCTGTTCATGTAACATGCACACAGCACACGTTCATTTCAGCACAGTGGGTCTGTCATATACAGAGACAAGTTATCATGTCACACACTGATCCATTCCCCTGTCGCCCTCATTCTTTGGACGTGTTCTTTGAGCTGCAACGTTTCACTGCGCAACTCAACTTTCTCTCCTGAACTTCCTCTAAAAATATTTGTGTAAGTTCAATAAATCTTTGAATGGCATTTGTTTTTGTTTTAAGTTACAAAATTACCGGTAAGTCAAATTGACTGACTGATAGCTGTAATGCTAATTTAGTCTTGTTTAAATCACATCTATTTATGCTAACTACAGTGGAAATAAGAAATGATCATGTCATATTTAAAGTTTTCACTACCTACTTTCCTCATTTTAAAGTTGTCCCTCTTCTCTGTGGTCTCTGTGCACACATCTCTCTGTTAAAGACGACTTTTATTGGAAATCAACGAGTTTAAGTCGACATGAAAAGACGTTAATCTCTCTAATTTCTCCTCTCCATCTATCCGTGCACATACACAGTATTTTAATACAACAGAATTCCTGAAGTTGTTTTCATTCACTTATTTTGTCAGACAATAAAAAAGTGTGAATTACTGAGTGAACTGTGGCCCATTAAGATTACCTGTGAACTGTAATCACCTGGAAGCTCCTGCTCTACTGAAATCAGAGATTCGTTGCATCTCACTGCACAGCAAACTCACTCAACTTACAGCTAGTTTTGTCTCCGGGCACAAAGTCCGTAACAAGGGCTGAAAAGTCTCTAAATGTAGGGACAAAGTCAACTGGAAGCTCTGGGTTGCAAAACTGCTCTAAGCCGAAATGTAAATTTGATTGGCTGGTAGCATCACGTGGGGCGCTGTGAGAAGCAAAGAAATGTTGTGCCTTAAGATTGCCCAGAAAATAAGGTGACAACAGACATGCATGGACATAACTTTCAACCCATTTGTATTCAGTACCCCAGCAGGGGGAGGATCAATTGTTTTCCAGGATAACTTAACCGTTTCCAGGACATTTGACTCTTTTTCTCATTTTACATGTGTTTTCCAGGACGTGTGGGAATATACAACTTTTTTAAACATCTACACAGGGCTTCACAAACAAAGAGAAAGAATAGAAGAAATAAAATGAAGATAAAAAAGATCTGAAGATTAAAGAGAACAACAAAACAACTGAGAGCAGAACAAGAGAAAAGTAAACTGTGAGATCCATACAGTTATAAGAGCCTTTTTCAAAAAGGAAAGTTTGAAGAAGAGATTTAAAATTAGAAACAGATCTGGTACAATGAATAGCAGCAGGTCAGTTATTTCAAGGTTTGAGGGCCGGACAGCAAAGGCCTGACAGCTCTTAGCCTTCAGTCTGGCTCTGATCAACCAGGAAACTCATATCAGCTGATCTGAAAGGATCCACAGGCTCATACAGGGTTAGACGGTCCGTGATAATCTGAAGGACCTGATCATGTACAGCTTCAAAAGAAATGAATAAAATTTCATCTGTTTTTGTTGGACATGACGAGTCAGGCTGCATTTTGAAAGAGGTGAACAGAACAAAGGCATAAACCACCCAGAAAATAATGAAAATGATTTCACTTTAAAATAATAAAAGGTTTATTTATTTTGTATTATTAATTTGAGTTGAAAGAGGCAGACCTGAATATCTGAAGGTCAACAGTGACATCCGAGTTTTTGCTTTTAGTTGGATGTTTTCTGTGAAAGGTCAAATGTTGTTGAGTATGTTATTGGTGGAAAAAAAGATCAAATGTTACCAACAAAGAATAATCTCCTTAACAGGAAAGAATGCTGCCATTAAAAATGAACTAAACTCGACTCAAGCTTTTTATCCTCATAGTATGGATGGAGAGACTTTACAGTGGGACATTTTATTAAACTCTTTGGGATCAAGGTGGGAATGAGTGTTTGGATTTCAAATTTGGAAATAACACATTGGTCCTGAGCCTTAAATAAATAAAACCAAAAGGATTGTTGTTATTTTTTTCAATATGGGACAGAAGTATAGTAATATGTACGGCCCTGAATCAATCTCACTCATGCTGTGTTCACTTAACAAATATCTAAAGTCCATCTCAACTTCCTCACATGTACAGCCCTGATAATCAGAAATAAAACACGTTTGACTCTCTTCTGCCACTAGGTGGTGACAAAATCCTACATAAAAAAACAGAAGGTTTTCCAGAAGCACTGCAGCTCTAAATGGAAACGTCCCACTGCTACTGAACATCCAGCGAGGGAAACAAAAAGAAGAGACTGCCGGAAGCAAAGTGCAGAGAACATGACAGACCAAAGAGAGCCAACAGTCAGTGTAATGCTGCATGCTGCAAATAACAGCCCTGATCAGATCAGGTACTTTAAAGATAAATGATTTAAAGGTCCTAACACACTGAGTCCATTATTTTCAGTCGTTTTTTAGGATCTGAAATCCCAAAAGAAGAAACACCTTGCACACTGAATTTCATTAATAAATTAATCCACCGGCTGAATTAAATTATGATGATGATGATGATGATGTTACATGTAGCCTATGATGTCTCCAAATAATCAAACAACCCTAGAAACGACCCAGATGGATCTGGAAAAAAAACAGAAAATCATACCTGTTAAAAAAAAAAGAAGACATGATTGACAAAAGTTTTGGCATCAGTGTGCAAACATGAGCAACATGTCATGGAATCAGACTTCTTTTTTAAGGTGTTTCTATTTCAGATGAAAAAAACAGACTCAGTGTGCAAAAATGGCAAACTTAAAACATTTTTTGATGGAGTTATTTATCACCGTAAACTTACTAACATACTACAGTATCTAACCAGAGCTGAAGTAGGATTATCTACGGGGAATTGTTGCTTTGGTTATCACATGGTTTGTTGTTCTGAGCAGTAAACTGAGGCTAAGAATCACAGGAACATGAAGCTTACCTCTCCAGCCAGTGAGGTGCACAGGTTCCTCCGCTGCTTTTTACTGAGTCGATTTGGAGGCATGTTGAACGGCTCCTGTAATCAGCCTGACATGCAAGACAAAAGAACGAAGAAATATGGTTAGAATGGGGAAAGTCTGGCTGAAGACAGCATACAAGAACCATTAGGAATGCAAGATAACACAGAGAAAGAAGAAAAAATAAGCGAAGAACTTTCCAGGCTGAATTCAACTTTATGTCTTCTATCTTAAAGTTATATTGAAATGTTTACTTTATAAACATTTACTGAGCTAGAGGGTCAATTTAAACACTGCAATTCCTCTTCTTTCCACTGGGTGTCAAAGAGGATTACTGACTGCTCAGGTGACGGGGCTCAGGCAGAGGAAAAGACCAGCATATTGCTTCAAATCTCTTTTTGATTCAAACGTGTCACCTAAACATCATCATGTTACTGTTTAAAAAGTTAAAAATAAAAAGTACTAGACAATAAGATTTTTAATTAGGATTCAAGAGCAACTTTATCTGTTTCTGCGAAATACACATATTAGTCTGTAAATGGGTCCACTACCTAACTATAAAAAACAACGTACGTTATCTTAATATATCTGGGCATTAAATCTTGTGATTGTTATCAAGCTAAGCAGGTGAGTCAATGTACTTTGGAAAACACTGAGAGAAAACTATCTGAAAACATTTTTGAGGAGAACTCCTGACAGTCTTTATGCACTGAACTTCAAGTGAGTCTTTTTTCTGTTCATAAATGTTGACTTTGAACATTGTTTCTCTAAGTCTAATTATTTCTCAAGACTGCTGACTTGAGAGTTCATAAACACTGTCCACAAAGAGAGTAGGACACAGAAGGTCACTGCTGAAAAGGCCAGCTGCTGAATCAAGGAATATTAATGAAAAGTTGTCTTGAAGGCAAAAGCGTGGTGGGAAAAGATGCACCAGGTACAGGAATGACCGCAGCCTGGAGAGGACTGTCAAGAAAAGTCGATTAAAGGACTTCAGCATGAAGAGAGGACTGTCACTGTTGGTTCAGTCTGTTTTCAGGTCTTAAGTTAAGGCAGCACCTAGAAAAACATTTAGAGCCCTTCATGCATCCCTTCCATCTGCAAACAAGCTTTATAGTACGGCTGCGACTAATGATTATTTGAATAATCAACCAATCTGCAAACTAATTTTGTTGACTGCTGACTTTTCTATGTATTAATCGATGAATCGGACATAAAACATGCACCTTTTTTTCTTCAATATCTTTTGTTCAAAAAAACAGAATTTTTCACAATTACAGTGACACAGTGTAAAAAAGTTACCAATAATGGGTTATTTTCAACCGGCTCTTGGACTCAGGATGTGATTCATTAAAACAGCTGCTTGCTCAGGCGAACATAACCTGTTTCCTGTCATTTAGTCACTCCTGATCTGTTTTTCTTCTGGAATGAGAAAGAAAATGAGAATAAAAAGTATGAAAATATATAATAGCAGATGAAAAAATATGCCTTCTGCTATAATTTCATAATTAGTATTTGCGTTCAGGTCAGTAACACAAAGAGCTTTTAAAGACAAGTTTATTAAATACAACAGATAAACTCCATGAGCAGTGGTGGAAAGAGTTCTGACCCTGAAAAGCTCTCTGAGTTTAACTACATCACTAAAATATGATTCCATAACACCTTAAATTAACTGTATTTTAATAATACTTAATTACTCTGATTAAATGAAATTACCCGTCATCCTCTCTGTTTAAATGCATCATTTGGCCTCACTAGTTATGTAAATCAAATATCACCATTCAGACCTTCTTTCAGAGAATTAAAGTTTTAGTTAAAGAAAGTTAAAGTTAAGTAAAAACACATTGTTATGGCAGGTACTGGGTTTTTCCTGATGTCAGTGAATGTGTTGGGCTGATAACAGTTATGTGAGAGGCTTTTAGCCTGTCAGTCATCCCTGATTCCTTTTACAGGGATCTGTACAAGAATGCATAAATGTGATTGGCTGACAGGCAGAGGAGGTGGGTGTATTTCCGTTATCATGTGGAGGGAGCCTGAGAAAGAGACGATATGGGAGAGTCTGAAACTCTATACCACAGCTAACACAAGTTTCATGAACTTTTCATACTCATTAAACATGAAGATCAGTTAACAGCAGGACAGGACGAGTTCTCAGGGACATACTAAACATTTCCCAACTTTAAAATGGAACATATGTGGAGTTCTGTGGTGACTTAACTCACTACTAAGCCTTCCTCCTCCTCAGGTGTTGTTTCATCTCCAAGGTGCTCCCATGCTGCACTGTGACTATGATGCAGTTCGCTTTTTAACACATTTTCTAGCTCTATCAGCCGTAAAATGCCCAAACACTGAAGAGGTTTTATGCCTCTGCTGACCCTCTATTTCATGTTTGTCATTATTTACTTTAAACACCAGCTTCACTTCTACTATGCTGTGTTCATGTTTACATGCGACGTTAACAGCCCTGCAACTCAGTACAATGATCACAAGATTCAACGCATCGATAATGGGGAAACCTTGTTGATGCTTTTACTTCTCTGTTTCATCGATTCATCATTGCAGCCTTACCTTATAGAGATGCTGATTTTCTTTCCCAGATGAACGTAGCACCTGCCCACAGCACCAAAACTACAATCAACTGGTTCACAGAAATCAAAATGCTTGCATGGCCAGCCAACTGGCCAACGAACCCCAATATTTTAACTTTTTTTGTTGTTCTTCTTCTTTTGTTTTGTTGAGATGCAACCGTTAGTTCCCTTGATGACTGCCCTTCACACAGGAAACCAGATTCAGAGGTCTGTAAATACCCGGGCCCTTTACGATCTCATACAAATGTACATGACAGTAAGCAGCAGTGAGGGTGAATTCTTGGCAGGTTGCTCAATTATCTTCAAGCCGTTCTTGACCTGCAGGCTGACAGTCAGAGTCTACTTGTCAAGAACTCAGACCCAGAAGTGGACACAAATGCAAACTCAGTGACAAGATCCGTAAAAACAAAAGGGTTTAATAAACAGACCAGGTCCAAAACACAGGACAGGCAGTCAGACAGGCAGGGTTCGGTACACGGGTAAACAATCCAAAACAAGGCAAAGGTATCCAAAAAAACGTGAGTCAAAGGGCAAAGTCCAAAAACAAGAGCAAGGTTCAAAAACAGCAAGACAAGACTGAAATAAGGCTGGTACGAGGACGGTAAAGTGCAACGAACTGGCAACGAGACAGTGAGACACATGAGGTTAAATACAAGAGGTAATGAGGGGTGATGACACACAGCTGGGGAAGACAATCAGGAATCAGGTGTGACAGACAAGGCAGGGCAGACAGGAACACATCTAAAAGACAGAGACAAGGGTAAAAAATTTCAAAATAAAATGGGAAACTAAAACATGACTCAGAATGTGCAAAACAGAAACTTTACAGACATGACACTACTTCATGACTGATGCCTTGAAATGTTGATAACACTTAAAGATAATAAGACAACTGGAACAGATTTTTTTTTTCAGTGAAGAACGTAACGTCTTTAAGTGATTTTTTTTTCACACTGAACTCTTTGCCCTTGCAACAGATGCAAGATGTCAGCAGCATGCAAGTGCTACAAATGCAAAGGAAGCAACCATCTGCTTCATCCACACCAGCTCTGAGCCGTGACATTGATACACTGTCCTCATAACCAGCTGTCCTGTCACACTTTGGCCAGGGAAGAAACTGCATCAGTGTGCTCTACATTTTACTAAATGCACCATGGGAAAAGAATCCTGAGAGCAAAAGTCTTGATGTACATTCAACATCTAACTCCCTAACATGGTGAAGAGCACATTTTAAAAAACACTCCAGAGACACAAACCCAACCTCTGCCAGAAGACATGTCACAGTGACGGTTTGAGTCCACGGCTTGATTCACACCAAAGCTTTGAGTCATGCAGAGTTGGAGCCATGTTTGGGAACTGCAAGATGGGGGGAAGCCTCAGGCAAGACAACAGAGCTCAAAACTGTCCATCTGTACATCTGTTCAACTCTGCAGTGAGATATTTTCTGGCATTGGTCTAATCTTTCCTCAGAGCATCACAGACTCACTGCAGTAAAGAGTGAGAGAACCAGGACCACGAAGCTGCTGACACGTCAGTCAACCAGAGAAAACTAGATCAACAATCTGATTCAGATCATGTTTCTGCTTTAGCTGCAGAGTTACAACTTTGTTTTCTTTAAATCCTAACTTCAGTATTTTTAAACAATGTGTGGAACTTTCTTCTATGCAAACCAAAGAAGGTCACAGTGAAGTGTGTTTGTCTAATGAGTCTTTGCTCTCCACAGTAGGCCTGTGTTCAAAAAATCGATACAGCAGGATATCGTCACGAAATTTTGCCAATACTTGCATCGATTCGCACTTTAAAGGATCGATATTTCCATTAATGCTGACTCTGACTTTACAAGACGTTTTCCACGGCGCAGTACACACAGTCGCCAGAGGTGGCGGTAGTGTTTTTTATATACATTGCAGTGCACACTTTTCGCCCAGAGAAAGAAGTATGGATGTGAAAGTTTACCCACCGCCGTCCAAGCTAAAAGCGAAGATATGGGCGCATTTTGGATTTTATCGAACTGCCGGAGGTCGGGAGTTGGACATGAGCTATGCAATTTGCAGTCTTTGTAAATGCAAGGTAAAATACTGCAGCAATACAACCAGCCTCCATCTCCACGTAGCAAGACACCATCCAGAGCAACAGACGCTAGCAGCGGGTGCTACTAAGCAGGCTACATCCGGCAATTCTGTGCCGTCTCAACCAAAAATGAGTGACGCTTTCAAGTCCAAATACCCATCTACTTCTGCACGGGCACAGAAGATTACAGAGGCACTTTTATGCTTCATTTGTAAAGACTTGCGCCCGTACAGCGTAGTGGACAACGAAGGATTCAGGCAGCTAATCAACGAGTGTGAGCCACTCTACGTAATTCCCACTCGTCGGTTCATCACAGAAACAGCGGTGCCAAAGTTGTACAAAGATATGAAAGGAAAGGTCAAAGGAACTATCTCCTCCGCAGAGAGAGTCGCCATCACGTGTGATGCTTGGACGTCGAGAGCAACACAGTCATACGTGACCTTTACATGCCACTACATTTCTCCAGAGTGGGAGATTGTCTCACTTGTTCTGCAAACAAGAGCAATGTTTATCAGCCACACTGGATCAAATATTGCAGATTTGACTGAAAACTGACAACTGAAACAAGTTAAATGCAAGATATGCAAAAAAGTTAGCCTGTTATGTTAAAAGCTGAGTTGAGATAAAATTCAAATGGCTATTTTCTTGCATCTGTCAACAAGGGATACTTTTCTTATGCTATAGTTTCTCTTGTTGAAGACTCTGTGGCACCATTTAGTTTGGAATTTATGTTTCAGCACAATTTCATGTTTGCACAATGTTAAAAGTTTACAGAAGGGTTTTTCTATGTTTTGAGCACGTTATGTAGTTATCGAACTGGTTAGTTTTTCTTAATACAGTCCTGATAAGCCAGATTGACATACCTTCAAATACTTCTTAAAAAAAACAAAAAATAAAGAGGTACACTTTAATTTAAATATTTATTTTATTTTGTGTTTTCTGTTATTTATTGAATACAATAGTTTTTTTTACTTTAAGGATCTCTAAAGACTTTCAAAGTAAGTTGTAAAACCTGCAGCTATGCGATCCTTAAGCTATTTTAAATAAAGGACTGGTGAATTGTGTAAAGGACGTTGTCATTATTCAAAATTACACATATCGCGATACGTATCGTATCTTAGCCCCTGTATCGGGATACGTATCGTATCGTGAGGTTGTAGGAAATACCCAGCCCTACTCCACAGGCTCTTCATCTAAACCAAGCACTGTCGAAGCCAAAACAAAGTCAGATTCGGAAAAATTTCTCAGCCTGCTTTACATAAATGCATCAATTGAACCAATTGAAATGTCTAATTTGCCAAAAGTGAAAACTAAAACAGTGTGTGGTCCACCAAGTCTTTGCCACTGCAAAGAAGGGGTGATCTTTGAAGACTGAGAGGCAGAGAAAGAGAGAGAGTGAGAGAAGGATGAAACAATCCCATTAAAAGTCACAGTGAGGGAAAAGAGAACAGCCAGAACAGCTGAAGACAAAGACCCACATGGGACCCAATGCCTGTGAGCAGCCCTGCCAGCACAACTAACAGGTTTAAGTCTGTCAGAAGTCTAACAGAGCATCTTCCCTCCAGGCTACCCGAACCACAGATATATGACGTCGCCTCCTGCAGACCCTGCTCGTGTTTTTCAAAAATTAAACATTCAAGGAAACATCCTGGAAATGATGGAGGGGATAAAATCGACTCAGACCATCCAGACAATTAAGGTCGTCTTTTCATCCAAGCCAGAATCACAACATAGAGAGTCAAGTGTTTACGACATAGTTCAGTTTCCTTAAAGAAAGGGCTGAATGAAGTACTCAAGTTGGTCATACGTGATGCAGTTTGGTTCTTTTGTTAAGGAAGAGGTCAATTGGTAGTTTAGTGTCCAGAAGGTGAGCAGACTGTTTAGTGTTCCTCACAGCACACTGCTCTGAGACGTGTCTGTAACATGTAACGTTAGTGAATCCTGGTTATGTGCTACCAGAGCTCATCTACCAACTCCAACCTCACCAATCAGAGCAAACGTAACCTCACTCTTCATTTTATTGACAGACTCTCAAGTGTGATCAGATCACTGCAGAATAACTGCTGCATGTGGGTTGGAATGAACATTATCACAAACAGTCAGAGGTTGCGTTAACCGATTATTCTCCGTCTTCGACAAAATTTTTGAGCAATGATGGAAAAATCCAAGGGTTGCATGTCATTTTGACGGATTAGAAACCCGGACAGCAATCCAGTCCACTTTCATTGTCACATGGCCATTCATTGATCACTTATCGCACCTACAGAAGACTCGTTGTTCAGTAATTGCCAAGCTTACATAAATAGTGATGTAATGTGTTGTCCTGTTAATGGACTCTCATTCTCTGACCTGCTGGCTTACGCTATCCCTTTAAATGTTGGCACTGATTGGCACCACTATGACTTACACGGGACTGAGATCTCCTTTCTCTGTATTATTACGTTTCATTACTTAGCCCCCCCCCCCCCCCCAAAAAAAAAAACAACAACACATTTTTCCACAGAAACAAAATCTTCATCAAACTGTTTCAATATAAAATCACATAGTCAGAAGAAATCCTTCAAAACTGGCTAAAACAGGAGACATGTCCATTATCTTCAGCATTCATATGCAAAGAATCTTGGGATATGTGAGGCTATGGTGGAGTCACCTTATCCTGCCTTTGTAGCATCCAATAGGAAGGCTGGATTTGTACGCCCCATTTGCCGCATTTTGGAGGGACTTTGAAATGGGACATCCTCCAATGCACTGCTGTGACATAATCGGCATAATGCAGCCCCTGAATTGGGGCTTGGGGTCATTTTTGACCAGACCTTGCATTTTGAAAAAACATGTAAAATCTCTGACCAGCACTTGTTTCTTCTACCTTAGAAACACAGCTAAACTCATGTCCATTCTCCCACCCTCAGAACTGGTAATGGCTGTTCTTGCACTCATATCATCCCAGCTTATTGCAATTCTCTCCTCTCCTGCCTCAACCAAACATCTTTGGACTGTCTACAACTTGTCCAAAACACTGTTGCTTGGTAATTCACCAGATCACATAAGTCCTGTCACATCAACCCCATCCTGGCCTTCCTGCATTGGTTCCCTGTGGCCTTTCAGTACCAATTCAAAATCTTGGAACTCACATACAAAGCCCTCCATGGTGATGCTCCTGCATATATCAGTGCAAGCTTCTCAACCCTTACATCTCCAGCCAGCCACTGAGGTCCTCCACCCAGAGGCTCCTGGCTACTTATCTTGAATTGACCTATGGCAAAGTCTTGCCCTTAAACGCAATGAGCCAATCACAGTGTGAATAGCAATCCCATTCGCTTAGACATTCTCTGCTCAGACATCCATTGAAATTTATTACAAAGAGTCAGTTTTCATTCGGTTTTGTGAGGTTTTCCTGAGATTTTTAGCTTGAAAATGGTCACATGGTGTTCATGGGGTACATGCAACTCCGACACAAGGTATCCTGAGAGGATGGGCAATGGAGTGAATTTTTTATCCTTTCCTAAGCCACATCTCAACCAAGTGTCTTCTTTGGATAAAGTTGTGGGGTAGATCACAACATCAACTTAATATGAATAAAATTAAGAAGGATGTTTACGACTGTTCTACGGTAAGTCAACATCGTATGTGAGGAAACATATTGACACTTTGCTGGAAAGAAATATAAAGTTATCTTTAACACTAGAACCGCCACAACAGTCTGATGGACAGTTTGGGATTTTTTCTAACGTTAGTTCGAGTTAGCCTAAGATTAGCCTAACGTTAGCCTAGCATTAGCTCCTAGCTGTGTTGTTCATCATGTCTCTTAGTTTGTTGGAGTTCATTGGTCTGTTTTGTTCTAGTTTTTGTTCTTTGGTGATCATCCATCATTGTTAGCTGTTGTCCAAAGGGCTCTAGTTAAACTAACGTTAGCTTCTGGAGCTTAGCTTTATTAGCTTATCTGTAATAGCTCAGAAAACAAAGGCTGTCAAACCACACCATTGTCACAGGGACCAAATACAGCACAATGTGGGATCTAAGAAGGCTGAGGGCTCACTCTCTTCTTCTCCTCCCCTCCTCTAGGGGAACCAGACATGCTAAATTAGCCAAAAGCCCACTGCTGACTGCTTATCCTACAGGGCTGGGGTAAAGCCTCACTGATTAAAAGCCCATTTATGCTCAACGTTAAATACAGATCTGGATATGGGCGGACCGTGCCGGGAATCGAACCAGCGACCTTCTTGCTGTGAAGCAACAGCACTAACAGCTGCGCTACTGTGCAGCCCCATCTGTTAAAATTGTCTTAAGTGATATGAATCACTTTCTTAAATCATTCTTAGAGATGATTTACAAAATTACAAAGTAAAAAAACAATAATAATTTGGCTGCCAAGAATATTATTCTGTCGTGTTTTTGAATGTTTGTTCAGTTTTCACGTAGAGTTTTCTGTTTTATTGGTTGTATTGTTGATGGACAAATAATCAGTTATCAGTAAATAATCAGCTCCTTCTCAAAAAAAGATATCCACAGACAAGCCAAACTAGTACTGAGAGCTGGGATGTTTATGTAATATCTCAGGGTTCAATCAGACATTGTTGACATTTGTTTATTTGAAGCGACTGTGGACCCAGTATGTGGGAAATAAGTTTATATGCAGATGATGCTTCCTCTGGCTCTCAGTCACAGCTCTCATTCTTGCTTTTTGGTCAAACGAGCATCAAGCGAATACTACTGAGCTTGGGTTTGTAAGGGGAACTGTTAGTCTTCACTACAAAAGCGATATTTAATATAAAACTCTGTATGGAAGGTTGGAAAGTCTACTTTAGCCAACAGTTTTATCATTTGAACATGCACTAGCAAAAAAACAACTTTTTATTTGAACCTGCTGTTTGAGTGAGCATTTTTTGGGATCATAATTGCTTAATTTAGGTATCGGCACAGAGCATAAACAACACAGTGTTTCTGAATGCAGAGACAAGAGTTGTTGTTTATGTTGAAGAGGGAGAGCAAATAAAACTAATCACATTTCCAAACATTTTCTTTTCATGATGAAATACTACAACTACTTTAAACCAATCCTTTGTCAGTCATTATGTTGACTCTGATGATTTGATCCAGCAGATGTGCAGATCAGAAGGTGTAATTGTAACCTGGTTCGTTAGTGAAACGTTTGAACTGGTTGTAGTGACAGGCAGAAGGCCTGTGTGACGGACAGCTGAATCTAATAAAGCACACATCCACATGCTGGGAAAAGCGTGGAAAATAATGAAACAAAAGGATCACAAGACTCAGATCTCTATGTATTAAAGCAGGCATATGGCAGCGAGTAATCTGTCACTCAGAGTTGCTGTTGCTCTGGATACAAACAGACCAGGGTTGGTTCCTCTGTATGTGGCTCAGGATGTATTTTGGACAAACTGCTGAAAACTACATCTCAGATAAACTTTCAGGAAGCGTGCTTATTCAGTGGACACAGTGATGGCTGTAGAGTTTGCTACTCCAGCTCAGACTCCCTCTTCAGGAGCTCAAACTGTATTTTTATAAAGTAAACATACTAAGTGGACAACAGGCTGGGTCACCTGGAGAGGAAAAATGACACTTTCTTTGGTTTCCTTGGCTCTTCCATTCATCTTTTCTTTTTTTCTGATTAACTCCTAATGGCTGATTAAAGTTGTTAAAACAACAAATATTGTTGGTACTAAGTTTCACTCTGGACAGCTAGTACTCTTTCAGTTAGTGGGCATGACCTTGCAGTTTGCCTGGATCATCAGGTAACTACAGGTCTCTCCTGGCCTTAAGATGTCATGTAGGTTTCTCCTTCAGTCCCTTGAGTCTCATTTATCCCCTTTAAACTCTAAAGCAGGGGTCACCAACGTTTTCAAGACTGAGGGCTACTTCAAGGGAAGTATGTAGTATGAAGGGCTACTTGTTTAATACAAACTTCCTGAATAACAAAACTGCACGAATCACTTTTTATTCTTACTTTTAATATTAATAGTAGTAGTAGTAGTAGTAATACTGTGTGAAGAGACCGCTCACATGTCAGTGTTAATTATTCCACACAATTATTAACACTGATTTACACAACAATGATGGTAGGAAATATTTGAACATGCAACATTAATTTATCTGCTCCAACTAGTGCTGCACCATTTGGCAGAATTGGCCAAACAAAATCATAATTATTTGTCAAAGCTGTAGCCTGTAATCCCGTATTTTTAATACACACAAATCTGTAATCGAAAATGTATTATTTAGAGTGTGGGCTTACATTCATGCCCTCCTGGGAACGTCAGTGCCCTGGTCGGGGCACCCCAGTCTAAAAGTCTAGATACGCCCATGTGTGTCCTGTTTAATTGACAGTGGTTCATACCTGATTAACTTCATACAGTGAATAGCACTGAATACATGACTCCTTTGGTCAAGATAAAACCTGAGCCTTAAGTTAACACATAATGCATCGTGATGACTGCCACCTGCATCCTGTCTCCTTGGAACACCAGCGATGCTGAAGACAGCAGAAGGAAGAAGGGTGGCAATGTTACTTTTCTGAATTTAGATCCAGTTTAGCATCCTTTTTAAAACTTCTCTTAGGACAACTAGCCAAAGACTTCTGCAAAAGTCTGACACAAAACTGATCGATTGGTAAACAAAACAGTTTTGCCGTGATCTTAACTGTTTCATGTTATTCAGTCATCATATCACATTCATTCGTCTATGAATCGAATGTAATATTCTGAACTAATGTCTGAGGGTAGTTACAACTACAGTTATTCAGTAGGTTCATCAATAGTGCTTAATACTGTCGTTGTGGCTGTTTGGTAAATGATGACTAACCTTTTCAGAAAAAGTTAACGAAGCTTTCTGACTCTTCTTCAGTCTGCTGCACTTCCTGTCCGTCTGAAGCAGCCAAGTCAAAGTCTGTTGGTCCTAAAGTGAAACACTCAGCTGCTTTGAATGACATTAAAACAGGCAGATGAAGGTTTGGCTACAGTACGACAAATGAACCGATAGAAAAACAAACCGTCCGCTGTGGACTCACAGCTGAAGGACGTCGAGAGGGAGCCTCCTACCTCGGACAGCTCCAGGAGTTTGTGCAGCTCTCTGGAGACTGGACCCGCGTCACAACTGCAACCAAACACCGCAGCTGAAGGTTCAGACGAAGACTCGATCCGCAAACTGCTGCTGCTGTCATTTCACAACCTCACACTGACTCCAGGGCTTCCATCTTATCTCCTCATACTTTTCCGCATCTTCCCTCTTATATTAACTGGATCCTTGGTGCTGCTGCATGCACGAGGACTCAGCTGTCACGGCGCATGCGTGACACAGGTTGGTCTGGTCTGTGGTGGGTTGAGGTAAATGTTGCCTTCATGATAAGTCGGGAAATAAATTTAAAAAAGACAAATGGCTCCGTAAAATTTACAGACGATGACTGAAGGAGATTTTTTATTTTAAATAGATCTTCGACACATTGAAATAAAAATATTTATGCCTCTAGCTACTAATAGTTTGTCTTTACATACTTATTGTTTTTTATCTTTTGTTTTAGAAATCTTTTTTTTTTTTAAGTCACACAAATTTAAGCATTAAATATTTATCGTTTTCACATTTCATTTTTTATAGGTTTAAAGGTATAACAGTAAAGCACTGATGTGTCTAACCATCTTAAAGGCAGGACTGAGACACTGAATAACTTTCTTCTGTACAAGCATGGTCTCGTTTTAAAAGGACACAGGATGTCTTTCTGACTCTCAGAGGTCACAGCTTGTCTTGGACCATGAAGGCAACATCACCCCTGTGTCTACTTCAGCAACACTCAGTAACAAGAGACCTATTCACACAGCAGTGACTTAATGTGCATGAGGTGTCCATTTACCAGGCCGGCAGTCATGAAGCAGTGGGTAGGAACCTTGTCAAGCAGCTAGTGTGTCAAAACTGAGATGCTGTGGCTCACACGACCACAGGCCTCTTAGTGACAGCTTCTTTTATCAGAAAACACTCCAAGAAATTTTATCTTTGACTCCCGCACATATAGTCTTTTGAGCACAGATGTGGCTTTTTGTGTACTCTGATCATGACTAAAAGGCATCCACATAAAAACATCCAGTGCTTGATATCATGTGTTTAACTCAAGGGAACTAAAATGACAGATTTATTTGATTTATTTGTGATACAACCAAGCAGTCTTTTTTTTGCCTTATGGCTTATCAGACAGTACTATTTTCATGTGTGTGATGATAATCTTTTTAAAATGTGTTTGTTTAAATCAAGTGTAACATCTGGCTTCTGTGTGGCATTTACATTTTCTTTACCCTGAGTTCTGATATTTTCTGACATTCTTTGAATATTAATAACATTTGTTACAATCGTTGTCAGCCTCCTATACATAATGAAAGAGCACATCTCACTCGTGCCTGCAGTGAAGGGGAAAAACATCCATATGTCCTCCCACTTGACTTTGTATAATGTAATAATTTATTTGGCACTTTCATGTTTTCACATGACAGATGTGCCCAGAATATCTGTTCTCTGGGCACTGAAAAATAAAGTCTCTGATAAATAATCTTAGTCATTTCAGTTTGATTTTTTTTTAAACACAACAGGCCTCTCTTTCGTGCAGTGATTACAATGTGGGATCCTTAGTTTTTAAGTTAATAACAAATATATATCTCCTCAAAAATGACTAAGCCATTTATTGCAAATAACAATTAAAGTGAAATAGTCTGTTCATCTTTAGAGCCAAAGACCACAGCCTTTAAAAGACAAAATCTGAGCAAAAATATGTATTAAATGTCATTCTGTAATGTATTCTCACTGTCATGACCTCCTGATGTCAAAGATTAAAAAGCTCTCTCTCTCTTTGAACATGGTCGGATTGTTGAGCTGCACATCAAGGCCTCTCTCAACACGCCGTCACTGCTGAGGCTGGACGCAGTAAGACGTCATGAGTTGAAGTTTCTTCAGAGATCCTGAGGATTATGGAACAAAAAGTCAAGTGGTAGACCCAAAAATATTTTACCAATGCTGAGCTGGAGGATCTGATTGGCTGTCGATCAAGACAGCCAATCAGATGATCTTCGACCCAAGTTAAGGCTGTTACTGGTGCCAACTAACTATCAGACAGTGTCTGAGAGCAAAGACAAAAAAGATGATGAAAAGTCTATTTCAGTTTAACTTTTTTCAATAAATTGCTTATTCACTTTTATTTTATTTATTTATTTATCTTGTCCTTCTCCCATTTGTTCTTTTTGCACTTTGAAGCTTCACCTAAGCCTCGTTTCCACCAAGTGGTCCAGTATGGATCAGTTTGTTACGGCTCAGATCGGTAAAGCCTGATCCTGTTTACGTTTCTACAGCCAACCGTGCCCTTCTTGGTAGATGGCGTGTAAGCTGGACGCTGATAGCCGCGTCAGTTTTGAAAAGTGTGACAGCATAGCAGTGCGACACAGTACCCCACTAACACATCCAACAAAGAAGAAAAACTTGACAGCAATACTGACATTTAAAAAAATTAGAAATAAAAAAGTTACTTTCACAAAGTCGACTGGGGATTTAAACATGGCAAGGTTATATGTTGTTCTTTATTACTGCTGTCACACCTGAAGTGACAATTTTTTTGATCAATCAACACACTGCAGTGTTTTTAGTTCCACCTTCTGGAATCAGTATTTCTGGTACCTCAGCAGAGGACCAAAAAGTAGGATGGTACTGGCCAGTTATTTGGGGACTTGTCCTGGTTTTAGTCAATGAAAATACCCCGAATGACTCCCATACTGAGACGAACTGAACTGAACTGCTTGGTGAAAACAGTCTTGGAACCTTTTTACGAAAAAAATGCAATTTTTCAACTGGTCTAAAAAAATTTATCAAGTGTTGAAGGGTAGAGAGCAGAAACTGAACAGACTACCAAAAATGTTGTTGCACACAATTTTTATTTGTTTATTTTTTATTTTTTTGGATCAGAGTTAGAATGGGATCTATAGATTAATGTGATATTATATTGTGCTTTTATTTGTGCTTACTGAGGCTTACAAATAAACTGCTGGTTGCAGATTACATGGGTGGAAGTGAGTTGATTGTTAATGAATGATTTTCTATTGACTCACTGTATGTATTAGTTCTGGACAAGTTTTTTTTTTTTTTTTTAATGACTTACTATGTATTCCTTCCTTTGAGGAGGTGCTGTCAGTTAGACTGCTGATGTACTCTGTGTCTGACAGCAATAATGTCTGTTGAACATCAGCTCAAACACAGGCTCGAACCTGGAATCAAAATCTTGATAACTTGAATCAGAAGAACTTGACTGACAGAATGTAGGCTGTGGGGAAATTATGGTATAGACTACAATGTTAATATGACTATGAGAAGCAGACGTCTTATCTTGCAGAGTCTCATCCATTCATTGTCAGTGTCAGCAGGAGAAGCCTTATGCTGTCAGCTATGTCCTACCCAGTGCGCCTGCGCTCCCGCTCCTCCTCCTCCCTCCCTCCTTCCGTCGGTGTGACTCGGTTCTCCACCTGACAGCTCATCGGGAGACATGCACAGAACCAAGCCCAGGGCTCCTGAGCAGAAGTGATTGAAGGCCCCGGTGTCTGGTGTCTGGGCTGGATACTGACCGGCTGTTGTCCTGAGCACCGTGCTTCAAACAGCGCCATGGAGCGCTCCTGATCCCGGCAGGACGCCCGGAGCTCAACCATTCTTCCCTCGTTACATCTTGGATCTGTTTGGATATTCGGAGGCCTGACCATGTCTGCGAGAGACAAGGGAATCCTTACCAAAGACAGCGTCAGCCTGCTGCCCTGTTTCTACTTTGTCGAGGTGGGTTGATGGTGCTCCTCATTCACAGCCTCTCGGTGTCCCCATCAGACAGCTCAGCGCAGTCAGGATGTGGTCTGATGTGGTCGTGCTGCTATCACCTAATCCCTTTAGATAGCTTACCTTTTATAAGAAGTCAACAGTTAGCTTTAATTAAGACAAATAATATTTAGGTCAAAAGAGTGTCAACATGAAACTCTCTGTTAATGAAAGAAGAATTTAATACGAGCACGCGACAGTCATTCTCCACAAAGCCTGAGACCTGTTTAGACTTCATTATCTGTTATATTTATACATGTATTAACAAACGCAGTGCTGTTTGTTGGATTAGTGTTTTCTTTGTTTTCTGTGGACAAAAATATGAAAAGAAATGATTAACTGACCGGAGTAGGATTTACATTTATTTAAATATAAATATATAGATGATATCCTACAAAAAAAGCACATTTGCACTCAGTTCATGTACTTCAAAAAGTCATATTTGCACATGTGATAAGGAAATTTCCACATGCAGAAAAGCCAACGATACCCTGTTGATTAGCTCTAAAGATGAGCCACTGTGGACGTGGATAAGGGAATTCCTCAGTGACAACAGTAATACGGGGGCTGTTAAACACACAGCTTTCTGATCACTCTCTGAAGTGTGTTTTAACAGCATCATGTTAAGAGTTTGTCTTTTTTTCCCTTTTTTTTTCTTGTGGAGGAATTACAAGGGTCAGACCATTTGAAAGACTGAAGCGCAGCTTGCATGCAGCTTGTGGTGACTGTCACTCCTTTCCCTGCTGTGCACTTTATGCATGCTCTAATTCACCACTGGCCTGTGGCTCTTCAATCAAACTGGCATCATATATTATAGAGTAGCCTGTACTCTGTATGATGGATGCTGCTGGGACACAGCAACATGCATGGACTCTCTTACAGTTGTGACTTTGACAGGGATTCCCTTAATCCCTTTGTTTGTTTTTTCTCTTTCTTTTATTTTCATTCCAATACAGTCTGACTACAATTAAGATGCCTGACAAAGAAATTCAGCCTTAAGCTTTTCAAACAGCTAAAGCTGCAGTTCACTGAAGGATTTTTTTTTTTATACCCTCCATTTTTACAATCAGCAGGAACCGTTTAAACTAGGTCAATGCTGAGAGTTAATTCTACACACTTGAACTACAACACTTGTGCCTACAATTAGTCTGAATCAGGCTCCTTTTCCTCAGTGTGTGTGACTGGCTGCTTTTGAGAGTAAACTGAAGTAAGAGGCGCCCTGTTAAACTCAAGACTCATCCTGCTCTCCTGTTACCTGTGACGGCTGTGCTCAACAGTAGATGCCGGCAGGAGATCAGAGTCTGCCAATCGTGATGTATCCATCCTCCTCGGGGAGATTTACCTCTGCATTACTCATGGCCCTTCACCTGGTGTATGAATTCTTCATGCTGCTAGCTTTAGAGTCAGAAAGAAGCAGTCTGACATCAGGCCTAAATATAACACAGCCCTGCCATAATGAGTTAGCTTCATCTGTTCTACCATATGCAACAACAGCCAAAGCTCAAAACCAGTTACACACATAATGTCATCTTGATTGAGCTGCATCGCAGGCGATACATTAATGTAGACTTCATGGCAGACAGAAGAATATTATATTTTAACTCAGTCTAATATCAACAATATCTGACAGCCAAACAACAAAGCTTTTTATGTGAGTGTTGCAGATGCTGTGGATCAATTAGGGCTGCCACATACGATTATTTTGATAATCAACTAGTCACTGATTATTTTTTGTGATTAGTCGACTATTCGGATCATACATAAATTGCAGCTTATTGCACCAGCATACAGCTAACATAAGTTTCCAGCTTCAAGTGTTTAAGGTATGTACTAACTAAAAATGAAGACAGTTAATATGATAATTCATTCAGCTTTTAATGAACTTTGCAGCTTGTAGCAGCATTTCTGACATTTTTTTAATGTACCAATTTTCTATTCAAACATGACATCGCTATTAAGTAGGTAGCTCCCTGTTGACGTTAATGTTAGCAGCTAACTAGCCAATTAGCTTACCGAGATTGTCATTCTTCGTCAGAAAATAAATCAGCCACGGCGTGCTGTCTTTTCAGATGCTCGTGCATCGCCGGCGTGCTGTCATGGAAGGTCATTTCTGCTTTGCAGATTTTGCATTGCACACTTTTCTCTTTCTCTTCTTCTCTTGTTGCTGGCTAGCCATGATACTGTTGGACATAGCTTTTTTCGGTGACATCGCGGGTTACCCCGGTTACCACTTCTGCGCGTATGCATCAAGGACAGAACGGCAGACGAGACAGGTGAAAGTACAGTAAAAAAAAACATTAAAACGACGACGTCGATTATTAAATAAGTCGCCGACGAATTTGATCGTCGACGTCATCGTGACTAGTCGACTAATCTTGGCAGCCCTAGTATCAATGATAACTGTTTTCATTGATTGCAGGTTCAGTCAGCTGCAAAGGGACTTGAAAGGTCTCACTACATAAATGCTTTATCCTAATCCACAACTTCAAATGAGATAATCAGCAACAATAAAGAGTTGTAACAAACTTGATGCATTTATTTCTGAGACAGGAAGGAGCAAAATTCAGCTACATGATAAGAATTTCAGGATCTAGCATTTTTAAGTGTAAACACTAAAGAGAAAAGCCAGTGTATTTTATCTTTAGCTGCATGATGTTAAGTCCTGTGTAGTTTTTGAGGAGAAGATCTGCACAGCAGCAAATGAACTTGAACCTAAAGGTCAATGTTACACTGAAAAGGGAGGTCGAGGTGAGAGAAACACCTGCACATTGTGTGATTTGTAAATGAAATAACAGTGTTTGCTGACGTTTTGATATTTTGCCTTCACCTGAGTAGCATAAAGGACTTCAGTCTCACTGTGATCATTTCATTTCTGGTGGTCCATCATGTCACAGTTTGCCAAATATTAATGCCATATGGTGTTGAGAGGAAGACACAGACCTTTTCCCTGTGACAGACTGGCTGCTCCTGTTGGTCTGGACTTCATGGTGAGGTAGTCAGATTCCTCTGTGAACCCTGAAGCTTCTTTTCCTCCAAAGAGCAACAAAAAGAATCTTCAGGAGAGAAAAAAAAAACTTAGGAGGAAGATATGAGTGATGTTAATGTGTGCATGAACACAATAACTGACTCAGATAAGGATTAAGAGGACTTATAGGAAAGGTTTATTCCAGTTCTTTAATGGGACTTAAATACACAGCTGATCAATATCCCAGTTGTCAGTCATGAGCTGTAGAGCTCAGAGTAACCAATCAGTTAAGTAAAGGCTGTGACTTATTATTTTAGTGTTATTCTGTCAAGTAACTCAACAAATTCTGAATATTGTAGATAGAGATGTCCTGATCCCTAGTATCAGATCAGGCCTGATCTTGGGATTTTCTAATTGATCAGTGATTGGGAATATTAGCCAATCGTCTCAACCAATCATTTGCCGACATTAAGCAAAATTGCTGCCGAACGCTTCAGTTGTGCGCCTGCGTTCGTAAAGTTGATGGAAGAATAACAGTAAGGTACAGAGATGTGGAACAACAGTCACACATGAACACAGCCGGAGACATTACAGCAATAACATCTGCTTTACTGCATCCTACGGTAACTCTTTGGGGACAGATGGTTCAAAAGGCGACAACAAACGAACACGGGACAGTCTGTTGGCTTAGCATTAGCAACTCTGTGGCTACAGTGTCAGCAGTTTACAAATAAGTCAAACTAAAATATGAAAACAGTCCAACAGCAGGATGCGAATACGTTAAAGCATGACGATCTTTTCATGAGGTGTTCAATACAATGAAAACATCCTAAAACAACATGCAGATGAGTTAACTTACAGAGGAAAAACTAAACTGCTGTTTCTGGGCTTTAAAAGAACGAATCAATATCCAGAGAGAGAGAGAGAGAGAGTCCAAAAAAGGTGGGATACAGGTTTATGCCATCTCTGTTATCCACAGTATGTTCTGCCGTTCAGACACTTAGTTTCCCATCATGCCTCACTGGAGCTGTACAGCACAGGCTGTGGCAACATGTGAGCTGATTCAAACATGATGATTAGTTTGATGACAGATGTTTGTCCTGTGTTTCTGCTGAGCCTCACAGTGCTCTGGATTCATTCCTTTACTTTCCACTTTGGGTGATTCAGGTCCGTTTAAGTTGTGATCCGGTTTGAGGCAAAATGATAAACATTTCCACAAAAGGGGAAAAACACGAGAGTCGCGTTAGTGTCTGATGTTTACATTCGTAGTCTCGCACCGTCTCAGCGGAATTGCGTTCAGGGCCGCATCAGATTTAAATTCAAAGAGGTTTTGAACCGTTAACACAGGGTGTATGCCCATCATTCAGGGCTTGCTGAAAGCAGTAAGTAGTGTGTAATTATTGGTTTTGTTACAGAATTTATCTAAAGCAAACGGTTTTTCCTTCAAATTTCCAAAGAAGACATGATAGTCAAAGTGATGTTGATGAAATTCTCCCATCCTCTCTGGTCTGTTTAAAACAAGTTGCTGAATTTACTTGTGATACTTTCAGCTGCTTCAGAGAGACAAAATTGTTAAAAGTTATCATCTTTACAAAAGTATCAGGTTCTACAAGGGGAGGAGTTAAGAATTTAATAAACCTACTGGTTTGTTAACAGGGAAAGACTGAGATATATTTAATGAACTACTTCAGCAGATTTTGCTGATGGGGTCTGATTTAAACACAATGCTTGGCATTGAATTTCCATTTTTTTCATCAATGCTTGTTAACCAAAAAGAAAATTAAAGGAAATCACAAAAGCTCAAAGAATATTTTTCTGTTGATTAACTCCAACAACTGGGTGCTGAATGAATTCCCTCTAGAAGTTCAACAACTACTTGTAGCATTACAGCGTAGTGTTTATGTCAAAAGTTGATGTGGATCTTTTATTGCTGAAATGTCTTAGATGTCTAGGTTAGTTGTATTTACACCTCTTGGTTCGCCTGTTCTCAAATTCAGAAGTTTCTGAAATTTAAAGAGCCTCACATTCCTAGAGAAAAAAAATATAATGCATTTTTTTAAGCTAGCTCAGGTACTCAGAGGCAACTCAACAAATAAAAGATGTCAGATGATGACTTTGATGAAACAGTAAGGGGTGTCATTATAAACAAAACTCATTTATAGAGTGGTGATTGTTTGGATGTAATAATGTTGAAATAATGCCTGCAAGGTGCAGCTTTTGCTGTGTTTTATTTGATTGCACCGATCCAAAACAGTAACCCTTACGTCAGACCTTGAAATAAGCACTTAAGATGAACCTGGACGAGAGACAAAGGGAGAGAAAGGTGGAAGAACATCACCTGTCAGGGCAGCAGAAAGGAGTAATACAGATAAACAGCTGTACAATCTGTGACACCGATAGAGTCTTTGCAAGTGACAGAAACACGGAGAGGGAATGTGAGACAAGAATGAGACACAGAAAAGAGGCTGGCGCTGGATGTTGGAAGATGTAGGGCATTGGAGCATCTCTGCTGAGCTGAACTTTCCCTAGAGGAGCAGAAGCTTCTCAGAGAAAGAGAGCGTAAGATTCACTAAGTCATTCTGCTCTGTGATTTATCTTTCTTCACTCCGACTGCTCTATTTAATGCATATGAACTACAGATGCTGTTATAACTCTCACTATAGTCATCCAGTTTGGAAATGAGGTACTTATTGAAACAGCTTTACCGTAATAGTCCCTCCAGGAAGTTGTGATGTTGAGATCCCAACAATTAACGCAAATTCAATCAGTCTCTGTGAATTCTGGGTGACCTTGCAATTTTGTTCTAATCACAACAACTTATTTGCAAATTTGACCAATCACAATACTTTCACCACACCCCTTAATTTCTCCAATCATAGCAGTCAGTCCCCTTTGAAACTTGCTTCTTTGTTTATGAAATTGCAGACATATCCAACGAAAATGCCTCTGATTTAAAAACAAATATTGCAGCTAAGGACCATGGAAGGCAATAATGTTCTCTACAAAACTGTTTTGCAACATTGTGGTGAAAATCCTGGAGGGATTTTGCAGACCAATTCCGATGAAGTTGGGACATTGTGTAAAACATTAAAGTAAACAGAATATAATGATTTGCAAATGTTGTTTAATCGCTATTCAACTGCATACACTACAAAGACAAGATATATATTGTTCAAACTGATAAACTTTATTGTTTTTATTTTTATTTTTTGCAAATATTATATATAATATTAATTTTGAATTTAATGCCTGTGACAGAGTCATGTTTCCACTGTGTTCCATCACCTTTCCTTTTAACAACACTCAATAAGTGTTTGTGAACTGTGGACACTAATTGTTGAAGCTTTGGAGGTGGAATTCTTTACCATTCTTGATTGATGAACAACTTCAGTTGATCAACAGTCCGGGGTCTGTGTTGTCATATTTTGCTCTTCGTAATGCTTCACACATTTTCAATGGGAGACAGGTCTGGAGTGCAGGCAGGCCAGTCTAGTACCTGCCCTCTTTTACTATGAAGCCACACTTGTTGTAACACGTGCAGAATGTGTCTTGTCATTGTCTTGCTGAAATAAGCAGGGACGTCCCTGAAAAAGACGTGGCTTGGATGGCAGCATATGTTGCTCCAAAACCTGTATGTACCTTTCAGCATTAATGGAGCCTTCACAGATGGTCAAGTTAGCCATGCCATGGGCACTAACACACCCCCATACCATCACAGATGCTGGCTTTGAGACTTTGACCTGATAACAATCCAGATTGTCCTTTTCCTCTTTGGCCTGGAGGACACCACGTCCATGATTTCCAAAAACAATTTGAAATGTGGACTCGTCAGACCACAGCACACTTTTCCACTTTGTGTCAGTCCATCTCAGATGAGCTCGGGTCCAGAGAAGCCGGCGGTGTTTCTGGGTGTTGTTGATATATGTCTTTGTCTTTGCATGGTAGAGTTTGAACTTGCACTTGTAGATGTAGTGATGAACTGTGTTAACTGACAATGGTTTTCTGAAGTGTTCCTGAGCCCACGTGGTAATATCCTTTACACAATGATGTTGGTTTTTAATGCAGTGCTGCCTGAGGGGTCAAAGGTCACGGGCATTCAGTGTTGGTTTTCAGCCTTGCTGCTTACGTGCAGAGATTTCTCCAGATTCTCTGAATCTTTTGATTATATTATGGACTGTAGATGATGAAATCCATCAATTCTTTGCAATTGGACATTGAGAAAAATTGTTCTCAAACTGTTGGACTATTTGCTCACACAGTTGTTCACAAAGTGCTAAACCTGGCTCCATCCTTTTTCGTGAAAGAATTAACCTTTCCTTTTTTACCCAATCATAACACTGTTGTGAGTGTGTGCGTGAAAGATTGTCTGTCTCTATATGTCAGCCCTGCGATTGGCTGGCGACTGGTCCAGGGTGTACCCCGCCTCTCGCCCTTAGCCAGCTGGGATAGGCTCTAGCCACCTGCGACCCTGAACAGGAGAAGCAGTATAGAAGATGAATTAATGAACACTCGCCTGTTTCCAGTGAACCTGTTCACCTGTGGAATGTTCCAAACAGTGTTTTTTATTAAACTTTCATTAACATTCCCAGTCTTTTATTGCCCCTGTCTCAGCTTTTTTGGAACATGTTGCAGGCACCAAATTTAAAATGTGTGAATATTTGCCAAAAAAAAAAAAAAAAAAAGGAAAAAACAAAGTTTATCAATTTGAACAATATTTCGTCTTTGTAGTGTATTTAGATGAATAAAGGTTGAAAAGGATTTACAAATCATTGTCTTTTGTTTTTATTCACGTTGTACACAATGTCCCAACGTTTTTGGGAATTGAGGTTGTAGATGGTGTCCAGATTTCTGGTTGTTAACACTGGGCTGTTATACAATCAAAATGTAGACTTAAAAATCAATCCAAAATTATCCATGACCAAAAATGTTCTGTAAAATCGCAGTTTCCTTAACGCTTTTTTTGCATCAGTTCATTCACTTTCCTCAGTATGTTATCCAAAACATCTCCTCATTGTTGACAAAATACACTTCAGAAAACAGCTGGTCTCCAAATAAGGAATTTGAATGGAGACCAATTGGATGGTCTGTTACTGAGGAAACTCATAGTCAGTCTGTTGAGTTGGTCCAACACCTCCCAAAAATAACTGGAAACTAAAGCCCACTGGAGCCTGCTTTCCATCTCACACATCTATTATTCAAAATGCACTGTCTCTATCCTCTTCTCTTTTCCCCGTGATCACTGAGGAACGAGTGGAGCACGATGGTGAAAGACTTATGTCCGGAAGTTTCAGAGGAATGCTGGAGCGGAGGAGTTCTCCAAATTAAAAAATGGTACACAATGCTGGGAATCAAATCCAAGTTTTTCAGAAACAAAGCTTATTTCCTCAGCTATTGTCAATAAAATTTGTAGACTAGAATAAATAATCATTGATATGAGTAGTTCAATGAAGTTTGGTGTAATGCTACATATAGTGTTAAAGAGGGTGTATTCTATAGAATAGAACCAGATCTTCTCAGGACTTGCTGAAATGGGGGGTTCAGGCCTCAAATACCAATGTCTGCCCAAGGTTCTGTCCCTGATAGGCCTCCAGAGGGCTGGCCAATCAGAGTGTAGGGGGTTTGTGGAGCAGGGAGCCTTAAAGAGACTGTAGCTAAAGCGAAGCGTTTCAGACAGAGGCTGAAATAAGGGTTTTTTAAAGCACCAGAGAGAAATATAGGGATTTTATTTTGAGCCTTAAACTATTTAAAGATACTGTGGTTGCACCAGAGGGACAGAATAAAGACTAAAAAAAGGACTATACCCTCTCTTCGAAATAGATTTTTAAACAAACAAAAAAAACCCTGGGACAAACTCTCTAGAAGAAGTCAACATAAATGTTGCTCTATTGTTAGATGAACAATGAAGTCCATTTTTTTTTCATACAAATTAGTAATTTTTGAGTCTGAATGTTGTGGGTTCAATTTCAGTTTCTGCCTCCTACATGTCAAAATAACCTTGGCAAAAAAAAAAAAAAATACAATAAAAAAAGTTTTCAAATTATTTCATCACTCACAATCCAGAAGAAGTAAGTAATCAATTCGATACACCCCAGTCTTTGTTTTTGATTTTTGTGTTTTGGAGATTTGCCAGTCACAGTGCAGAGAAGTGGGATTTACAGCCAATAGCCCACTGGTCGAGACCAGCAAAAAAAAACTGAAAGGGGCCCAATACAGTATCTGCCTCTCTGCTCGATGTCGGTCTGCAGCCCATGCAAGTTTTACTTTCAGTAAGTCGTCAGAGGGACTTAACAAAATGTCAATGCTTTCCTGTCTGTGAATATTGATAGTTTATCTGAGTCTTGGCTGTTCAAGAGCTGAAATGTAGGGTACAGAGAGATAGACCTAGAAGGATGAAGAAGAATGGAGATGTGGAGGTGTGGAAGTGCTTCAAATTCCTAGGAGCTTAAACCACACTATAACAATCAGTATGACATCTCATTTTTTGTTTTTGCTTTGTTTTGAAAGTCACAGTCAGGAAATCATGCACAGAAAGTAACAAAAACACCCAGTGACTTTCAAAATAAAACAAACTGGGTCAAAATCAGATCATATTTAGCTTGACTTCAACAGCAAACCGACATAATGAGCGGAGCCAGACCAGGAGTCAACAGGTTTGAGGTTTTACAGCCCGACATAAACGAGGATAGTTTGGAGTGAACTCCTCTGTCTGTAACTCCAGCTGTCTGTCAGTCATGAGGCTTACTGAAGTGAACAAACAGTTTGTGTGAGTTGACATCCTCAGTCAACTCACAGCTGATCAGCTTGCTCTTGGTAATGCAGTCTCTTACTGTCCAATCAAAGAGTGTGAATACACTGATGTGAACGTACGCCTGCCGGATGGCCTTGGTGTCATCAACTTAAAATCTGATTGGTTAAAGCAACAATTTGATCGACAGTTATTTTTTTGCTGCAGGCCCGAAAAACTTATGGTGAAGGCCTACCATGGAAAAAGCTGTGAAAGAAGCAAACAGACCATTTGTAATTAATAAATAAGTATACATGGAAAATAAAATAATCATAAGTCTGTTATTCAGATATTTTAAAGCCAGCAGAGAAGGCCCACCACTGTATTACAGTACAGGATATTTTACTCACAGTGCGTGTTGACATCATATATAAGGCAGGGTAGAGGTTTTCTTTTTGTCTGTAAGCTCACACTGCCCTGCCTGCAGCCTGCTGCTCACATTTAGAAGGGTAAAACAAGAGCTGAAGAAATCATACCAAATAACACTTGTCTGTTCAGTCGGCGTGGAAACCATTTCAGCCATTGATCGATGACTGTTAACATGCTGCATCACATGTGATGTAATGTTTTGCCAACATAGCAGGTCCTCGCAGATCAGAAAAACTTCACATGGACTGCTTGATTCTCACTGAGGTCTATCCTGATACATTCATGTCACTGTTGAGAACCAATAAGTGGAACTGAAATACTCGCACTCTATCAAAACATCTGGTTCAAAAATGAAAAAGATTTAAAGTTTACCAAAATGGAATCCACTCTCAGTACCCAAACCTACTGTTCAGAGTTTTGAAGGCAGCCAGTGAGTACAAAGCTTTATTTTTGCAGCATCCTCGCCCAATCAGATCACTTCATGGATATGAGGTTAGACAGAGAGAAGTGGTGGAGCCTCTGAAGGGGTTGGACTAATTAAGTTTTTGTTACTGCATTCAAAACCTTATTGAAGAGAAAACCAGAACAGGTTATCAAAATTTAAAAAATACCCTTTGAGACCCAGATGTTGCTGATGTTGAGGTGTTTTGGACTAGTCATGGAAACACAGATGAAGGATGGTGTCCTCCTGATGACCTCAGTGAAGCTCTTGGCCCCCTGCCCCGTGGTTTACTTATATCTCGAGAAAAGCTGGTGGTGGTGGGTGGCTGCCTCTCCCTCTCCCTGTGCCGGCTCGGTGGCTGGCTAGTTCCAGGTTCCTGGCCCCACCCCAAATATGGCACCATAGTTCCCACTGCTGATACTCCCAACTAACATTTCAGGTAAACGATCTAACCAAGGGATTGTATCATCTAGTCCTGAACAAAACTGAACCTATTAAAGCTAATGTTTGTTTTCTTGTGTAGCCCAGTAGCACTGGGCAGAATCACTTAGGGTTACCATAGGGCTAAAAGGACCCAGTTAGAAAACCAATGATGGTGTATGCATCATTCTGACAACTCAAACAAGGCAACTGGACTGTTTAGAATTGGGAAGACTTTGCGCCTCTCATCCAAGAAGCTTCTTCAGTTTCAAAAAGCTGGCGAGGGAAGCAGGTACATATGTTGCTGGAAAGAGATATACATATACCATACCATATATACTTGCTTCCCTCACCAGCTTCTTGGAACTGAAGAAGCTTCTTGGATGAGAGGCGAAGCGTCTTCCCAACCATACACGGTCCAGTTGCCTTGTTGGATGAATGAGAATATACATGAATATGGTTTATGCATCTTCTTAAAATGTTCTATTTCTGTAGTAAACTTGAAAAAAAAACCAAACACAATTTCACACTGAAATAGGGTCACTGCAGTTTCAAAAAGTCAAAAAGTCTGTGTCTAAGTGATTCTTCTTTGTTGGGGACAGCATCTTGGCTAACAAGCAGCTGCAGTATACACTCATACCAAAACAGTGATGCTGGGGATTTTTGGTATTGATGGTTAAGTTGATAACCAAATGGGAGACTTTCCAAGAAAACATGCAAACATACCTTAAAACAGAGATGAAAGTCAAAGATAACTAATCCCTAATAAACCTTTGCTGAGGGGCCAAATATTCTAAGTCCCCAACAAAACTTCTAAATTTATTCCCAATGCCACCATGGGAAAGCTTTGATGATACTCTAATTTTGTCATCTAACATCTGAACTGCACATGCATTAAACTTTATATTATGGCGAATGAAGTGGGTTTTTTTTTATGTTATTTAGTTCAATCATTAAAAGACTAATTTAACTCCGCGGGAAGCCACAGAAATCACGAGGATGTGTGGGGAGATTGAAGCGTATCAAATACGATTAGCTGCTACTGGCCTGCACGAATCAAACTGCACTTTCAAAATAACAGGATATGACATAAAATATCCCGCAGAAATCTACTTTGAAGTATGGAGAGCTGCTTCATCTGCGGAGCCATGAGCAGTGCGAGTGCTGATGCCACTGACCTATATTTCTCTCCTCTGTGAGCTGAGATGCTGGGCTGTGAGGTGAGGATGGCTGACAGTAAGCCAGGAAACAGACCTGAGAGAGGGGGAGGGGGACAGTGTGCAGCTCAGGAGGGGGCTGCATGAGCTGGTTTCTGTAGAGAACACAAACCAAGATAATTCCTGCATGCATGGTGCTTTAACGATCTATACGTCATGATGTAATACATAACACTTTATTTTTCAGTATGAAGAAAGTAAAGGTGCATCATAAAACAGGAGATGTAAATCTTTCTCCATTAGCACTTTTTAGAATAGAGCTTAACAGATGTCTGTTGTTAAAGAGGGGGTGCTCTGCTTTCTCATATTTAAAACATGGATCTAAAGCAACACTACTGGATGTTCAGATTTAATGTACAGATTTTTCAAACCTCTACATCAGAGGTCTCAAACTCACATTACATGAGGGCCACTGATCATCCAATTTGTCACAAATGGGCCAGGTGTCCCACAAAAATGTTGGACTGTTTGAACAACTGTACTTCAACTACGCTGGTTAACTACACAAGCAATCAAGAAAAAGGAAAAAGAAGGGAAAAATAGCAAGTTTGAAAACATGAAAATAAGTTTTAATTTCAGAAGAGAGAAAATCCACATTCAAACAGACATTTCCACTCAGAAAACAACAAGAAACCATAGACTGTATAATTAATGGACGTAGTCTCCGCGACGTCGCTCGTGTGTTTCTGAAACTGACTTTTAAAGCAAAACGGCCAGCGCGGCCATATTGGAAATGAGGCCTGCTGTGAGTCTCCGCAGTAACAACCATAAGACGCTCCACAGTCATGTGATCTGAGCTGTGACTCTGATTGGATGAACTGACAATGTCAATATTGTGGAAACTGCTGGGTTAGCAAAACATTACCCCCCCCTACAGTGCGTGCCGTTAGCAAAATTAGCGATTCAGACGGGAGACATTCTTTGTACCAGGCTGTAAATGTGTTTTTTTTGGCTTGGTGTGTTCGTGACTTCCGGTACTTCTGGAGCCAGCCTCAAGCGGACACTCGAGGAACAGCAGACTTTAGCACTTCCATTGCGGGCATTGCCTCATATTTTCAGACCGGAGGTTGCTGCTTGCAGGAAACATGAAACATAAGCTGGAGACAAAGCTGATTATGAAAGAAAAAAACCTAATATGAATGACTTTATAAGTTGTGTAATATCTTTGTGAGATAAAGATTTATGTAACTGTTAATTCCTATGTCCACCATTAAAGATGTAAGACTATTATGGTATAGTTTTACCTTGGTGTAAGTTGCATCCTTGGGAAATAAGTGGGTTTACAGTCCTAATGTTGACTTTGTTACCAATTAAGTTCCTTATCTTAATTTAGTAGTGCTCCACTTCTTTGTCTTGAATCATATTTTGGGTATTATGTGTTCATGTACAGTATATATCCTGTGTATAGCTGATATATTGGTTATTGGCCAATTTATTGAATATCGGCTAATATATCGGATGTTGTTTTGCTTTGTTTTGCCACTAATATTGGTATCTGCAGTGGCACTAAATGTTGGGCTCTAGTAATAATGTAGCTTACCCACATGAAAGTGCTTATTTAGACCAGGGGGGTCTCAACTAACTCACTCCAAATCCAATCTGTGATGCACTTCAATGATATCATCTGAGCCTTTATGGACAGATAACATGTAAAGGCATGGAGCTCTATAAACCCTTCACTATGTCCCAACATTTCATCAAACTTAAAAACTTACATCGGTAGATTGAGAATGGGGATAGAAGTTATTGGAAGCATGAGGCCAAAAATCATGAGGCCTGGCGGTGTGACTGGTCTTTGGATCTGGATCTTTTTGCTCCAGTAAAGGCCGTCAGTTAAGTTTACTGAACTAGTTTTGAACTCTATAACGATTATGTTAAATAGCAGCTCGCTCTGCTCAGTGAGACTGTCTGAGCGTCGTCATTCGTCATGCAGGAGAGACTGAGCATGCATAATTTTTGTTTCATTGTTTGTTTCTTTGTCTTTTAGCTGCTGTGAGGATCGGGGTGCTATTTTTAGCAAAATCATGTTGATCAGTTTACAGACAGATTCATGGATTTCTACATTATATGAATATGTAGAGGTTTAAAAATCTGCAGGCGTTTGGTACAAACATCGAGTAATGTTACTTCATATCCATGTTTAAAATATGGGAAAGCAGAGAACCCCCTGTTGAATTTGATCATTGAGGGGTCATTTACACCATATTTCACCAAGTCCAGCCAGCTGCTAATAAACTAATAAATAATAAACAACAGGTGCACATTTTGCCGAAAAGCAGTCAGCAGGTCCAGCAACACAAGCACAACATATAGTTCATCGTTGTTACTGTTGTTGTTGTCCGATTCACACATGGCAATTGAAGTTGCTTGAGCATGATGTCAGCATTTGTTTTCGAAAGTTTCCGTTTTAAGTGGAATAAACGCCATTTCTGTGTAAACGAGAGGACAGAACGCAACAATACCTTTGTGTATCATCCTAAAACCGTTGTCATCAAAATGGTCCCTAAAAGCTTTGAGCTGTTTGTCAGTCCTTTACAGTGGTGAATGGCATTGCCATTTCACTTGACTCTTTACTCTAAATGCAAACATTTTCATCCTTTTTCTTTCCTCCATCTTTTAACTGTCAATTTAGAGTCTCCCTGTTCTGAAGTTCTTTGCATATAACTTGATAAAACTGTTCTCTCTGGAGGGAATGACTGAGTTAGAAAGGCAGGACGGCGAGATAAGAAAACGAGTGTGTAAGTGAGTAACCCCTGGCAGAAACATCAGACAGACAAAAGGAAGGAAGTGTGCAAACAGAGGCCCTCTGTTGGCTCTGTGTGTGCTAATAAGTGGCTCGGCTCCCAGCAGGAGTGTGCTGACTTTCAGAGATCCACATATATTGGGCTCCTAGTGGGGCCCTCCTCCGTTATGGCTCATGCTGCATTAACTCAGTGAGCAGCAAGCCTGCCACTGTGTACCAGTGAATCAGGGTATTAGTCTGCACGATAAAGCCTGAGACGCTGCGGGCCACATCCAGCTCCCACTGATGTATCTGACTGCAGTCCTCAGTGGAGCCTTTACTGCCTTCAATTACAATCAGCTCTCTGCCTACACATGCACATCGCTTCCTACGGTTAGTCTTTAATGGGACACCACGGGACCGGGGGGCTTTAAGGAAATATTTGTGGGGCAGCTGTTGATCAAATGTTGTTGGAGTTCAATCCCAGGTCCTGCCGTGCACATGTGGAGTGTTTTTGAGGCAGGACACTGAACCACAAACTTCCTCCAGTGACTGTTTCATGGCTGTTTGAATAAGATGGATTTATACTGAAGGTGCAGCCCTCTTTGACGTCAGTGTATGAATGTGGTGTGAATATGTCAATTTGACTGGAGACAAAGAAAGAAACATGAACAGTAAATTAACCATTTATTTCAGACAAAAAAAAACACAGATTTATTTGTTTTCAAGTTTTCATGTTTCCCCCAAAAAATTTACAGTGTCACAAGACAGAGCTGCACGATACTGGGAAAAAATGACATCGCAATATTTTTTAATCTTGCGATATTTTTAAAACCTTGCTGCTTCACTCTGTTCAGCTGTTCTCCCTGACATGATGCACTCACCTTAATGCCCCTCTCTCTCTCTGCCTCCATGAACACCATTTGTGCATTGCACTTTATGTTATATTAAATAGGGCCCAACCGATATGGATTTTTTGAGGCTGATGCCAATTCCAATATTTGGCAGAAAAAAAAATCAGATAACCTATTAATCAGCCGATTCATTTTACAAAATACTTGATAATTAAAATAACTTGTTTTTCAGTCCCTTAATGCTGATAAAAGAAAGATATGAATCACAGACAGAACATTTTACTGTTTTACAATACTTTGTCCTTTAATATTTATTTAACTTTACATCAGAGAGAAATTTTAAGTATAAAAACATCCAGAAAAGCATTAAAAAGATATAAATAAGCTGATAATCAGCAGAAATCCTGCCGATTATTCTAAAATAATTATTATTCTGTGATCTGGTGTAAACAGGCTAGATAAACTTAAGTGAAAGGCTCAAACATGTTTTTCGGCCCCAGATGAATTTTTTTTTTTCTTAACATTGCATAACTGGTGATGTGACTGCTGTGTATGCGCACATCATGATGATGATGCTGAAACAGTATATCATGCCTCCAACTACCCTCAAAGTTAGGAGATGGACACCTGAGGCTCTGGGGCAATATACAGTGAGCTGCTGGAAACAGATGAGAGCAGCATGGACATCAACAGACTTTATTTCATGTTTTTTATTTTCAAGTTTATGTGATTTTTATCATTTTAGCTGCCAAACACCCGAATTTCCCTTTGGGGATTAATAAATTCTATTCTATTCTATTCTATTCTATTCTATTCTATTCTATTCTATTCTATTCTATTCTATAACAGTCTTTTATTGAGTTGGAAGTCTTCCACTCTTTCCCCAGATGGGCCATTTAGCTCCATCCACTGCTGGTTATAAACAGTAAAGCCGTCTGTTGATGAAGGTAATTAAGCTGCTGTCTTGTTTTTGCACGTCAGGAGTGAACTTTAAGATGATACCCAAGTCCGACGTCATTGTCCCAGTGCAATGCTGCAAAATCAGGGAACAACCAAGTAAAAAAAGGACTGTTTTTAAATGATTTCAAGAAAGTTGAAACAGAAAGATTATATATCTTCCTGACCTATTTCATCGTTAAATCGATTTCCCTCAGTTTTCTTTATGAGCAACAGGGAAAACTCTGTTTTCGTGTGCAGACTTTTCATTAAAGTAACACATTCTGTGAGTTTCTAGTTTCCTGCCAAAAAACTACGCAGTGAACAGAGAGAGAAAATTTCCAGCCAGGACTTCTCAGCTCTGGGATCTCGGGGCTCCTAACAGGAATGGATGTGCACTGCTAAAATGCTTCAGACTCACATGGCACATTTGCTCTGTGGCTGTGAAAGGTCAGTGGAGAAATCACTGCAGTGAGCCATTCAGCATGTCAAAGGCAGTAACTCTCATAAGCAGAACCAGACCACCGGAGCTGTCTCATTAGATGAAATGAGAGACAAACACCAGCTTTATTACTGTTAAAGTCTTGAGACTGAGCTGCTGTGTTTTGATTTTTACGATTATTAGATCTCATGCTGGCTGTTACACACATGAACTGGATGAATTTCATTTGTTCTTATTGTTGTTTGGATATTTCATTCAGCAGTTCCAAGTGGAGCTCAGTGTGAGCGATTCATACCACATGCCATCTTCCATAACCTTCAGCGCCATCCTCACCCCCCTCAGTCATGCAGACAGTTTTCCATGCTTTGGCCCTCATTATCAAATCAAATTAACATGGTTATTGAACCATAGGTTTATGGGGACATTCACAACACTCACAGCCTGTTTATCTATTTATTTATTCATTGGCAATCTGTTAAAGTTCCTCCTGCTGCAGCTGTTTATGACTTTGAACTAACTTCTGTCTCCGCCTGTCTGTCTTCTTCCGTGGATAGCTGCCAATCCTGGTCTCCTCCGTGGTCAGCCTCTACTTCCTGGAGTGGACAGATCTGTTTAAGCCAGTGAAGTCTGGGTTCAACTGCCATGACCGCAGCCTGAGTCTTCCCTACATCGACCCAAACCATGAGGTCATCCCCCTGCTGATGCTCCTGAGCCTGGCCTTTGCTGGACCTGCCATCACGGTAACAGATCCACCTGAAACAAACATCCACATTTGGAGGTTTTTTTCATGTAGAAGAGTCATGAAGCTTTGTAATGTGTGTGTTCACAGCTCTGAAACAACTTTACTACTCTACTCGATTAGCTTATAAACAGTTGACCACGACAGTGAACTGGGGAAGAAAGTGAAGCTGCACACTTTTTGATTTTTAATATTTAAAACACATCCTCAGCTTCATTTAATTTAGTGCTGCTAGTTTCGATGTTAAAGTCAGCTCATCTGTTTTACATGCTCTCCTGTGTGAGGCCCCTTGAACTTGTGTGCACACAATACAGCAGGCGAAAATCCTAGGCTACCCTGAACGCATCTCTCCCAAGATGCTGCGAGACTAAGAACGTAAATATAAGACACCAATGCGACTATCACATTTTTTTTTATTCTTCTTTCATTGAGATGTTTATTTCAATGAAATCAATCCAGTGTGCTGCGAGGCTCAGCAGAAACACAAGACAAATATCTGTTGTCACATTAATCACATCGTGTTTAAATCACCTGGCATGTTGTCACGGACTGTGCTGTACAGCTCCATTGAGGTAGGATGGGAAAGGAAGTGTGTGAACAGCAGGACATACCGTGAATAAGTATGGCGTCATCCTGTCAAAATTTGAGAGCAAATGTGAAATCTGCTGGCATGGCTGCAGGAGCCCCTTGTGCCAATAAAAACAATAATTATAATAACGCCATAGATAACAGAGATGGTACGAACCTGCGTCCAACCTTCTTCTTAGAGTTTTTTGGACGCTTTCTCCCTCTCTTGGTGGATAATTAGCTGTTCTTTTAGTGTCTGTTTACATAACATTTCACTCTTAAATGCAAAAAAAAAAATCCAGGTGGGCGTATCAAAAAAATTAGCATTTTAGGTCCACTAAAATACCAAAAATGCAACAATACTTTTGCAGTTCATCCTGAAACCGATGTGGAGAAAACGGAGCTCAAAAGCCCAGAAACAGCAGAGCACATTTTTCCTCTTTTAGTGAACTACTCTGCATGTTGTTTAAGGATGTAATCAGTTTTCTGAAAATTCATACTCGTCTATAACATAATTGCAATTAATTGATCATTGATTTTTATTTTCAATACCTCTAATATGAATGGAGTGGTGAAAAATATCAGTGATGAGGAGGTTAATGATCTTTGGACAGCATTCTGCACCAAACAAGTCATGTAGTCCTGAAAACTAGTTTCATTATATTAAACATTGTTATCCAATGGAATTGTCAGGACTTTGAACTAACTGTGCCTGGCTTAGAAAGGACCACATGAAAGTAAGTAACATTTTTTATACAGTACTTTTAAAACACTAGTTTACAGAGTTCTTTTACAAGTACAAAAAAAGTTACATAAAGCCAAAAGACAAGTGAAAACAACAGTCAAACAAACAAAGCAATGCACAAACATAGAGCTGAGATGAGGGAGGTTATAAGACGGTTTGTCTGCACGGATGCAGGGGTGGAAAAAAGATCTAGGTTAGATTGATCTGAGTGGAGGAGGAGTGGAATATGGAATGAGGAGTTCAGAAATGCAAATGAGGCTGAGACCACGTAGTGTCTCGTAAGTGATTAACAGTATCTTGGAATTAATTCTGAGCTGAACTGGAAGCCAGTGTGGAGTGATACGAGGACAGGGAAGAAAGGGGACGGGCGGACAGCTTGATGAAACAATCTGCCAGCTGTATTTTTGACTAACTGTAAGCAGTGAAAAGATGATTGACTTAAGCTGGAATAAAGGGAAATGCAGTAGTCTAAATGGAAGTGTGTATTAGTGTTTCATTATCTGAGACAGGCAGCATTGATCCAATTTGACAATACTTTTAAGCTGCAGGAAACAGGAGTGGATGAGTTTGGTGATATGGTAGTCAAAGATGACACTATATATATATATATATATATATATATATATATATATATATATATATATATATATATATATATATATATATATATATACACATATATATGTAGAGTCATCTTTGACTAACATATATATATATATATATATATATATATATATATATATATATATATATATATATATATATACAATCAACCAACAATCAACGGTGGAAAACAGCCTTTTTTCAAAAGAAAAGCTTTGGTGGCACAGCTTTACTAATATATTTATAGTAAAGCTGTGCCACCAAAGCTTTTCTTTTGAAAAAAGGCTGTTTTCCACTGTTGATCGTTGGTCACGGTAACCCCACCCCTGGCCCTCGTTGTAGTTGGTGCTTTTTTGGTGAAAACACAAAGAACGGTGCTAACCCAGTTACTACCCTGGATCTAGCACTAGCACCAGCTCGGTTGTATTTGGTTTGTGTAGCCGATTCTCAAAGGCATCCTGTACAGTGAGAATCAAGAAGATCGCTCCTGTCAGGCACAGAAGGAAGGACTCAGCTGTGTAGACAGATAGAGTTCAAAAAGTTATGATCTTTATTCCAGCAAGGTTTGGTAAAAAAAGACAAAAACATGGAAGGCATCAATACAGGGGCCTGACTGGCAAAATCAACTAAGGCTATTGATAATCTAGTGGAACAGTGAGGGAAACCCAGGGCTTAGGAGGGAAAATGGGAATGAACTTAACAAGACACAGGTTGAACTCAGTGGTCATTGTTGAGGGAGCCAGGAGGCAGAAACTGGAAAAGACAAGAGATGAAGGTTAACAAAAGAAAACAGGAAATGCAGAAATAAGAATTCTAACTTGACACCCTGACAGCTCCAAGCTTTGGCCAAGGTCTCATTGTGATGAACCAAACTGACTGCACAGTTTGCATTTATGTGTCCAACTTTGAATTTGGACCTTTTAAGGTAGTCCAATTTGGGGGGATGGGGGTGGAAATCAGGTAGGCATCAAAAAAATTCACCCTGACTGAGTAAAGTGGTTAATCTGGACGACAATGTTGGACCTACTCTTGATACTGTTCACACCATTAATGGTGACACTTGGTTTAAGGTGTTTGTGCCACCCTCATAAAGGTGATAACCTAAAGGCTTAACAACATTACAGCTGGATGAGTGAGAGCTCAGCATGAGTCTGACTACGGTCACAGCTTCAGTTAGCAGGGGGTGTCGTTGCCAGGCGCTAAAGGTGGGCAAGAGCTAATTTAATGTGCTGTATCATCTACAATACAGACAACAACACTGAGTTTCTGGCCACAAATACAATTAGTGGAAGATGTACTTTTTAATATGCTCCCTTTCTGTCCATCATGGTATCTTCTTTTACTCTTTTTTTCTGCATTACTATCAAAATGTTTTCATGTCCTGTTGAAATCTGTTCTCTTGGATACATGGTAGTTGCAGGTAGCCAGGCATCCTCCTGCGTTAGCATGTGTCCCGTCAGGAGGAGGATGTATTGGTTTGTATGAGGGTATCACACAAACAGGATGTGTCTCAGCCTGTTCTCTCTGCTCACATAAATGTCAAGCCTGAGATCACCGCCCACAAAAAGCGGCCTTTGTCGGTCGGTTACATCAATGAGATGTTAAAGTGTTCAGTGTGTCCAATCAAACTTTAGGTTCCTCTCATATAAATGACTGCAGTTTAAAAGTATTCTGTTCCATTAAGTAATAAAAAAAGACTGTTTAGGGTCCAGACGTTCAAGGCAACATTATTTTCCTGAGGGCTATACTGACTTATATAAAGACAAACAAACAAACGTGAAACACTTCCACACAGTGCTGAATCAGGTTAAACGCAGGAATTTGGTAGATTTGACAGATTGCTTTACAGTAGACTTTTCACCAGCAAAGAGGCTTTAATTTTCTTTCAGAAAAGCTCCATCAGTGGTCACATTCAGCAATTCAGTCTTTGGCAGGTTCAGTCTCTACAAACATCCTGACACCTTGTTGTATCGGTCTGATCCCCTTATCGTCCCCCTTATCGACTGCATTGAAAGAAATTCCTCCACCGTTTCAAATCTGTCATTTATCCCTCTAACAAAAATAAGTAGCAGGGTGCTATCTTTGATATCCGTGCTCTTGTCCAGCATGATGGAAAAATATGTGAAGTCCTCCGCCTTTTTATGACATTTCACCAGATAACTCTTCATACAGCTGCCTCTACCTTTCAGTCTTTCAAAAATTCACTGTCAGAGAAAGAACTGTTCTGTTTCACAAGCTTGTGCGGCAGCATGTAGCTTACTTTCATCGCGGATTCTTGGAGGATTGTCTGCTTTGTAAAAAAATTCTGCCTGGCAATTAAATTAAAGGACAACTTAAGTTATTTTTCTTCTCTCTTGCTAATTATGCCCCAATGACAAGTTTGCAGCATAATTAGCAAGCTTAGTTAAAAAGTATCTCTTAATACCATATTCCTTGAACACTACAATATTCTCTTTGCCTTTCAGACATACTGCCTTTGACTACAGTGGCCTGGAGAACTCACAGCAGTGCAACTTAAGAAAACACTCACAAAAAGACAAAACACAGAAAACAGCTTCATCAATTTGACAACACGTGTGCTGCATTAAGAAAACATGATGCAAATAGTCCACAACACAACGGAAGTGTTTCCAGAGGACACTTAAAAGTGATGCACACGTCCCTGTACGCTTGTTGTTGACGTGGATTTTGAGTCACAGCCCTGTTATGGTTCTCTTTCTGTCATTGGTGTTGGAAAATGAGATTGGAAGTGTTTTCGATTTATTTTAACATTGTGATCACATGATTCAGATATTAGCATATTGGCTAACAACGGACGTGTGCATCACTTTTAAGTGTCCTCTGGAAACTTTTCCATTGTGTTGCAGACTATTTACAGCATGTTTTTCTAATGTGTGGTGTTGTGGTCTTTGCAGCATGTTTTCTAAATGCTGTGCATGTGTTTTCAAATTGATGAAGATGTTTTCATGATTTGTTTGTGTTTTGTCTTTTTTGCATGTGTTCTCTTAAGTTGCAGTGCTGTGAGCTCTCAGGGCCACCGTATTTGACACAAAGTATTTATATGTCAGCTCTCGATTAAAAACGTGACATTCAGAGTCAACTTTGCATCATAATGCAGTAGCAGTGCTCTGTAACGTATTCATGTGCCAATGTAAACATTACTAATCTTATACACTCAGTATGTTTAAATACAGTTTTAGAAATCAGACTATGAGCTTATCCAGCACATCTGACTGAGCACAGCTCGATTGACACACGTAGATACAATTGCTATCAGACTGTAGTTTGATTTGGCAGGTCTCGATACACCTCAGCATTCAGCATGAGCAAATCTCACCTGGGAGGAAGTAGAGGACCATGATAAACAGGGTTTACTGCACTCAAAAAAAACAACAAACAAACACCATGACAAATCTGTGTTTGAACTGGGGGAGAGGGGTGAAGGTTCATATTCTAGCAGCAAATGCTGAATTTTGAAATGCTGAGTCATAACCCTAACCTTATCCACACCAGGCCTATTTTTAACCTTTGAACCCCTTATGACATCATCAGCTGTGTGGTTTCCATGGTAATGGGGAGTAGAGCTATACTCTAGTCATGAACACACACAGTATGTAAAAAACTTAAAGAGCTGCAGCTGCATCCAACTCGGCCATCGTTGTTTGAATGTTGTTTTCTCTTCAGGTGAACTGAAACTAGTTTAATACACATGCATCAAAAAGGACACAGCGCCACCTATCGAAGTGGAGTGAGATGTTCCTTTTTCTGCAGGTGTACGCAGACAAGACTAGACTTTACGATTGAGCTGTGACCTCAGTCGAACCGCAGTGTGGATGTAAAAGTACTGACTGTCTGTTTGGGTGCCTTTGTCCAATCTAAGTATTGGCAGCAAGGGCGCAGATGGTCCAGCAGTCACGGCCCTTGGAGGACTTTGCGGGTCATATCAAGATGGCCTGCAGGCCGTATTTTGCCCATGTCCGTAGTACACTGTCACCCTACATATCCAGAGAAATGAGAAAGTAGTGCTAAAGGGGAAATGAAGGGATCCTCCTGTCAGCACACCCACTGAAATTTTCCAAATGTGTGACTAACATTTGTGTTAACAGATAATGATCGGAGAGGCCATCCTGTTCTGCTGTCTGTCCCGGAAGAAGAGTGGTGTTGGGGCTGAGGCTAACATCAACGCTGCCGGCTGCAACTTCAACTCTTTCATACGCAGAGCTGTCCGCTTTGTAGGTACGTGACTCTTTCCTTCTTTAACACACGCTAACCTAAGAGTGGAACTTTGTTGACTTTGCTTGTATCTGTTTGCTCTGAAAAGAAACACCAAATATTAAAGGAACTCACCTTCATGTCCCTTTCTATATGTCCAGCATTGTTTTCCTAAACCTTACGTACCTTCCTCCTCTGTCTTTAGGTGTTCATGCTTTCGGTCTTTGTGCCACGGCGCTCATCACCGACATCCTCCAACTCATGACAGGCTACCCAACACCGTACTTCCTCACTGTGTGTAAACCCAACTACACCACGCTCAACGTCAGCTGTGAGCAGAACCCCTACATCATGGAGGACATCTGCTCGGGAGCCGACTCCACAGCCATCAACCAGGGCAGGTGAGAAAAAGGTTTTAGAGTCCTCATATTTAAGCCTGGAGACGAGAGGCTGTTGGACTAACAGGAGAATGAAAACAATGCTTGTGTTGGAAAGGGAAAGGAAGTGTTGATAAATGACAAACCTGCACTGGTGGAGAAAAAATGCATGGTTTAGTCTCAAATCTAAATGAAAGCAACACACCGCTTTTTTTTTTTTTTTTTTTTTTTTTTTTTTTTTTTTTTTGATGATTCATGGCTGTAGTTTTTCACATTTTAGTCCTGCAAATCTGTGCATTTTAAAATCCACAGTCAGGACGAATCTTTGCTCCACTGACCCGTGTTTTCACAGAAATGTATTAATAATGCAGCAACATAAATCTGAGCACCATCAAAGCTTCATCAAAGCAGAAGGAGCAGAGAGCAACACCTACAGACGGTAACAATAAAAAAAACACACGCCATCATCAGAGCAATACGTCACATGTGTTTATTAAATCCTATCATAGTGAATAATCACAGCAGTCATTCCATACAATAGATCTGCATTTTTGTGCATTTCTCTGTGGGCAGAAGAAGAAGATTTAGCCTCATTAGTATTCTCAGCTTTGATGTGTGTGTAAAACAATCTGCTGATTGTTTGTTTGTTTTTCTGTTACTTGTTTGTGAGTTTCATATAAGCACGAGCCAGAATAGATTATTTTGGTCACAGAGAAGGAGGTCGATTGAGATCGAGGATAGCTTTTGATGTTTGTGTTGGTTACGCAGATACTAAGGAATACTCGCAATCAGCTCAACCATGCAAGACTTTTTAAGAAACCTAGATCCCATTTTGCATTTCCCAGAGAGTTTAAGTTGGATGAAAACAGATAAGATATCTTTTCTTCTCCCTCTAACTTTGCATATTGTTACTAAATGGGATTTGCGTTCGCAGTGCGAAGCAGCATCTCTCCGAGCAGAGAGGATTTTGTTGGCTGAGCCAGGTTTTGAAATGTGTTTTGGAACAGTGTGGGAATCTTAAAAAAAATCTGACTTGTGCTACTGCTGGGTTTTTTTTTTTTTTCCAGAGGATAGATTATGTCATTCTATTTTTTCTCTCTCTCTTTCATACACACAAAAACACACACACACTCTTATCTTTTGCCATCACTTTAACACACAGACACTTACTTTCTGCTCCTCCCTGTCCTTCACCTTCAGTGTGACCTCTCCTCACGTCTGTATTTTATAATGTTTGGTCATGTTTGGTCATGTTTCCTTCTGTGGTTCTCTCGACAAGCTTCGAAGCAAAAGATATTTAGAAATGCTGCTTTACATGAGTAAGTAAAACTTTCTTAAAGTAAAACTGTTTGCTGGTGGCAGACCTTAAACCACACGTTAATATCTCCACAGTTCTTGTAATAAGACATATTTGTTTGCCACTGTACATCCCAGCTCTGTGAGCTGGACTGAGTATCGGCATAGGATGCTAATCAAAGCTCCTCTGGTTGCTTCCTTGCTGTTTTAAGCCTGAGTGTATTAGACTGATTAAACCAGCACCATCATGGAGATTAGTTTGAAATAACTCTACGTCTCCTTTTGGGTTATATGTTTTGTGTGCGTGCGTGTGTGTGTGTGTGAGTGTGAGTCTGTGGCAGCAGACAGCGCAGGGATGTAAACCAGGAGGACGAGGCTAGGTTTGACCCAAGCATTTGGCACACACAGATTTGGATGCGGAGAATGGGGGTCTAAATATAACCCAGCGCTCCTGGCATAAACACTGTTTTCTGCTCTCTCTGTGGCAGCTTAAGCTTCAGTCTTGTTTCCAAGGCAGCATGGAAAGCTGTTTCGCTGCAGTGATTGTCTACCAGGGGTATTATTAACCTATTTTAACTGACACTACCTCCTGACTAAGAAACACGCTGTACTTAAGTTTTCCCTTTAGCTAGACAAAATGTGTGATTTGGTAGGATGAACCTTTCAGAGAGACGTTTTAACTCAGGAATATAATCCCTTGTTTTTTTGGCCTTGAAATTTGTTCCTTGAAAAGCGTCCTGTGAAGAGCCGTCCCTCTCTGACTGTCAGAGTTAACTGTGTTTGAAGTTATAAGTTCCACAATTTATTCCAACACAAACACGATGCTGCTACAGATGCTCTGCTCCTTCCCTTCTCCATCACGGCTCATACATACATGGAGCAGACATGTTTGTAGGGTAATGTCTTTAACTTCATACCCTGAAACCTGCTTACATGCTGTTAGATTAGGACGGGATATGATCAATCATTTCAAACAACAGATATGAAGTCCTGAAGCATCATACATGAAGCATGTCCCAGCTCAGCAGCATCAGTGTTGACTCATCCCACTCACTCACAGCTGGAACAGCCACCAGGAGCAGTTTAGAGTTCAGTGTCTTTGCCAAAGCTGACTTCAGCATGTGGAGAGCTGGACCTGACCCTGAACCCCTGACCTTACACTCAGGAAACACTGATGACTTACACATCACAATAGTCCTCCCTGCATGCACTGACGATCACTGATCAAAAATAATAACCATTTATTTCACACTTCATGTGTTCAGTGGAGAAAAACCTGCAGACTTTAAGTGTTGCCTTATTAACTTTCCCCTTACGAAAAGACCGAGAAGCATTACCAGAAGAAGAGATTCCAGATCAGCCCACATCCTCAGGCTTTCATAGTAAATTTAAGGTTTTAATCGTCATTGATAGGTTTTAGTAGTTGTTTTAAGGTTTTACAAGTCATAAAAATGTTTAAATACTCATTAAAATGGTTTATAGTCATTAAAATGTTGTTAAAGTTGTAAATGTTTTAATTGTAAATGTTAATTGTTAAGTTTTTTAAATAGTCTTTAATGGTATAAGGTGTTTTAGTATTCATATGAAGGCTTTAATATTCATCCAAAGGTTTCAGTAGTCATTTGTAGGTTTTATTGAGTCATATTTTAACAGTTTAAAGCCTTATGAATATTGAAACCATCATATATTTCTTAAAACCTTTCATATGACATCATCAAATTAATCATAATAAAGTTTTAGGTTAAAATTGTAATATAAGGTTAATTATTTGTCATATAGAGGTTTTTTATTGATCATATTTGGGTTTTAAGAGTTGGATATGTTTTGATAGTCATATTAAGTTTTTTATGTATGATTTATTTATGATTATGATTTTAATGTAACAGTTTTAATAAATCAATACAGGTTTGAATATTCATACGAAGGTCATAGTCATTTAAAAATTTCAAAAGTCATCCATAGTTCTTTATTGTAATGTTTTAATAAGTATGTAATGATTTTAATAGTTATTTATTGTTTTTATTTGTCATATAAAGGTTTTTAAAGTCTTATTACGGTCATAAGTTTGATATGACAGGTAATAGATTAATGAATTTATAATTTAAAATATTCATATAAGGTTTTAAGAATCATCTTAAAAATTTTTATATTCATATATAGTTTGTTATTAGTCATATTCAGGTTTTTAATAAATATATAGAGGTGTGATAGTCTTATTCAGGTTTTAATAGTCATATGAAGGTTTAAATAAATACATAAGGTTATGATAATCATTTTAAGGTTTTGATAGAAATAAATGTTTTGATATTCAAATTAAACGTAGTCATTTAGGTAGAAGTATAGATGTATTTATTCAAAGGTGTAAGGGCTTTTATTGTCATATGATTTTAAATAGTTATCTGAAGTTTTAAGTAAATATAAAAAGTCTTAATAGTCATAATTTGGGGTTTTGTTAGTCATATAAAGGTTTCAGGGTGCTGTTGTGCTTCACAGCAAGAAGGCAGTTCAACACATTCCCATAGTCCAAAAACATGCTCATCAGGTTAACTGGTGATTCTAAATTTGCCCGTAGGAGTGAGTGTGAAAGGTTGTCTGTCTCTGTGTGTCAGCCCTGTGATTGGCTGGAGACCAGTCCAGTACCCCGCCCCGCCTCTCACCCTGAGACAGCTGGGAAAGACTCCAGACACCCGTGACCCTGAATAGGATAAGAAAAAATGGATGGATAAAACTTCAGTAGTCATAAAGGTTTTTAATTGTCACATATAGTTTTTAGTTACAAGTCTCAGTCCTTCTTATGTGTATTATAGATTTATTTATTTACTTCTTTATGGTCACTCTGTCGCTGACCTCTTCACAGGTGCCTCAGTATTTATTTCTTCTTGGTTTTGTTCGTCTTATCTTATTGTTTTACTTCAATGTTGGATTTTTTTGTATTATCTAATTTAGTCTGTAGTGTGATGAGTGTTTGTCAGTGTGTGATGCTCAGTGAATCAAATTCCATTCAATAACGTCATAAACGCCAATCAGATGTCAGAGAATTATTTGCAGTATGTGGTTTTATTTCCATGTGAAACATTTAGGAGCTGGAAGTGGGTTACTTTATGAAGAAACACTGCTATCACTTTACTTTGACATGAAATTTTTATTACTCCAGATGTTGTTAATGCTGTTAAAGGAGAAGAATACACAACTGTACAACACACATACAGAGGGCGGCACGCATATGTCAAAGCACACACACTCATCCCCACACATGCAGAGTCAGGAGTAAAGATGAGAGCTGGTTGGAGGAGAAAGTACCAAGAGTTGTCAGAAGTAGGTCACTGGATTGGAGCCACTGAGAAACTGGGCCACAGGTTCACTTTCATCATGATGCTCACACTCCAGCTCCTGCTACTACTCTGCAGTGTGTGGCAGGGGGTGAGATGTTTACAGTGTCTGTTCATGTGTTTCTGTATGTTTTAATGATGGTAACAAAAAAAAACAGCTGCATGTTAAGTTCTGCTTCATTGTAATCTCCTGACCCTGTGAACTTCTAAGGAGGCTTTTTATGAGAACAAAAGACGGAAGAACATGAAAAGATGCATCTAATTTGGTTTGGTAGATCTACCTACAAGACCCGGCTGTGTGCACTTGGTTCTGGAGAAATCTCATTATGCTTGTGTTTTATAGGCGGTTGTTAAAGCGTCTCTCTGCTGTTGACTCACACACACCGATGTGAACATGGGCTGAGTCTATTTCTGTTCTTTCATCTCTTGCAGAAAATCCTTCCCGTCACAGCACGCCACCCTCGCATCCTTTGCAGCTGTCTATGTTTCTGTGAGTAATAGTTTGAGCCCACACAAACACTGAACCCTGCCCAACCTCCCATGAAGCGTCTAATAAAACAACTTCAGTTAGCAAATGGAAACATTCGGTGCTGGATGATGGAATCAGCTGAGGTTCAGTTTTTCTGCATGAGCCTCTTCTCTGCACTGTAGAATTCATACATAGCTAAAAGTTTGAGCTTTTCAAGAACAAATAAAAAGTAGTAACTGGGGATTAGAAACAATAACTTTCAGATATTTCTCCTGTAGGAAATAGAAAGAAGAGATCTTTATTTGTAAACACTGACTCCCCATTGACTTACTGACAAAAGTAAAACAAAAAATCTATGTGCTTCTAACTGGATAATTACAGACGTCCTGTTAAGACACTTCAGTGCACACATCACATAAGTACTGGTCTATTGACATCAAGAATCAACCAATACATGGATTTTTCCTAAGTGCAGCAGTGCAGTGCTTGTAGTGACTCAGACGTTGTGGGACACTGTCAATAGCCCTGACTC
>CM061161.1:20535434-20877934 GCA_030710495.1 Labroides dimidiatus | reverse complement strand
CACCACCATGGTAGCATGGAGCTCCGGTCCAGCTCTGAGCCGTTAGCTATGGGCATGAATGGAGGGTTTGATGCACATGCATACATGTCCAAACTGGCCTCAGGTGCATGTAACACTCTGCCCAGTAACTGCAGTGGCATCACAGGAGGAGCCAGGATATCCATGCAGTCTAGACCTGGGTCTTCACAGCTGGTCCACATACCCGAGGAGGCACATGAGAATTACACCACTCCATCGCCAAGGATGGGAGAAGGAGGAGGAAGTGAGGGGATGTCAGCATTAAATAGCACAGCTCAAACCAACTGGCAAAAGGCGGCAGAGAAGACGGCAGCCTGCAGGACTATCGAGGGCGGGCAGAACACCCAACCACGAATTATGCAAGTGATTGCTATGTCCAAGCAACAGGGCCTCCTACAGACCCATTCCAAGAGTTTGGATGAGAGCAGCATTGGCTGTAGCACAACTGGGAGCTGCCAAGGCTCAGTTCGCTTTAGGGCGCTAACTGATCAAGACCCTACCAGCACCACAGGGCCCAGCTCACTCGGTAGCACCACAGGAAGTATTTCAGGAAGCACTGGAGCAATTGTCAGAATAGAGGCCCACCCAGAGACCAACAAGCCCGTGATCCAAGCTCCTTCCACAGACGGTTCCGGATCATGGAGGTGGCGCTCCCTGGATCATGGAACAGGAAGTGGTGGAACTAGTGGAGCAGGAGGAGGGGGTAGTTTGAGGCAGTCATTTGAGCTCAATGATCTTAACAGAGACTCAGAAAGCTCAGACTCAGTACGCGAAGGGTCCATTGACAGAAGCGTGCCAATCATATTGTTACAACCACAGCCACTGTTAGCACCCCACCTATAGTTACAGTTCACACCCAGAACACCGGCCAATCAGAGCAGAGGCTCCATCCCCAGGGTCTTTCTACCATAAGGGTCACTCCAGGGGACGGGAGTGGGTCTGGATCTGGAAGTGGTGGTGGAGGAGTGGGTGGAGGTGGAGAGTCTGCCTCAGAAAACCCACTCCGTCGCCTCCAGTCGTGAATCAACACTGCGGAGGAAATCCAATAACATCATCCTGATTCCTGAGAGAGCCAACAGCCCTGATAACGCCCGAAACATTTTCTACAAGGGAACATCGATAACCCCGACATTTAAGGACTAGTTTACTAAACGACTCCTGAAAAGATGTAGCTAATGATACCAGACAGCTGGATTTTCAGAGTAGCTCATACCTGTGACCAGTGACATTGTTTGCCACCATTGTATAAACCATAACTGAAAAGAAGATTTTTATTAAGCATGGATTTTTTTAACATACTGATGCTAAATCACAACCTTTTACGTGTTGTAGAAAAAAAAAACACTGTGTTCTTTTGTGATCACTCCCAAGAAACTTAATGTCCATTCTGTGCCAGTGCTATGGGGGGCAGGAGAACTTTTTTTAAATAGAGTCATTGGCTTTTAATACATTCTCACCAAAAAACAAAGAAAAAAGAATAAATAAGCAGCACAGTAACTTTCAAACTGTAGCAAACTACAACAAAATAAGTGTATTATAGCTGTGAAACCAGTGTTAACTTCCCTGCACTGTGTAAAGTGTGTTTGTTCGAAATGGTGCTACACCAGACGATAGTATTAACGATACAAAATAATGTATAATTTGAATAGATAAGAACTTATTTTACAGTGTGATTAACAATGACATAATATGTAAAAGATATATCAGAGATATGTTTTGTATTTTGTCTCTTTTCTGTACAGATACCACATATTCAACAGAATACTGTTTTGAACCATAAGTGTGCTTAGCATTCCTTCTGTAGCTATGAAGTCAAATATGCTGTGACTTGCACTGAAATATGCGTTTACTGTACCCGGTATACCGTAAACTCTGACCGTATCCTTTACATCCTCTTCTTATAATTGGGCATCCATCTCAACCCCGCGTCTACAGCACAAAACAAACAAAACAAAACAAAAAACAGTTTAACAATGGAATACTTTGTGTATTTACATCATGAGATAATTTGTACATATCCAAAATCTCAGTGCAATACTTGACCTCAAGCTTCCATGATAATGTTTTGCAGGTTTTAGGAAACTTCAATCTGTTTTTTTTTTCCGTAGCTTTCAAATTAACACTTCAAGAAATACAGTTGCAGCTGACAAATCCAAAGCCAAAGGATAACATGAACAGAGTTCGCGTTCGGGGTCCAGGCAGCAGGTGGACGTCAAAGCTTAAATGGGAAAGAGATTTTACATCAAAACCACAAAAGATGAACGGCTGCCATAGCAAACCAAGAACAGGTCCCAAAAATAAAGTTCAGATGACTCAGAGTGAAGGCCGTCACACTGATAATGTTTCTCTGGTGAGGCACATGACAGTAAGTTACTGTAAATATTGGACACAACAAAAGTCAGTGTGATAACACCCTTTGTTCCCTTTTCTTCTCTTTGTCTTTCTTTTAGGGCATGTTTTTAAACAATTTTTGGCCTTAAAAGTTCTTCAAAAAGGTTGAAAAAAAAGTTGAGTTATGCACCTTTTTTTTTTTTTGTTAGCTTGTTACACAAATTCTCTAAAAATGAAAGATTCAGTCTTCACATTCTTTCACCTGAACTAAGCTAAAGATATCCCAGACCTGCTTCTGTACCACACCACTAAAACTGAAATGTAACCAACTGTTTGTCTTTTTTTTTTAAAGGAAAAATTGTCTTTGTCTTTTTATGAGCCACATTGACCTGACAAGTAAAAAAAAATGGCTTATTTCAAGATATTAAAAGACAAAAATGTTACTTAGATTGCTTGTAAAAAATACAGAAACTGTGAATGGGTTAAGATAAATATAGTTGTTTAGTTTCTTTTATCAAGACATTATTCTTATTTCAAGAATCTTGGTTGTTAATCTATCTTACCTCATTGTCAGATTTTTTTCTCTCTCTTTTTTCTCTTTTCAGATTTATATAGGTGTCATTTTTGTCTTTCAATATCTTCAATAGGACAATATGAGCTGAATGTGGCTCATATAATTACGTCTAATAGACATTTTTCTGAAATATAAGACATGAACACTTTTGGATTTCAGCTTTTGGATGCACGGAGATGGAACTGTTGTGAACATTGAAAACCTTAAAGACCTTAGTTCTTTGAACGCGTTATGAAAAGCAGCCCGTTCATCTTAGTAAAATGAAAATAGCCTACTTTGATGAAAAATGAAACATGAATCTCTTTTTTTTTTCAAGAAGGATAATCCACATTGCTGGTAAATGAGTAAACCTGAGTGTCGTAGTTTTCACATTATATAAATCTTTTGGTATTTTTGTAAAAGTGTTAAGCATGTAACAGGGGATTTCACTGGGATTTGCACTCCCTTCCTCATCTGTCATATGCACCGGAGGAACAGCACCTTCTTCCAGTTTTGTGCTGTACTTTCTTTTGATGCCATGAAGCAACCAGCAGATTTTCTACTTAATCCAACCAAGTGTATGAAATGCTCTATCGAGGCCAGTAGATGCTGCCAGCTCACCCACAAACAATGTGATTTCTTTATGGAGACGTGTCTCCACTGAATATGCTTTTCATTATTATTTTCATGTTTCGATGAAGACAGATGTACAGGGTAGAATCTGTTAAGAGAAAACTAAAAGACGACTGTTACTCAGTTGAAGAATTAACAAACCTGTTGTTTACACTGGTTTATACAATATGCATATCATATATTAGTATCTCAGTGGTTAAATGAGCACCCGCTGTTTATAAATTATATTTGATACAAATACTCCTGAATTGACCACAATTGTTCAATGAAATTTTTTGCCAGTGTTACTATGAGAGACAATTTGCCAAAGCGCGATTTTTTATTTCGAAAAGATATGGATTACCATGTAACTGTTAGTGTTTGTACAGCAAGCTTGCAATATAATGTACATGATTTATTCTATACCCGAGTAACATTTGCATGGTCACTTTTTATAATGCATATCACAGAATTTATATCATAAATGTTCTTTCATTTTGACTTTACACTAGTATTTGAAAGTATGTTCTTAATTAGAGAGAGTTTAAGACAATCCTTTCTTTTTGTTCTTTCCTGTTTCATTTATTGGAGAAGTGTTGCTTGTTTTTACCATAAACACAGGTTGGCTTTCCTTTGGAGCTCAGATGGTTCTGATGTTTCACTTTGAAATGTGTGTGTGTGTGTGTGTGTGTGTGTGTGTGTGTGTGTGTGTGTGTGTGTGTGTGTGTGTGTGTTAACGCACCAAGTAGAAACTACACCTGAGGTTCTGACTCAACATCAGAATGAGTTTTTCATTTTCAAGGGAACCAAGAATACAATCTTTTGTCTTATTTGAACTCTTCATGCAAGTTTCCTAATCTGTTTTTTACTCACCATAGATTTTTTTTGTTTCTTGTTTTTTTTATTACACTCAAAGTTATGAGGTTGTGTGTTTAAATGCCATTAGAATTTAAAAAACTGGGTACGAGCATCGAGGGCGTTTGTTTCTGTAAGAATTTGTTCGGCATACTTCAGCATTGATTTCATCTCAGCGTAAGTTAGTTGGGTTTTTTAACAGCTGACTTCAGACAAGTTCAGTATCCCAGCCCGTCTTTTAGTGTTCTGCACCGTCCTGTTGGAATGGCGTCAGTAACTTGGCCTTTATTGAAACATATTCTGAGTTTTTTTTTCCATGACACTGTGTACTCAAAAGCACTTATAGTTAGGTAGGTCAATAAGTAGAGCATAACTGAGTAGGAGTTACTTCAGTGGCACTAAACTTTGTATGTTTCTAATAACTTTATCCTGTGGTCAAGAAATTCCTAGAAAGACCAAAACCAAAAACATGTCTGTGCTTTCTATGTTCCCTCCTCTGTCTGTGGCTCTCACTGCTACGACAAGAGTTTTCCCACAGAGGACATTAATCTTTGAAAACCAACTCAACACACGTCTAGTTCTACTTTACAGAAAGGCTTGAGTAAGATGGACAGGACAGGGTGTGTGTGATGGAGTTAAAAGATGATGATGATGTGTGTGTGTGTGTGTGTGTGTGTGTGTGTGTGTGTGCATGTGTGCTCAGCCACCCTCTGCTACAACGGGGATCATCGATTGGTCTAAAAAGTTCAAAGAAAAACAGCTGAGTAAGAAATAACACTTCAGCCGCAAGTTTGAGCCACCAACTACTAACAGTACAGTCCTCATTAGCTTTGAGTAGCATTTCATACCAGCCTCTTGTTCCAGACATATCAAAAAAAAAAAAAAGACTGCCATTTTTTATGTGAAGCAGAAGTATGTGAAATCAGTCTCAATGACAAAAACTGAACTTGTATGATTGTGCAAAATACAAGTAACACTCCTTAGATCAAAGCCTTAACAGTGTCTATTCTCCCTTTATGATGATAGATCAGAAACCCCTCCAGATGAAGATATATATATATATATATATATATATATATATATATATATATATATATATATATATATATATATATATATATATAGATTGGACACAGAGAAGTCTGATATGACCAGAATATTTATATGGCATTTTTCAAATTATACGTCTGATTTCAGTCCGTCCCAAAGGCCTGTGGAATCAAAGTGTTATGTGACACATGAGTAGTGATGTAGATCCAATGGCTAGAACTGTGAATGGATGCTCTCTGCATGTGTAGCCTCTTGTGTTGTCTTTGGATGAATCATTAATGTTTTCTTATACTGTGATCAGCTGTATGAGTTCTATGCAGCAAGAAAAAAAAAAAAATCTAAAAATGAATTTACCATGCATTGAGTTAAAGAAGAAAAATGTGTTAGTACTGTTGTTTGTGTGCAACGGTGCAAACAGCAAAGTTTTGATGGCTTAGAGAGAGTTAAAAAAGTAGCAATCACGCTGAGAGTTCACAGCACGATGGTCAGAGTAGATGACGAAATGTGAATCGTTGAACTGATTGGAATAAATGTTGGCTATTGAAACCAATCAATGGATGTCCTCTGATTTATTTGACGGTTTGTTTTTCCTTTTTAATGTCTTTCTTTCCGAAGGCATCATCACCTCATCCAAACTGCTCTTTATCACAAAAACATCTAAAGTCACTTATCTCATTTAATCACTTTCATTCTTTGTAGCCTGATCTCCAAATTAAAGAAAAAATGTGACCTTTGACATTTCATCTTGAGAAAGCCTTTAGATTTTATTTTAAGACTCAAATAAAAAGGTTAAAGTTCTGAATTTTTTAGTTGAGTATGCATGTTATATATTACCTAGTTTTTGATTGTATTTGAACAAACAACAAATTTAACAAAATTCTCCAAATTAAACCAAATTCCTACTCTATCAAATTCCTGGACACCACAGTTCATCCCCACCCAGCTTTAGAAATACTAATTAATTTGTAACTTAATCTTAGACCCATTGCTGAAAACAGTCATAATACTAACAGACAAACTAAAATATTAAACGAACAAAAAGTGGGTTTTGTGGATTCAATAAATGCAGATATTTTTTGTTTTGTTATGTTTTGTTCTCCACAGCGTTCAGCTGAAGGATTACCTTTCCAGTCCTCACTGACTACTCAACTCAACTCAACTCAAGCTGATGGGTTTGTCAAGTTAACAGTGAATAATTCAAATAGCCCCGATCTATTATTCAAAAAAAAAAAAAAAAATCTAGAAATGTTAAGTTGTGCGATTTAAAAGGATGAGGACTCTGACTAATTATTTAAAGGTGCATTGCACTGTGTCCTACATTATGTCTGCTGAGGTTTGGTTCTGCTTCACAGGAAAAGAGGAAAAATGCACTTTCATCCCGGCAGAGGAGTTATTTCAATTCTGTGTCAAATTCAGCTGACATCAGGTCAACTGTTATGAAAGCAGAAATGGCATGTTTTTTTTTTTGTTTGTTTTTTTTTCTTTCTAAGTGATATTATCACTATGAACTTAACACAATATAACAAACTAATTTCAAACTGATGTTAGCTCACCAGGAACCAAACTGGAATGCCAACTATAATATGCCAAAAAACAGAGGCATGAGTGACAGAGTATACTAATTAATTTGTTAAACTTATGCATTGTGACATTCTTTTTGCATCCGTTTATTTTCAACCCAGGAGAAGGATAATGTCATAACCAGTTTGAACCAGCTTATCATTAGCCTAATAGCACTATTGAAGAACACATTTTAATTTGTTATTTTTAAATACTATGTATAACATTAAGTCTATATTATCTATATTATCATTTTTAACTTTGTATTTTATTTCATATTTATTCGACTTGAGCATTTGGGCTACGAGGCACATAAAATAATTCAAACAACCTAGAGATTTATGCTGTTATCAGCGAAGGGTATGCAGGTCTTTATCCCAAGAGATTTGCTCTGTAGTGTACTATCATCAATTTATGTTCAAGAACAGCAACATTGAGAACTTTTTACATTTGCAAAGCTCATCATTGTACAACCCCAAATTCCAATAAAGTCTGGTTGTTGTGTAAAACGCAAATAAAAACAGAATACAATGATTTGTAAATTCTGTTTAACCTATATTCAACTGAATACACTAAACAGACAAGATATTCATTGTTCAAACTGATAAACTTTATTAATTTATTTTTCATACACTCATTTTGAATTTGATGGCTGCAACACGTTCCTAAAAAGCTGGTTCAGGCTCATGTTTCCAGTGTGTTCCATCACTTTTCCTTTTAACAACACTCAATAAGTGTTTGTGAACTGAGGACACTAATTGTTGAAGCTTTGGAGGTGGAATTCTTTACCATTCTTGATTGATGAACAACTTCAGTTGATCAACAGTCCGGGGTCTCTGTTGTCATATTTTGCTCTTCATAATGCTCCACACATTTTCAATGGGAGACAGGTCTGGACTGCAGGCAGGCCAGTCTAGTACCTGCACTCTTTTACTACAAAGCCATGCTGTTGTAACAGGTGCAGAATGTGTCTTGTCATTGTCTTGCTGAAATAAGCAGGGACGTCCCTGAAAAAGACGTGGCTTGGATGGCAGCATATGTTGCTCCAAAACCTGTATGTACCTTTCAGCATTTCACATGCTGCAGACATCAAATTCAAAATGAGTTAATATTTGGAAAAAAAAAAACAATAGTTTTAGATTACTGAACTTGTCCCTATAGTCTTGATTCAGGACACTAGGGACATACTGTCTTGTGTGAAGTGGATCACTAAAGGACGGTTTACATTTTTTAAACTATCCTTATTGGAATTAATGACAGCTGCTTCCAAAGATGTTTATGTTAGGTCTTCACCAGCTGCATAAATGTTTTCTTCAGGGTGCCAGGAAAGCTGATTGTCCTATTCCGCCTGGATCAGGAGCACCTGGATTCATTGCTCCACACAGGATACAATAGTGACTTTAGACCTTAGATGTTACCTGAGGAAAAAAAAATCCCTCTTTTGAGGCAGTGTGCAGCACGGTGAAATAATCATGAATCAAACAGCCTTCTGTCAAGATGTCTGTTAGTGATGTTGATGTAGACAGAAGACAGGGTATGGCCTCGTTGCAGACACAGACACAGCAGTTTGTTTTAATGTGACCTTCTGGACATATGAATTAACCCCATCAGACACCATAAACCCCACTGACTGGTCACTTCAGCGATGAGTCACACAGTAGGAGACCAAAGATGACCTGCTATGACAGCACATGAGCCATAACAAGCAAACATTCTTCAAAGCAACTTCACCCTCTGCTGTCAGCAGCTAAAGGTTAGGCCTCAGTCTTTCTCTGACAACATGAGCAACATGTTTGTGCTCAGCTGAATCAGTCAGCAGTGGTGACTTGCGGGCTGCAGTTCAAAAAGCTGCCTCACAGCTAATGCAGCAGGTTTACTCACAGACCTGGTTTTGCTGATGAAGACTTTTTGAAATTTGAGTAAATGACTGTATCCTTGGGTTTGAAGGCCTGTAAATGGCAGGACATCAGTTTCACGGTGCACTGGGATAAAAACTCTCACCCACGTAAGGTTTTACAGAATTTTCTAACATGTTAAGTGCTATTAAATGCCTTCAATTAATTCTACACCCACAAATACATGACTCTGTTAAGCCTTGTGTGTAGGAAACCATAAATTTATATTTGTTTAAGCCTTTTAACATCCTCCTACACTGGTGGTTGTTATGCCTTGGGGCCAGACTCTTAAAGCCAGCTTTATATACAGACTTTATGTTAACTTGGTATGTGAGAAACGGAAGCAGCATCAAGATTTAAAATAGCCTGATGAAATGATAAATTAACTTCATGGATATATTTGCAGCTATTGATTTATAAATAATGCAGAAATAAAATGTGATCATATCGCTGTTGCTATTTGGCTTTTGGATGATAACAGGGGCAGCTGTGGATCGGTGGCAGAGTTTGTCATCTTTGGGTTGGGGGCTCACTCCAAGGTCTTAATGTTAAAATGCAGAAGTGTCCTTGCGCAAGACACTGAGCCCTGAACTGTCCCTGGTAGCTGTGTGTGAGGGATGGGTGCTGTATCCAGCAGTCTCTACCATCAGTGTGTCTTTGTGATCAGAAAACTAAACAAAGATACTGTATATAAAAACAGTTTGTTTACTATATTACATGGAAAATATTTGTTTTGTTTGTTCTTTTTTGAGCTAAAAAAGAGCTGTTTTTCTTTCTTAAGTCTTTATTCTTTAGTGTTTACACTGTTGTATCTTAACATGATTTCTCCCTTATTCCAGCCTCTGTCTGAAACACTTTGTTTTAGCTGCTGTCTCTTTAAGGCTCCCCACTCCACAAACCTCCTTCACTCTAACTGTCCAGCCCAATAGCGCCCTAACCTATAGCCCCCCCCAACCCTCAAATGATCGGAGGAAAAATCTAGTCCGACAACGAGGTCAGCCACGATGTTTGGCTCAAATTATCTTTTAGTGTGAGCTGGTGACAGATCAATCTCAAGATCCATGATCGGCTAACAGATTTGTCAGAGCTACCCTGATAATTTTCAAACATTTTTTGATATTTATTTGGATAATAACGCCATTCATTTTCACAGAGGATGACGACAGCCAATCAGAGAGAACCGCCTGCAAGGGACTGGAAATGATCGGGAGTTATCAGAGTCAAAATGTATGAAACGTTGGAAGGAGTGAGAAATTTGGGACACAACCCGAGTCTCTAAGCACTTCTTCATTCAGATGTTTTTGTCTTCTATTAAATGTTGTCACTAGATGGCGCTCTTATTCTGTGTATTATACAGTTCTGGTAAAGGTTGCACTGTGCGTGCGGGTGTGATGTCATCACGCTGTGTGCACCTTGTTTTGTCTTAATGAAGAGCAGAGCAGGTAGACACCTTAGCTGCAGTTATGTATTAATGTCTACAGCCAGCAGCACCACACTCGCTTCCATTTTTTGTGCTTTTGTTTACATCCGCTTCCTTGTCAATTAACATGGATCACGTGGTGTGTGTGAAATCCTGCAGTGTGTGCTGGTCATTATTTTCAAATCATCTGGTTTGTGTGTTTAAGATTTGAGAGAAGATAATCTGTAAAGGTTCTCCTTGTATCTGTGACAAAACCAGATTTTTTAAATCCTGTGAGCCAGGCTTTAGGAGATCCTTATCTGAGGACGTCATGATTTCAGCAGTGAAGATTTGGTGCTATTTTTAGAATGGAATGTTTTGATATGAATATCTAGATGTTTGAGAATCTGCACACGTTTAGTCTGAACATCTAGCATTGTAAATTTATGTCCATGTTTATGATATGTCAGCGACAACATGCTCATATACTCACATGCACACATAAAGTCAAGCAGTGTGATACTACCAAGCTCAAGCACTGAACACAAGAAGACTTGTACTGGTAAGTTAAACTGCCTGTTTGATTGGTGACAATGTTCAAGTTGATGACACCACTGAACAATTTAGTCTTGAGTAGAGGAGCAGAAGAAGAAAGGTGCAGGCTTGACCTATATTGTGTGTCGAGATATCAAGCAGCCTGGGTTTGCTTTCAGCTCAAGGACCTTTTCTCACGTCACTCCCCTGCTCTCTCCTAATTTCCTGATTTTTCCACCATCCTGTCTTCTCCAAAGGTGTAAAAAGGCAAAAATTATAACTTTAAGAAAAGAAAGAAAAGAAAAAATAAACCTTAAATCTCTCATCACACATGATTGTATGCCAAAAGATGACACAGTGTCTGAAAACATATCTTCTCTCTTTCTGCTCTTTTTCCAATGCACTGTACTAATTAGCTCTTCTTCGTCTGTGTAACCACCTCCTGCTTTCTGCCCCTGCGTTGCCATAGCAACATGGCCCTTGTCATTGTGTAAAATCGTCTCCCAAATAAAGACCCCAAAGCTCTTCTCTTTCAGCTGGAGGCACACAGAGATGAGGTGATTCCTGGTTGCAGCAGCTTAACAGGTATCTTAATGGAAGGAGGTAATCCCTGCCTCTGGTGCTATATCAGGGTTTACGTTCCTCAAAACTGAGCTTTAAAACACAACATCCTCTTTGCTAAATAATTAGCCCATCATAATGGCATTAGAAGTAGAAAAAGAAATCCATATTTCATTTTCTGAGAGTTATCAGATGATTGTCTGCATGTCATAATAAGAGTGAAGAGAGAAGAGATGTGCTTCCCTCTACTTGTGTGGATTTAACAGTGCAGCTGCTGGCCTTGTCCTACTTTTTTCAACTGAAATGTTCAAAGGCAAAGAAAGAAAAAAGGAAATGTGAATGTAGCTAAAGCCAACAAAACTTTATTTCTCATTCTTAGTTTTTGTAGTAAATACAACTTCAATCCACTGATCACAAAACTGAATTTCGAAAAGACTTTAATAGTAAACATACTGTAAGAGAATATAATTTATTCATGATCTGTGTCGATCCAATTGTCCGATGGTTCATTTCAAAATTTAAAAATACATTAGAAATATAGTTTGCTCCTGCTCATGCTGCAAAAGTGGTATTTTTGTGGGTCAAATGCCCAACAAGACAAAAGGATATTTTAAGGATATTCATATTCTGCAGGATCTTGCCCAGAATTGACTTATAAAAAAAATGAAGCCAGTGGTGAAGCCGCAGGGTATGAAGGGAGGATAACCTTACCAATTTATAGAGATCACAGTGGTGAGTGTGGAAGGCTGCGTTAGTGGCTAAGCTGAGTGATAAAGAGTGGCCAGTTTCTTGAGTGCGGTACTTGAGGCCATTTCGTTAATGATGTCACCATCATCCAGAATCGGGAGTAAAGTCATCATGACAAGGGTGCGTTAAGCAGCATGAGTGAAGGAGGCTTTGTTGCGGAAAAGGAAAACTAATTTGATTTGATTGTTAATTTGTGTGGTGAAAGACAGAGATGAATCCAACCAGAATATATATTTATAGGATCTGACAAATTCCACAAGTGAGTCATCTCTACAGCTGATCATCAGGGGGCAGGATACAAGATAATCCTGTCAAAGACGATGCATTTAGTTTTACTGGTGTTAAGGCGGAGGTGGTGGTTATGAAAGGACTGCTCAACAGAAATAAAGCTAAGCTGAAGAGTGGACACTGCAGAGTGGAGTGAAGATCCAGCTGAGTATAAGATGGTATCATCAGCATACAGATGGATATGAGAACTACCAGCAGCTTTGGCAACATCATCAATATAGAAGGAAAATTAGGTTGGGTCCAAGATGGAGCCCTGAGGTACACCGCTGGAGATGTTAAGTGTGTCTGACAGGATGTTTTCCATTTTCACCTGCTGGACATGGTCGGTAAGGTAGCTGGCAAAGCAATCACAGCAGGTGGTGGACAGACTGATGCTAGAGAGCCTACGAAGGAGGAGCCGATGATCAACAGAGTCAAAGGTCTTAGCAAAGTTGATAAATACAGCTATGCAGATCTGCTTGCTGTCTATGCTGTAACAATGTTGTCCAGGACCTTAATAGTGGTTGTCACACACCCATGTCCAGCCCAGAAACCCGATTGCAGGTGGTGATTGCAAGGTGATTGCGAGGAAGTGGCTAAGCTGTTTAAAAACCAACTTTGGACCAGGACCTTGGCAAGGATTCATAAAATGGAAATAGATCGGTAGCAGTTAGGATCAGAGCCAGAGCCACCTTCGAAGAGGGGAACGATTGTGGCCTATTTCCAATCAGGAGGGAAGACAGAAAGCTGTAAAGACAGATTAAATATTCTTGGGATGGGAACAGCAATGATGTGAGCCGCTGATTTTAAGAACTTTGGATCAAGCCCATCAAAGCCAGCAGTTTTGTTAGGGTCCAACCTGGAGAATTCTTCCTGTTCTTCCAAAATAGAGAGAGATTTAAAGGAGAATTATTTGTGCATTGCCTGAAGGCAAGCCAGTTGACAGGAGACTGAGAGGAACAGGCTTTTCTCTAAAGGGCATCCTTGAGATGGATAAGTTCTGCCAAGTCATGAAAAACTGGGGTTCTTGGTCCAAAATCTTTTCAGGGGGCATTTTTGTTGATGATAGAGCTAAACATGTTCTTGAATAAGACCAGGCATCATCTAAGGAGTGGAAAAAATTAATTCTGTCCCAATTTACAGCTGGGACATTTTGAAGGGAGGTCTGCATGTCATAGTTCTTCAAAGAACGCTTGGTCACAATCACTGACAGCCATTTAACTGAGCAGCCAGAATGTATACATGCAATGACACAGGGATTGCTAATAATTTGGGAGAGGTTTAAAGCATCAAATTGCTGCATTCTTATGTCTGATGAGTTGATCACATCCCAGTTTCATTCACCCAAGTAAACAATTTCAGAAGGGCAGTTAGTGTGGCTGGGGCAGAGGGTGGTCTGAAACAGACAGCAACACTGAGAAAAAACTTAAATGTATAAGCTTTAACACCAGTATTTCATATTGCTAAGGGAGCACCCTAGAAAGAGCAACAGTACAATGCAGATGATTTTTAACATACATAACTATACCATCACCCCTGTAGACTCTATCCTGGCAAAACTCATTATAGCCAAGGATCAAAATATCAAGATCTGTGTCTTTTCAAAGTGCTTAGAATTTAGCAGACTGCAGATGTTAACATGTAAAAAGCCTAAACATTTACAACCACAGAAATCATCCAATAGCAATGGAGAAGTGGCGGGGTGAACATTATATTATAGATATTATAGATTATATATATAACAGAAGAGGCTATCACTTGCAAAGTGTGAGAGTCAAACAGTTACTGCAACAACTAAAGTGACTGAAACAGAACAAGATGATTTGTTTGATACTAACCCATAAAGATACTGACAAATCTAGATTCATAAAAAAGAGAAGTCACGCAAATTAAGTTAAAGATGACAGGCGAATGGGTTAACCACCTGTGGATATTAAGAAGGTAAATATGAATTAGCATTTCCCCTCGACAAGGATGGAAACGACAGTGAAACTAAGGTCCAACAACACTACTGATTAGAGTTATAACTTGTACCTGTAGATGTAGTGATGAACTGTGTTAACTGACAATGGTTTTCTGAAGTCTTCCTGAGCCCACGTGGTAATATCCTTTACACAATGATGTTGGTTTTTAATGCAGTGCTGCCTGAGGGGTCAAAGGTCACAGTGATTCAATGTTGGTTTTCAGCCTTGCTGCTTACGTGCAGAGATTTCTCCAGATTCTCTGAATCTTTTGATGATATTATGGGCTGTAGATGATGAAATCTATAAATTCTTTGCCATTGCGCATTAAGAAACATTGTTCTTAAACTGTTGGACTATTTGCTCACGCAGTTGTTCACAAAGTGGTGAACCTCTCCCCATCCTTGCTTGTGAACGGCTGAACCTTTCAGGGATGCTCCTTTTATACCCAATCACCTGTTTCCAATGAACCTGTTCACCTGTGAAATGTTCCAAACAGGTGTTTTTGGAGCATTCCTCAACTTTCCCAGTCTTTATTTATTTATCATTATCTAATTTATCAGTCTGAACAATAAATATCTTGTAGTGTTTGTAGTGTATTCAATTGAATACTGGTCAAAGGGGATTTGCAAATCATTGTGTTCTGTCTTTATCTACGTTTTTATCTATGTTTTACATAACATCCCAAGAGACCTTCAATTACCTATTTTAACAAACTGGCAGATTATTTTGTACATTTTATCTGTTTTAATCCTTTAACTTTATGTTTAACAAAGCACCAGTGCCTCAATAACCCAGTTTTACGCCTCTTCTGTCAGAGATAGAACTTGAGGTCTGAAACAGCCAGTGTGACTGACACAGCCACACAGGGAACAGGAACAGTGAGAAGGACATGATGAAGATGGAAAACCACTGGGAGAGAAAACAGAGGTGTTGTCATCTGAGCTTGAACTGTACATTAACAGTGCGGTCATAGCTCTGTGGTACAGCTGAGTATGTCAGTGCTGTCATGAAGTCATGAGGGACAGAATACTTGGATTGTCTTTTTTTTCCTGTGGTAGAATATGTTTGCTGATGCAGTGATGAGTCAAAACTATCACACAACAAAGTCTTGTTAGAATCAACAGCATGAGGATTTCACCCATCAACATAAACACAAACAGGCTCTTTGTGGGTGCTTGATGAACTGATCCACTATCTTGTTCATGTATTGTTGCTGTATATATATATATATATATATATATATATATATATATATATATATATATATATATATATATATATATATATATATATATATATATATATATATATATATATATATACACAGTTAAAGTGATTCTCACCCCCAGCAGGGGCAATGCTAAAAGCTCCAACTTCTCACATATCACTATTAGCTCACTCTCCTCACAATTTAGGTAAAAAACTACCGTATGAATGTTTGGTGATGGCTTTCATACCCAGCCGCTAGCAGCTGCTCTGTGTTAACATGATCCGACAGATTTCACACCATAAAGCATCTCAAACTGTTAATCCTAGCCTTAAAAATGCAAGAGCCCTCTGTCAAGCCAGCAGATGTTGGACATCTTGGACAACATCATGTTTCTTTAAAGCACAAGTTGCAAGATGAGTCATTTATTCTCAAATCTCTCATGTGCTTCTCAAATCATCAAACTTTAAATATTACAGGAAGTTCTATCAGCCTCTGCCTTTAAAAGCTGACAGTTTTCCTTTAAACACAGTAAGGGAAGGGAGCTTGAGGAAGGAAGAAGGCAGTGTTGATCACTTTCGATGATGTTTCCTCTTTAATAAGAAAACCCATGGTATTTTAAAGTAAGTACTTAACCCTTTGGTGGTTCAGCTATTTTTAAGTCATTTTAAGTCATTGACTAAAGTCAATGGTTTCAATGGTGGCGTTGCATATCAGTCTGTGTCCAGATTTTTTCCTTAAGTACTTCTATTCTTCTTTTAAAAAGAAATGTTCATATCTGCTGCAGGCTACGTATCTGTAGGTTTGGTACATTTGTACAATATCTACAAAGCAAAATCCAGATTTTCACATAGAAAGAGACAAAAAAAAAAAGAGGAAGAGAAAGCAAGTTGAGTGCAGATGGATTACAATAGTTTGTTTTCCCGAAGATGGAGCAGAACTCACACACCTCGTCTACTTGAGAGTGTTTTTAGCAATTTTCCATGGAGCTAGCACAGCTTTTCTTTTGATTTCAACAGATTGATTTTAACCTTTGATTTAATAGCATTTGATAATGTTTTTCATTCATTTTCATTGTTATTTATTGAAGTGCAGCAAAGTTTTTTCTCTGAAGAGGGAGGGAAGGATAGACTTGAAATAACTTTTAGAGCTGAAAGGGACCAAAATAAAGAAAAACCCTCAAGCTTCTTAGGGTTCACAAAGTTTCAGACTCTTCTAGCTCAGCCAAACATATTTGCACCAAAAGTCCTGATAGTATGAGTACGTTACAGTTTTTTTTTCTAGAACTACAGTGCCACCTACTGGAAGTAGAAGTTACTGCCTCCACATACATTTTATTTAAAATCCTATCTGTTCAGGAAGTACTTGGCAAATGTTGCCTTGAAGAACTTAGAGAGTTACCAGATGTGCTACACAGAATCCAGGTGGAGAAATAAAAAAGTTTTTAAAGTTTTTTTTGTTCTAACCCTCACATCAAACTCTTTATGAACCATTTTCCTCTGAGCAGCACTAAGAAGTCCGGGATGCTCTGTGACAAAGCAGACCAGAGACGACTGCTAGTTTCACTGAGGATTGGGATAATGTGATTTCAGAGCTTTAGGATGCAGGGCATATGAGTTCACTCTTTATGTTGTGCTCAAAACCTCTGTTCTGTCTGTTGTGAAGACACCATAGGGGCTGTCCAGCTCCAAGACTTATGCTGCATCCTGCAACCCGATGCAGCCTGCACAGAGGTTCCAGGGCCCAGCCTATTTATAAAGTGGACTCTTCCTTTAAAGATATTAATCCACTAGCCATTTACTGTCTTCTTCTTCTTTTTTTTCTTGAATCAGGGCAAATTGATCAGTTTTTTTATTTGTTTGAAGGAAAATTCTGGTGCAGAAGAAAAAAATTCTCATCCTGCAACTGGAATGGGGTTTACAACCTTGATGATGAAGATGAACCATGTTACAGTTAAAGGAGGTGACCCTGTATTCACCTTACACAGTTTCTACAAACATGTTTTCTTCAGTCTTGATTTATGTACACATGCTCTTTTAATTTGCATAAAAGCTCATAATGGGCAGGTCACACTGCAAGGTCCCCTGCCTCAGACTTGTCATATAAAAAAAGTGTTGACATTTACCGTCCTATTAAATTATTGAAATATGCGGTGATAGAAAATGTCAAATCGAAATCAACACCTTAAAGATACCATAGCAAATTGACAGACGACTGAAAAAGATTGAAAGCACTTGTGAAAGAAAAAGGAAAAAAAAATGATCTACCTTTAAACTTTTTACTTAAATAACAGCAACACACACATGATGTAAAAACTGAGGCTTTGAGAAAACACCCTCCTTTCAAAGACAGAGTCAGCATACTCTGAGACTCCAGTCCTGATCTTGTCTGCAGCATTTACAGCTTGATTAAATCAGGGTTGTGCATCTCTGGTTTCTAGATGATTTAACATGATCTGATTCAGCACAGTGCACATGATTTATCAATTTGTTACAAATCAAATTAAATTTGAGACCTTTGACAAACCGGCTCTGAAAACTCAACGTTTATGGCACAGTACACTCCTGTTACACACAGCTGACAGAGATTTCTTTAAAATTATCATGAACAATAAAGAGCAATATGAAAATACATGTGCTGAAGACTCTGTCAGTGGCAGTTTTCTTCTACTTCTTTGTTTGGAATGGTGACAGATAGCAGGAACTAGCCAACATTTGTTTTATACTAGGGGGAACAATCTCGACAAAACTGGTATCCAGTAATCAGGTGCTGAGTGTTAACTTTGGATGTTTAGTTTCCAGCTTTTTTGCTTAATTCATTTGAAGTGAAGTCAGTCATTTGTTTGTTGGTCAAGTCATGTTTTTTTTTTTCTTTTTTAACGTATTGATTTATTTTGATGTTAAATACATTTGTTATACTAATTTAATCCTTTATACTGTGTGAAAGCCTGTCTAAGATAATCAAATCCAGCAGAGGGCGCTGTTTGCTTGAACATTATTCTGCTGAGTCCAAAGCAGTGCAGTTGAGTATATTCCAGTGCAAACATTAATATAAATTCACACGTTAAATTTGAGCAGTAGCAGACGAGCTCTTGAGCAAGACTGACTATTATTTTTCAATCATATTTTTTTTCTTAAAACAAATGGCTTTCATTAAACTCGTACAGTTCTTATTTTAAGCTCTTGAGCTGTGAACTGTTACACTGAAGCTGAGTTACATCACTGAGAGTTGAAAAAGAAGCTCTGATGTGAAAAGAAAAAAAATCGTCCTCTTTTAGCTGGCTTCAAAAGCCAAAGACTCTCCATTAGGCTCCACATCAAAACACTCATTACCATCAGAGGTAATATTTACAGTTGGGTAACATAATGGATTATTTATTTGTTTGTTCGTTTATTTATTTATTTATTTATTTATTTATTTATTGTCGCAGCAGATTTTTTTCCATTAAAACAGAGTAAAAGATTTTTTTCCTGACTGATCTGTTTTGATTACTATCATTAAAATGTGAATGATTTAAAGTGCTGTGAGCTGACCGACAGGAGGCTGTGTTGGTCACACTTTCAAATGTGTGAGGACAGAAATGATTTCAAATTCTAATCAAGATAAGAGCACGCTTCAGTGAGTGAGAGAGGGTGTAAAATATAGGAGTCCTTATACAGCACACAGCTGGATTTGTATTTGATGGATGAATTAAAATTTAACTTCATTCAGATTTTCATGAATACATGTAATTCCTTGTATTTGTCTTTTGCTAAAAGAAAAAACACTCCTCTCTTCAAATGATATGCTTGGAAATAGTAAACAGTTTTTCATACTGTGACACACTGAACAGCAGTGATTTCAGAGATTAGGCCTCAATGTCTCAAGAATAAACCATTATCAAAGGTAAGGACAGTAATCAATGCCGCCCAGCAGACATTTTTAGTTAGTAAAGAAAAAATAAAATAACTATATTGGATGAAAAATTAGATAAAAGGTAGGGACTATGCAGTTTGACAAAGTTGCACTTTCGAGAATAAAAGTTTTAAAACATTTAGTTTACTACACATTTATTTTGTCTCCCCTTAAACAAAACTACCTGTGGATGTTTCTCCTTTTTAAAGTGGTGTGCCTTGTTAGAGCCTGATTTGTAACAATGACCCAAAAGGTTATTGGTTGATAAAGTAACAAAAGCGCTGAGCCTGAAATTTATTTTAAAAAAAATAATAATAATAATAATAAAAAATTGGGTCAATGTGACATATTAGACTTTAACATGCCTTTTTAAAGCTTAGTAAAAATAATTCATCTTTGCATTAGAACTCCATGATTGTCCATCATCTCTCAAATCTTAAATCAAGCATTGGATATTTTTAAAAATGAATGAATGCTTTATTTCGAACAAGTGTATCACAAGAAAGTAAATAAAACATAAAAATATTTTTAAAAAAAACAGAAAAAAGGATAATAAGAAGAACCCAACGTGTCTGAAAAGTAGGATGAAACATAAGCTTATTTAACCCCTTCCTCACTCATATAATGTCATCAATTAAGGAAACATATTCACATAACACATATTAACTAAAGTAGAAAATAAACAAATACATAAACCAAACACACATATTTACATAATACATATTTACAAAGAAGTAAATAAACAAACATATATCATTTGTGAAAACATCCAATTATTAAAGCCCTTCTTCCTCCCTCACACAGAAGCAAGAATTTTTATCAAAAAGAAAAAGAAAGAAAAAAAAAAAAACAGTTCCAAACCTGTGCAAGTGAATTTAAAAAAAAAAAAAGAAATTTTTGAGCTCCATTTGGTCATGCAGTTGAGGCTGATGCCCATCAGGATATTAACCCCAAGAGGTTAACGTTCTTGTTACAGGGGTTGGAGGTCACGATCCTTTACTGCATGTCTTGCCCAATCTCTACTTTATACTCACCACACTTCATGTCTCTCTTCATCCTTGGTATTAATTAATCAAGGCTAACAACAACGACAACAACAACAACAGTAATCATAATAATAATACATTTTATTTGTAATGCACGTTATATTCACCAATCTCAAAGTGCTAAAAAGCAAGAAATAAAAGGATAAAATTCTAAAAAATTGATTTAAAAGGAAGCCCCAAAAAGACGGTTAGCAAAAAAAGGCCATCAGTAGAAGCTGAAAGAGCAGGAAGTAAGAATGTATTTATGAACCATGTTGCACTGTGAAGTTCATATAGAGAATACAAACCTTATCTCTAAAACGTTTGAGCAAAGAAACTGCTCTCAGAAACAAAGAACGCCTGATAAAGAATCCTTTCTTTGCTTAGTGGTGGCCTGATAATCAAAAATCACCAGAACAAATGTGACGATGTGTTGCTGGAGCTCATGGAGTGTCAGGGATCCAAACTGTAGTCAGATCACTTCGAGAAGAGAGGAATTCATTTGAATGACTTTTGAGTTTAGATGTGACACTATATAATTCATAAGAATTACTTCATAAGATTATAGATGACTCAGTCCTGAAGTAATAATAACAGTTAATTAATTGTTATCAACATTACGGCAGCAGTTAGGAGCTTGTGTAGTGCCAACAGCAGCTTGTTACTCAGCTGTGTGCTCAGCTGTCATGTTGCTATGTACTGCTAGGATTCAGATCACCCATCTGCTGCTTTTTCAATAATCGTCTCATCTTTCTTTGTCAAACCCTAAACCCATCTGTTCTCAAGTGTTTCTCTCAACTCTGAACCTTTGGATTCACAAGTTCCCTGCTCTTTCATTTCCCCGAGGGTAACTGCATCTTATAAGAAACAGAATACTTATGGCATGTTTTGGTTGTAAAAGATTGTATTACAGCCATTCTCCAACTTAAAACATCCAGTGTGATGTTAATATGCTTGTTATTTCATGTAATTTACTTGTTATAAACAAAAAATGCAGAGTGCTGAAAAAGAGGAAAGCTGCTCAGAGGAAAAGGTTTATTATTGAAGGAAGAGAAAGGAGAGAGGAGGAGAAAGGTTGTGGCAAGTGCTGTTGAAATAGTGTGTGGGGACCATGAGTCATTTTGTGTGTGTGTGTGTGTGTGCGTGCGTGTGTGTGTGTGTGTGTATGTGAGTAAAAAGTATGTGTGTACTTTTTTAAAAATACACGTTAACCTTACAGTATTAATCTGTTGGTTTACAGGGGGACATGCAGCCTCATTGTAGTAATTTAATCAATCAATCAATCTGACTTTATTTATAGAGCACTTTCATACACAAAATGGCAACACAAAGTGCTTTACATACAGAAAATTTATTATGATAATAAAATCAAATAAAGGGACCAGACCAACCCCCCATAAACACAAACATCAACACACAAACTTCACCCAACCAACAGCCCTCAGTGCATGAAAAAAACACAACTAGCTGGCTTTGTAAGACTAACACCACGTCTGACTTTACAGAGCTGGCTCACTTATTTTACCTGGTGCCCTTATACAACCCTCTCAGGTATTTCCACTATAATAAATGGGTCTGCAGTGTTTGTTCAGTCTGTGCGTTTAAGCATTGCATCACCTTCATGTTTGAAGATGTTTGTTCCTTCAAAGTAGTATTATTTAGACTGTTCAAGCAAATATGCACCTGATTTAACTGCAGACTATGAAAAGACAAAGATATGCGTTCATTTCGTTGTTTTCATTTTTGCACTGATACAATACACAGTTTTGAGTTCAAGCAGTTGCCTCAAGGAGTGCATCTGACAGTTTTAATTCTTCTAAATGGTCAATGAAAACAAAGAGTAAAAGCCCAATTCCAATGAAGTTGGGGCATTGTGTAAAACAGAACACAAGGATTTGCAAATCCTGTTAAACCTATATTTAGTTGAATACACTACAAAGACAAGATATTCATTGTTTAAACTAATAAACTTTATAGTTGTTATGCAAATATTCACTCATTTTTAATTCAATGCCTGCAACATGTTCCAAAAAAGTTGGGACAGGGTCAACAAAAGTCTGGGAAAGTTGAGGAATGCTCAAAAAAACACCTGTTTGGAATATTCCACAGGTGAACAGGTTCATTGGAAACAGGTGAGAGTCATGATCGGGTATAAAAGGAGCATCCCTGAAAGGTTCAGTCATTCACGAGCAAGGATTGAGCAAGGGTCACCACCTTGTGAACAACTGCGTGAGCAAATAGTCCAACAGTTTAAGAACAAGGGCAGTTGTCTCAATGTACAATTGTAAAGAATTGATGGATTTCATCATCTACAGTCCAAAATATCATAAAAAGATTCAGAGAATCTGGAGAAATCTCTGCACGTAAGCAGCAAGGCTAAAAAAAACAAAACTGAATGCCCGTGACCTTTGACCCCTCAGGCAGAACTGCATTAAAAACCAACATCATTGTGTAAAGGATATTACCACGTGGGCTCAGGAAGACTTCAGAAAACCATTGTCAGTTAACACAGTTCATCACTACATCTGCAAGTGCAAGTTCAAACTCTACCATGCAAAGACAAAGACATATATCAACAACACCCAGAAACACCGCCGGCTTCTCTGGACCTGAGCTCATCTGAGATGGACTGACACAAAGTGGAAAAGTGTGCTGTGGTCTGACGAGTCCACATTTCAAATTGTTTTTGGAAATCATGGACGTGGTGTCCTCCAGGCCAAAGAGGAAAAGGACAATCTGGATTGTTCTCAGGTCAAAGTCTCAAAGCCAGCATCTGTGATGGTATGGGGGTGTGTTAGTGCCCATGGCATGGCTAACTTGACCATCTGTGAAGGCTCCATTAATGCTGAAAGGTACATACAGGTTTTGGAGCAACATATGCTGCCATCCAAGCCACGTCTTTTTCAGGGACGTCCCTGCTTATTTCAGCAAGACAATGACAAGACACATTCTGCACCTGTTACAACAGCGAGGCTTCGTAGTAAAAGAGTGCAGGTACTAGACTGGTCTGCCTGCAGTCCAGACCTGTCTCCCATTGAAAATGTGTGTACATCAAGCAAGAATGGTTAATACTTATTAAAACATGATTCTTATCTTGTTTTTTGAACCATGTTCTTGTTATAATGTTAAACAACACTTCAAATGGAATAAGGAATAAAAATGGAGGTGTATCTCAAACTATTCTTCTGTCTCAGTTTCCACTATCACACTTTCTTCTGAGCTCCCTGTGTGTGTTAACAGGAAAAAAATACATTACACCAGAGTTATTTCTGTCAGCCTAGCTGCTTATGTGACTGTTGTCAGTGACATAAGGCACAGAAAATTGGAAGCAAAAAGTAACAGTGAGGTGAGATGTTTGTGTAATAACTGAGAAAGGAATGGCTCAGTCTGGTGACATTATTCATCAATTTTATGTACCTGTGTCCAATTTATGCACAATTGTGCAAAAGCAAAAGCTAAAAAAGTATAAAAGGTAATATAAGTACGTTTTTTCTTCTCTCCTTTTCCTTTTTTTTCCCTGATTAATCTAAAAATACAGGAAAATGTTCTCAATGTTGACCTCAGAAAAGTCCCAAGTAGGAATGACCCACGGAGACACAAAAAATGACCCAAATGGTATCACACAATGAGCGTAATCATTGATTAGTTTTAAGTCAGGGACAAGAAAACTTTATTTTACAGGGACTTGTTGTCAGAGGAGGGAGCTGATTCCACTCTGATGTAGCTGATGTAGCTGATGGTAGTTCGTAGTTTTTCAGAGAACACATGACGGAAAACAGCCCAAAGTTTGTCAACTACTGCACAGAGGGTATACCAGGTATTTCAATATATTCCAAAAATAGTAGGAGATGTTCACTTATCATCACTTACTGTGATGGGTAGGCCATCGCATAAGGATTTCCCAAATGAATAGAATAGAATAGAATAGAATAGAATAGAATAGAATAGAATAGACTTTATTGATCCCCTGAGGGGAATTCGGGAGCCACAGCAGCAAGCAAAGTGTAAAGTGCAAAAATTAATGAATGAAATAAAAATTGAAGGACACTAACTGACACTTGGAAGGAGTGGGACCTCAAACACCAGGGTCTTCCAATAGCTCCACCCCTGACAGGCCTCCGGAGAGCTGGCCAATCAGAGGACATGGGGTTTGTAGAGCAGGAAGCCTTAAGGAGACAGCAGCTAAAACAAAGCATTTCACGCATAGGTTGAGATCAGGGTTTTCTGAAACATCAGTGAGATAAAAAATAGCATTCTTTTCTTTTCTTTTTTTTTTTTTGAGGGGCACCAGAGGGGCAAAATTAACCCTAACAAAAAACATGATAATCCCCTTTTTGAATCTTTATCCTATAGGTTGTTTTCTTCTCATTTGGGCCTAATTTGCACTGCATCTTACATACAGTGTGTAGAAAGGACTAATAAACCACTTTCAACCAGCCAGAAGTTTATATAAAACCAAATCCAAGGTACTTTGATTCTATAGTTGTTTATTTAACCTAAAAAATAACCTTTTTTTTCAACCACATACTTGTCAACATTATTTTTAAGGTTCATGCTGGCAAAACAATCTAATTTTAATGTAAAATTTTGTTGCTCTTTTCAGGTTTCATCATTGTTTTCTGTGGAAATATCTTTAATTTAATACTATTTAACATCCCTTTATACTTTAAAATGAATTCTACACAGGCCAACCACATTTCCAATATGCACTCTAACAAATACATGTCAAGTATCTTCTCTGTTGTGACATTAGTGTTGCGCATGTATGAGCCATGTGTGGGTGAAGGCCAATTAAGTCGGTATGTGTGTGGGTGTGTGAGTGGGCTGTGCATAAATGTGTTATAACATAAAGGCCTTCATGTAAACACTACAGGGTGTTTACTAAAGGCTTGCACTGACACGACCGAGGTTCTTCACTCGCAGCTGACAACAGAATGAACTGTGAAGGACATTTACGCTGATCTGGTTGACTGGTTTGCTCAACATTTCAGCTCTTTGGTCGTCCATAAAACAAAACAAAACTCCATCTAACAGATTCAATTTTCCAACACGTAAAAGTTTACAGGGTGGCAAATAGTTAAGATGCTTAGCAAGTTATTCTGTGGTACTCCAGCGTCCTCCAACAATCCCAAAACATGCTTAATAGGTCCAAAGGTCAGCCCTTAGCACTGCCAGAAGGCTGGCCAATCAGGGGGAAGGCGGAAGCCTTAAAGGGACAGCAGCTAAAAGAAAAGCATTTTAGAGAGAGGCTGATGATGTCTAAATTAGCTGTTTATGCACTTTTTGGAATAAAAAGTATAAATTGTATTTATTTGTTCATTAATGTTCATGAGTTCATATGGTAAAAAAAAAAAAAATCAATGTTCACATAAACATACTGGACATGTGTAATCCTTATTAATTATTAAATGAACCCTGATTGAATAAACAAACAAACAAACAAACAAACAAATAAATAAATAATCTGTATTGATAACTCTAATCTTTGTGCTTCTCTCTTAATGTCTTCATCATTCTGTGTTGTTGTGGCACATGGCTGCACACTATAATTTCTCTCCCTCGCAGAATGTGAGTAGGTGGGAGGCTGTGCATGTGCCATGAAGTCCTCATCTAAGATACAGGCAGCTTTACGTCAGGCTCACTGCCACCAACACACCGATTTCCATTCATCTGTAAACAGAAGGGATGTCTAGTGGCATACCAGCAGTAGCTACAACATAATATGAATATATACATGCCTCTTATAGATGAAGGAAACAAGCCCATCATTCAAAATCTAAAATGCATTCCTGTTTGCTATTAACATTACTAACTTTATGATTTCTTGTTTTCCTGAATGAAAACAAGAAACTTTGCATAAAATGGTATTTCACTTAACTATAACAACAAACCTCCATAATCAGCAGAGCAAGGTCTAAAGTCACAGGTTTGAGGTTTTATTAGGCCACATGAATTGAAGACAAGGCATGGGAAATCCTTGGTCATGATACTCCAGCTGTCCAACTGACTGGCTCCGTCCTGACAATGCAGCCGGTGGGTGTCAATAGATGAGGGAGGAGGGAGCCAGATCGCAACAGACAATAGACTGCTAATATAGCAGTAATAGCAGTAGACTGCTAAAAGCATATTGTCACTTTGATAACACTTTATTTGACATTAATCCAGACAACACAACTGTCAGTGTCTTATCTTATTATCAAACTTACAGAAACTATTGAATGTTGTATGTAAACATTACGTTAATCTATCAAATGTGATTGGTGTTGACATTGGCTGTCATTACACTTTTATAACAGTGCAATTAATAATTTCCATGCCCTCAAGTAAAGTGTGACACTTTGGAGTTGTCATTAGGTTGTCAATAAATGTTATAACACTGTCATAATAAAGATATTGACAGGTTATGTTGTCTGGGTTAATGTCAAGTTGTCATAACAAAGACATCCCAAACAATGTCAGCTTTGGATTTAAGGTGACATACCTGACCGAATGACACTTAATGACAACATTTATGAGCATGCATAAAGTATCCTTCATCTTAATGGCAGATGGCATTTCAGTCTTTTGCACCCCCCTTCATATAAAGTGTTACCGTAACGTTTTTGCACAATATCAGATTTTTTAATGAGAAACATTTGTTACATCAAATGACACTTATTAGTTTTACCAAAAACACAAGGCAAGATCAACATAGTTAACTGGTTATCACACAGCAACAAAAATTTAAGAAAAGAATCAGGGCAAATAATGCCCTCTTTGCTTTTTTTTTTTTTTGCATCTTGTCCTGGGAAAAGTTTTGGTTATATTTGCTGCCAATGAAAGGCACTGACACTTCTCAGTTGATGCCTCCCAATGGTTATCGAAGGTATTCCATCAGAGGCAGTCCAACAACAAATTGTGAATAATAAACTTGTTTATGGCTCTAGATTGGTAGGGGTCTACTGCAGTAGTACCGATAACATGACCCTCAGAATTTTTAGGACAAAAATTCTGTTACCCCAACCAATCAGTGGAGGTGGCAAATCGAGCCCTGGATCTGGCTTAAATCTACTGTGTGGTTAGCTAAAGAGTGCAGACAAGGTGGAACAACTTTGTTCCACATGTTTGCCTACATGAATTGTACATAACACACAAGGCATAAAAGGAGTAAATATCCAGCCTTGAAATTGCAGTATATAAATGCCTACATGTAAAAATATTATATGGATTATTATGATGTATCAAGGCATCATGATAAATAGCTCTGTTATTGCTATGGTATGTTCCTGATGCTTTTTTTTTTTTTGGTATCTTTTTTTTCTGATCACTTCTAGAGTTAGATGAAGACTCATTGTGCATACCATGATTTGGGTAGGCGCTTATCTCAAATATGTCTTACAGTAACAGTGAAGATCACATGTTGATGAAAAATATGTTGTTGTTTTTTTATTTTTCTCTGTCTGAAGAGGCTCACTTTTCACTTCTTAACTTTCAAAATCATCCTTTCTCTGCTGTGGCCACACTTCCTCAGTCTTAACTGAAAACTGTAACTGTGTTTGTGCTGCCCAACTGGTGTGTTTAAAAAGGCTCTATCTTTAGACTGGAGCAGCTAGGACACTTCACTTCAGTTGTTGCCATGGAAACCACAGTGCCAGTCTGACAGTACTGGAGAAGAGAGTGTGAACAGAGAAGGGATAAAAGCAAGTAAATGATGAAATGGTGAAAATGATTGTAATAAGTAACTGTAGGAGTGCAGGAAACAGGGTTTCTTTCAGCTCTGGTCGTGGTTGTGACTCTAATGGCTGGGTTGGAGATTCAACATGATAAGATTCGTTTCAGATTTTAGGACTTGTTTGCCATCGATGTAACATTTTAAGCAGATGTGACCTACATTATGAGTCCAACCATGAAGTCTAAAACAGAGCAAAACTGATTAAGAAAACAAAAGAATAAAGTCTGTTGTTATTTAAGAAGGGAAGTAACTCTACATAATTTAAAAACAACAACTATTTTTCTGCCTCTAGTGTTTAAAGGAACCCTTATTTCAGCCTCTGTCTGAAACACTTCATTTGAGCGAGACAGCATTGATACTTTATATCCATCTTTAAAAACAGAGAAAGCTTAATTAACTTCATTAGCTATCAGACATAGAGTTCATTTTAAAAAAAATAAAACTTATATCTTAAATCTTCCCCATTAATAGGCTTCGATAAATTTCAGTGGCATAAAACTTAGTGTACTTGTAGACGGCCATATGTAAACTTTAAGTTCACATGTGTTAAGGTTGTCATAAACTTCTGTTTACCACCTGAGGTAAATTCAGCTGATTGGACCTGATTTGTTAAGGCTCACACCTGTCTATATGAGGTCCCACAGGTGACAGTACATGTCAGAGCACAAACCAAGCATGAAGTCAAAGGAACTGTCTGTAGACCTCAGAGACGGGATTGTCTCCAGACACTAATATGGATCCAGGGTCCAGAAACGTTTCTGCTGCTTTGATGGTCCCAATGAGCTCAGTGGACTCCATCATCTGTGAATGGAAGAAGTTCAGAACCACCAGGACTCTTCCTGGAGCTGGCTGCCCATCTAAATCTGGGGAGAATGGCCTTAGTCAGGGAGGTCTGTATAGTAGAGTGGCCAGATGGAAACCACTCCTCAGTAAAAGGCACATGGCAGCCCGCCTGAAGTCATCCACTGTTTGACATGAATGCCAGGCGTCATGTTTGGAGGAAACCAGGCACCGCTCATCACCTGGACAATCCCATCCCTACAGTGAAGCATGGTGGTGGCAGCATCATGCTGTGGGGATGTTTTTCAGCAGCAGGAACTGGGAGACCAGTCAGGATTGAGGGAAAGATGAATGCAGCAATGAACAGAGACATCCTGGATGAAAACCTCCTCCAGAGAACTTTAGACCTCAGACTGGGGCCACAGTTCATCTTTCAGCAGGACAACGACCCTCAGACCACAGCCAAGATATCAAAGGAGGGGCTTCAGGACGACTGGTGGGGGGCGTGGCTTAGCCATAGGTCAATTGAGTATGCTCCAAGTGGCAACCAGTTTAAAAATATGACGCCAATGTGGAAGGGTTAAAAACTGCAGTTCCTTGAGTGTCCACTTGAGGCTGACTGCAGAAAGACAAGAAAGATGATTTTTCCAACACAAATGAAAGTTTTTATTTGTGGACAGGGTCACTCAGCTGAATGAGATCGAGAGGAGATATCGAGTTTTGTAGTGGACTTTTGGCTTTTTCTACCAGTACTGTATCAATCTCTGTAAAAAATACAAACAAAGTATTATTTAATAGTAAACAATACTATTAGCATTCTTATTGAGAGTTATGGAGAGTTTTTTTTTTTTCAGGTAAAATGTTTTGTGTTGGCTAATGTGAAAGGCTACACAGCTGACTACAAGCTCTACACTGGAAAGAACCAAGGTGCTTACTGCAAGGGACTTTCTTTTGATGTGGTGGCAGAGCTGGTCAACACAGATTATCTGGGGAGTGCCGACATTATCTTTTGTGAGAATTTTTACACCAGCTCTCCCCTGTTACGTAATCTGAGCCAGCAAGGGTTTGGGGCTGGCGGCACTCACAGGCAGAAAAGAGTTGGTGCCCCAACAACTCAGGAGAATGTCCTGGATAGAAAATCAAAGAGAGACTCCACCAAGTGGATCAGGGATGGGGACCCCTCTTTGTAAGGTGGATGGATGGACCCCAGGAAGGTCTCCATCTGCTCTTGTATACACAGAAGAGACTGTGCTGAGGAGGCAGAGGAGGGATTGCATGCTCAGAGGTTCCCTGTTCCCAAACCCACAGCTGTAGGTGAATATAACAAAAAAACATAGACGCCTGGGACTGGACACCTCTGACCACATGCTGGAACAAACTGTGCACAGAAAATCAAAAAGACGGCCCATGACAGTTTTTCAGCCCCTTGTGGATACTGCTGTGACTAACAGCTTCATTGTGCACAAAGATCTCAGTGTGATGCAGCAACTGAAGCCAAAGATACGCCAGGCTTTCCAGAAGAAGCTGTGTGCAAGGACGCTCAGAATGACATTGGCCGGCCAACCTAAGCCACAAACTCAAGACCACTTTCCTGTTCCCACTAGCAGCAGTGAAAAAACTGGGAACTTTTAACTTTTTTTTTTTTTTAACTTTTTTTTTATTTTTTTAAGTTTTTTTAACTTGCAAGCTTTTCCCATTGAAGGGCTTGGCTGACTTGACTGGTAGGCTATCATTCTGTACCTGTTAGCATAGAGGCTAAAGGCCTACCTCCTTACCTTATATCAACTGGATTTTATCCCCTAACTTGGATATCAGTTGAGGGCATTGTTTGGGCTAAGCACATGTTGACTTACACTTCAGAGCTTATGAGCCAAAATAATAATTACCCCCCCCCCCCCCCCCCCCCCCGCCCCCCGAAAGAATAACACTGTGGCAACAAACAGCGAATAACAGCCCAGAAGAGCATCAGGTTTCTACCATTCTGATCTGCTGCAGACCCTGGTATCAACCCTGCTGTTGTCCTTGGGTCAGAATTACTCATCACAGTGTTGAACAGCAGAGGAAAATCCACTTGAAACTTGATGACTATTCCTAGATTGACCCCATCATTCAAAAAAGTGAAATGTTGCCTTTATTCATATTTCCATGTAAGCTGTTCAAATTAAAGTACTAATATTGACTTTGGGTCAAAATAACCCGACAGTCAAACTGAGTTGAAATCCCAGGCACAGAGTCAGTGACACACCACAGAGATGTGAGAATGCTCTAGTTCTATCTAAGATCAATCAGTCACAGGCGTTAACATGACAAGACATTCGGTCTTCTCTTGGTCAGCGGAGTGCACTGCCTGTGACCAGATCTGACCCAATGGGGTGTCACGATAGAAGAGATTGTCTCGAAATGTCAGAACAGACAAGCTCTCGTGTTGGAAAAGTAACAAGGTTGCCACCTTGTCTGTATGTGTGCAGTTTCAAACCCTTACAGAGGGTAAAAAGTCCACTCACCAGAAAAAAAGAAGCATGTACCTTCCACAGAAGCCTCTGCAGCAGCAAAAAAAAAAAAGAAGCTGTCTCATTGGGATAAATAAAAATGCATTCAAAACTACTTTTTACACATTTATGCTACTTTCTTAGGTTATAGAAATACTGAACAAATATTGTTTACCACCCATACAGTAAACAATGATACAATTGACTATCATAGAAACGAGTGGTGTCTCCTGAATAAATGCAGTCTTTCTGCCATGTGGAGAGGGAAAACTCAAGTATTCAGACAGTTTGTGGTAAATTACGAGTTGTTTCTTCGGGCAAAGGAGATTTGGTGTTTAAAGTTCAGTTTAACTGTATTATAATGGGGACCTAATGAAGGCGGGTCATTTTGACCTGGAGGACACAGAGTGTATACAGAATATGACGACAACAGGAGGGGTAAGACAAGTTCATGAGACTCGGATAAAATCTTTAGGTAAAATTGGTGTCTGGGTAATATAAATCAGTTCATTTCTAATCCACTTAGATGGTGTGTTTACAAGATATTGACCACTGGCTTAATATAGAATGGACAGTGTCTCCTCATTAATTATTCAGGACTGTCATCACATCCAAAACATGCATTAAACTTACTCTTAAAAGCTGAAGATCCCTCAGGAGGGAACGGTCTTACTCAGCCCAGTAAGTGCTGATCTGAAGCAGACACATAAAACCTAAACAGGTCCAGAGACTCTTCTGTTGGTGTATGTTGTGTTTTATCTCCTGTTGCCACTAATCCAGTAAAGAATACGGCCAAGCCTGAGGTGGTCAGTAGGGCTGCACCCTGGGGTCATCCTCTCTATTTGAAATCAAACAGTTAAAATTCAGAGAAAAATGGGTGCATTAATCAGAGTGTTAAATCTACCCACTGAATCCAGGTTTGATATTTGATGTATTATGTTATGGTTTGGTTAACCAGCTGAGTAAAACAGAGCCCAGATTCAAGGCAGAGGCAGATGGTGAGTTTAAACGAGCTTTATCTCACCAGAGAGAATGTGAGTTTTAATCCAACACAGACATCCAGAGAGGCAACTGCAGGTTAATTTCATGAGTGAGAGTTCAAGGTAAGTCCAAAGGCAACAGGAAAAACATACATATTACAAAATTACTCGAGATACTTATTCGGCTGTAGAACCACTCAAGAAGCTTGAATCCACTGGCACCAGATCACTCTCCAGCCGGAGCTTAACGGCTGAAATACACCGGCTTTGTCTGCCTTGCAGCTCCACTCCGTTGCGTGTTGACTGCGTTTGTCAACTCACACCGGCTGCATGCTTAGTCCAACAAGCCGCAGGACTGACAGACAACTGAAGTGAATGACCCATTTTTGGGTCATAAACTTAAAAATATCGTCCAATTTAATAATAATTTTTCCATCTTTACAACACAGTTTTAACTGGTAACACAAATAGCTCAAGTTTTTTCAAATGACTGTTTTATGATGGACTAAGGAAACTGGTTGAAGTCACTTATGCTTAGTAATTTGATTCGTTTCAAATCATCACTTTGTATAAATCCAACTCAAAATTTAGGCAAGCTAACCTAAAATCGAATATTCTCTGTAACCAAACTTTAAAAACTGCCCCTTTACATTTAAGACAAGGTTTTAGCAAAGTACTTTTTGTTGTGATGGTATTTTGTAACACAGTGAGGTGGGAGCGCAGTGGATATGAAACCCTGCTGTACATTGAGATGTTGCGCAGGATCATAAGGCTGTCTTTGCTCCACATGGCACCAACAGGCTGTATATGCCCCATGGCATGGACTGGCTGGCCGTGCTCCATAGAGAAAATTACTTTGCTAGAACCGTTTATTAAAACCTTATGTTTTTGAAGTTCGGTTACAGAGAATGTTTTAATTGAAAAGTATGGAATTTTTGGTTAGCTTAAAGTTTGAGCTGGATTTAAACAAGGGGATGATATGAAATGAATCATATTACTAAGCACGTGTGACTTAAACCAATTCTGTTGGTCCAACATAAGACAGTAATTTGGAAACTTGAACTGTTTGTTTGTTACCAATTGAATCAGTTTCATTTAGCTGGACCAACAGTCTTTTTTTAAGGGTGTGGACAGTCCTCTCAGAGACGGGTTGTTTAGGAATGCAGCTTAAAGCTGGTGGTAACTCCATCAACACAGGTACGGCACCTGTATCCACCTGCTATGCGTCACCGGCCTCACTCTTATGAACATTACAGGTGTCTTGAGGTTTTATCAGTGTACTTTCACTTCTTTTGAAATTTTTTGTTAAACAATTATGATCTGATGTCAATTTTTTTTCCTATTTTTTGTTGTTGTTGTACTTAAAAATAGAACATCAAGGCACTGAAAGACAAACAGCTGCAGAGCACACAGTGAACAGACAGTTTTTAGGGTAAACTTAAACTTTCATTCTGCAAGAAGACAGACAGACTAAAAGCAAAGGCATTCCTCCTCTCTGGGCTTCTACCAACCATTTACAATTTCAAGTGGGTAATGTTGCTATGGCAACAGCAACCTCTCAAATTAAAGCTTTTAGGCACAGCAGTGAAAGCGCCATGAAAAATTAAGCACCATTTTCTAACAATGAGGCTGTATGAAAAGTACTGAGACTTATCCATATACAAGTGGTCCTCGGTCAATCTGACAGCATGAAGTGAGTGTGGCTTCCATTCATAGAATAATGCTTTGACTGTTTTGTTTAATCAAAGTGAGTTGAGTCAAAGACACTAGATTAATATATGCATGTCCTCACATCAAAGCTAATAATAGGAAACTTAATATGGATAGCTTCACTAGCTGCATGTAGGCACAATATCTGCACATCATCAGGGCCATGGATCTGTGTGAATGCGTATCTTAAAAAAGATTGTATAACAAGATGTACAGGGTGTCCCAATAAAATGTAAACACCTTTTATCAGCTGATAACTCAACTGTTTGTTCTTTCTTTGCAGATTGAACCCATTGAACCGAATGATGGCAGCCAGACTAAACTTTGAAGAAAGAAAATTCATTCTGAAATGCTTCTGGAAGTTTGAAAACACATTTGAAGTGCAAAGACAATTTAGGAGGGAGTTTCAAAAAGAACCACCAACACGAGTTACAATCACTTGAATTAGACTCACTAGACTTCTTTTTATGGGGATACTGGAAAGACAAAGTCTACACACTGAGACCTGCAACAGTCACTGAATAGAGAGCAACCACTGAACGTGAATGCACGCAAATACTAAGGGAATTGTTTCATGATGTGTGCTATTCCATCATTGGGTTTTCGGCAGTGTCTGGAACGGCCATCATTTTGAGAACAGACAATAGAAACAAAACAATAGAATGATGTTTGTAAATTGTTTTAGATGTTGAAAATTAGACAAATTATAATTAACGCCTAGTTTACAATTATTTAAAGTGTGTATATGTTTTTTGGGACACCCTGTAGTTTTATTCACTTTCTTGCATTATTATATGTAGCTGAACCAAGCAGCAACCTCCAGTCCGAAAATATGAGTCTGCTGTTCCTCGAGTGTCCACTTGAGGCTGGCTCCGGAAGTACCAGAAGTCACGTACACACCAAGTAAAAAAAAAGTAGTTTTCACGGCCATAATATGCCTATTTACAGCCTGGTACAAAGAATGTCTCCGGTCTGAATCGCTAATTTCACTAACGGCACGCAATGTACGGGGGGTTAATTTTTTTCTAACTAGCTAATTCGTCTAATCAGAGGCACAGCTTGGTTCACGTGACTGCTGGGCGCCCTATGGCTGTTACTATGGAGACTCACAGCCCGTCTCATTTTCAATATGGCCGCGCTGGCCATTTTGCTTTAAAAATCTGTTTCAGAAACAGACGGTGACGTCGCGGAGACTACGTCCATTAATTATACAGTCTATGAGCTGAACACACTTATTGATATATTACGTAGAGAGTTCTTTCTTTGTTATGAATAAAGTCTTCTTTTTTTTAGCATTCTGCTTCCCTATAGCCCTACACATGGATCTAAAGTAACAATGCTGGATGTTTGGACTTAACGTGTCCAGATTTTCAAACCTCTATATTTTGTGAAAATCCCTGGATTATTCTGTAAACTGATAAAAACACTCCATTCTAAAAATAAAACAAGATCTTCACTAGAGCTTTAAGACTTGCCAAATGATGATGTCATCACATAAGGATCTCCTAACTGGTTCATGACAAGTTGGAGGGGTGGGCCTCAAACACCAAGGACTACACATAGCTCCACCCCTGACAGGCCGCGAGAGTGCTGGCCAATCACCGTGAAAGAGGTTTGTTTTCTAAAACACACACAGTGAGGGAGAATAAGGGGTTATTTATGAGCTGTAAATGATGTAAATATACTACAGGGGCACCAGAGGGACAGACAAAAAAACAAAGTACCCCCTCTTTAACAGAAGGTGTCAGAGTGAGTCATCAGTGCCAGTGTTCTTTTTTTCTACACAAAACTTGGAGCTTTGATTTTACACATTCTCACCTCTTTGAGGCTGAATAGAGCTGACTAATAGATGTCTAAAGTGTTTAATGTGCAGAGTGATTCAACAGGGGAATGATTCCAGACACATGCTCTCATGTTATGACTGATCAGCAGTACCAATGACTTCCCAACTTTTAGAAAGCCTCCATCTAACTTGTCCATTATGCCACAGAATGTATTGTGTAGAAGCTTTGGTTAATGTGACTTGGCTTTAAATAGTCTTGCAGTAATGCAGCAAATATCTATTTTCAGTGTGTGTGAGTGTGATTGTGTGTGCATGTGTGAGTGTGTGCGTGCCTGCATGCATGCGCATTTGTTGAGCAATTGTTGGCAGAGGTATTTCGGGCGCATGGTCGGGCTCTGACCGACTCACAGGGAGAAGATAAAGACAGAGAGAGGACTAGAGGAAGGGAGGGAGGGAGTCTTCCCAGTGAGTCTGAGTCTCTCTCAGCCTACACAGCCTCCCAACACAACCTCAGGCTCAGTAATGTTGGATACGCCGCAAGAGTGAGCTCTACCTTCCACACACGCTCTGCTATCACCTGCTTGAGGACACACACACACTTGGTGAGTAGACCTTTGCGTTACTGCTGCTTTTTGCGTTTGCCTCTGCTACATTATTGTAGAGCATCTGTTTGAAAAGGATGAATTCAGAGGGCTGCATACTCTCAGATCAGACCCCTCTATCGATGGTATCTACCAGCCAACAGTCACCCAGAGGTAACTTGTTACAAGAGCTATAATAAGCCTGAGGAGTCTTTCGATACTATAATCTCTTAACTCCTTTAAGCTGTCGGCTGCTTGTAGGCTCTCAGCAGGGGTCTGGCTTTAACTAACAAGCACTTTTACTTACCTATGGACACACGCACCAATGGCAGATGAACGGGTTATAAAGTCGTTAAATGGCAAGTTATCATGATATCCTGCCTTCAGAAATATCGTTAAAAACACAAAGATGATAAAAAGAAAATCAGAGATACATAAAACACGTAAACTGTAAGCTGACGGCACAGAGATGCACACCCACCCACAGGCTGGATGTGTTCTGGGCTGCCAGCAGAAAAGCAGTCACTCTTCACCCTTTGCCTCCCACTCAGCCCAGTCAGAGCATTTTAGCACATGTGGCGGGGGAAAAGGGGAAGATGCTGATGAGGTAGAGAGCTCATTTTCACACTGAAGTCAGGACCTTAAAGTGTTTTTTTTTTCTTTTTTATTATTAATTTTATTTTATGATTGGTTTTATCATAGAGCATCAACATTACTGATCCAGCTGCTTACTCCTGATACAGATACATATTTTTTTCCGATTTACCTGCCCTGACACTTAACATTTTGATGACTATGCTTTTCCCCTCTTGTTGTAAAGTAGGATGTTGAACTGATGTTATTCATATTTGAAAATTATTCTATCAGTGTGCTGAGCACAAAAAATAAAATAAAATAAAATAAAAATGGAGGGGCTACAGTGTTTTTGAAACATGAAACATTGTTCAAAATTGACTCCCAAAACTACAAACAGGCACTTGTATCTGCTGGTTTTGTTTGACCTAAAAGTTAGAGACACAAGGTCAAGTATTTATGTGTGTGTGTGTGCGCATGCATGTGCATGTGTGTATCTATCGATCTATCGCAAAAATCAATCAGTCAATACAGATGGACTGGCAGACATACCTATACTTCATATTTAAATACCTGCATAAAAACAAACTTGCATATACATATATAGGTGTTCTGATGATTTTGCGATAATTTGTTGATGTTTTCCATTCATAGGACTCTTTAAAAATACATAACCCATGAGGCACCTGAGTCCTCCACAGCAACTCTTTATAAAAGTTCCTTCAGATATTTAAACAAGTATAAAAACTTCCATGAAGCCACCTTTGATGATGTTTTGACAGAATGAACTGGTGGTGATTTGGGAAGGCTGGAAGAGTAGGGGGTTTGTATATTAACCCTAGTACTGCAAGTCCACACTACAGTGAGGACCCATATCAGTGCTGCTGCTGCCTGCTGGCAGTAGTAGGGCTAAGACTGTTACTTTCCCTGGGATGGAACAGGTAAACCACTTTGTTCATCTTTTCTTCACCAAACCATGCTTTTGACCGATGACCGTGTGCACTTTTTGCCTGTGTGCTGCTAATCCATCAGAGATAAGATTAGGATGGAGCAGCAAGGATTAGAAGTCAGCGGGGCTTCAGCTGTATGACCAGACAGACAGGTACTGAGGTCATGTCAGTGGGACTGGGGTATGGCGTGGATTACGGACTGAGAACTGGGATTTAGACCACCTGTAGTCCTGCGTCCATTATGACCGCACTCACTAAAGAAAGAGCAGTGGTAGGGGTCTCAACATCAGGCTAACACTCATTTTAGAGGATAGTTTGAGTTGGATTTAGGAGCCACAGCAATGTGTTTTCAGCCTACTCTTATGGCCTTGCTGATTCCCATGCTAACTGGTTATCCAGCGGTTGTTGTGTTCACCAAACAGCATGATTTGTCTTCTGCGTTGGTTAGAAGTTTAGTTTGCTTGTATTTGTAAATACTCGACCTTTACTCATTTAAGTTTTCAGTGGAGACTGTGACACCTTGCTCGCTGGTGAGACCTGAGTTTCACTGATAATACAGCCAACAATGTGTCACAAATCTTGTGAATGAGGCAAATGACGACTTCAGCACTACATTACAGAAAACCAGCAAGTGGGGGAACAAGGAGCAGGGGGACAATACTGGGTGCCAACTCTCTCTTGTATGGCTGTGATTCACTTCTTCCTTCTGTCTATTTTTATCAGCACACGTTATAGCGCTGTCTTAGCCTTCTCTTTCCTGTTTGAGCACCTGCTGCATTACAGTCGGTAATCATGGAAGAACGTGTAGAGTACAGTTTACTGTGAGATATGTGTGGATATGTAACATGTACCCCTTTGCCATGCAGACTGCAGGTGGACATCATGACATCACACGCAAAAGGTCAAAGGACAAAATAAAAATTGGCAGAAGTGTCTGATAACTTTTTTAAGCTCAACACCAAGGAGCAACATCCAGTTTAGAAAAATGAAGCCTTTGCAGAAGTGCTAAAAGTTGCAGTTGTTCGAGTGTCTGCTTGAGGCACGCTGCAGAAAGACGAAAACTGCATTCACACCAAGCAAAAAAAAAACAAAACAAAACAAAAAAGCACCCCAGACTTTTATGGCATTGAAACACATTTACAGTCAAAAAACAGCTTGGGTCTGAATCACTTATTTTATTATTGGCACACACTATATGTGGGGTAATTTTTTTTCTAAATCAGCAGTTTAAAAGCCATTAAAATCACAAGTAAGTCCAGCTCACGTCTGGCACCCTAAGGAGGCCCCCCTAAAGCCTGCCTTATTTCCAATATGGCCCCCACCAACAATCACCTTCATTACTCTGTATCAGGAGCAGATGGGTGACATTGCAGAGACTATATCCATATATCATACTGTCTATAAGTATTACCAACTAGTTCTCTTGAAAAACATGATTCTCCACATGAAACCTCAACCATCCCCATAGTTGACACACAGGCAGCCATTCAGTTATGCTAACTAACCCCATGGTGTACAGATTTCTATTATCTGTACATGATCTGGACTTTTTGATAAATCTACGAATCCTTCCTTTTTGAGGATCCATTCATTCCTCTACACCCACTGTGTCACACTAATGTAAATGTGTTTCAATGGCTGTTCACAGGCTAAACATTCAAACCTTGTAGAGTGCCCTACTCCAAAGCCATTACCTTTTCTCCTTTTATTTTAAAAATCACACAAAGCAGCTTTTTTTCAGGGTGCATGATGTGATGTGAAGTCCTCAAAAGTTTTGAAAACTACTCAAACTTTTTTGTGCATGTCAATGACAGTCCGTTTGGCTTAAAGCAGCACCATCATTTCCTTCAGTCCAAGCACCGTGGTGGCATCAACAATCTTGTGTGGGCTCCCTTGGCTTTGTTCTCCAGTAGTATGTGCTCATAACATTAGTTATGGGCACATTAGTCTTCCCTCCCCGGTGTTCTTACCTGAATTAACTTTTGGTCCATTTCAGAGTATCTCAGGTTTACAGGCATTAGAAAAACTAAACATGATGGTTTTTTTCTTGCTTCTGTCGCTAAGCATTAGCAAAGACTTTAGCTGTGATTGACAGGAGTTTAGGGTTTATTTCTCACCATCAGCTCTGTTTTAGAAGAGAAGCATCACCTGCTGCAAACACACACACACACACACACACACACACACACACACACACACACACACACACACACACACACACACACACACACACACACACTCATGTGCACATTGTAAGGTTGGTCCAGTTGTGAGCCAGGCATCATCTCTATTTTCAGCAGTGTGGGATCAGACCTCCATAGTGCCAACAGGTGGGCAAGCTAACTAACAGCATAACATTCCGGAGCCTTCCTTCATTTCTCTGCCACTCAAGTTTTAATCTCCATTTAATCCTTAATCTGGGTTCTTCCTGCACATTTGAGAAACTTCTTCACTTTCCTACCTCAAACTTGGGTATGTGGTAGGCTCAAGTAGATGTTACTTTATATTTCTTTAAAAAATGCTCTGGATTTTTCATTTATTTATTTATTTATTTAGAATATTTCATGCAAAGGACTACTTGACTTAAAATGTATTTCCTGCATTACATTTTGAACAGGCAGGTATCCAAACACCAATGTCTTTCCATAGCTCTGTCTTTGGCAGGCCGCCAGAGGGCTGGCCAATCAGAGGGAAGGGATTTGTGGAGCGGGAAGCTTTAAAGTGACAGCAGGGAACAACAAAGTGTTTCAGTCAGAGGCTGAAATAAGTTTTCAAAAACACCAGTGAGAGAAAAATGAGGGATGTTTTTCAGCTGTAAGTCATGTAAAGCTAAACTGGAGGGAGAAAATAATAACTCAATCTGTGTCTGCACAAATCCTTTTAGAGGTGGACTCTCTCTCCTTTGAGCATCATTTGCACAGCATCTTACACACAGTGTGTGGAAATGACATACTTTTAGTATGTATATGTCCATACCAAACGCATCCTTTATTATGAAAGTGTATTTTGGGTCTGTAGTTGTTCTTGGTAAAGATATAAAAGTTCCTCATCCTCTTCAAGCTCTATCATTATTTGTTGGGGAAATATCTTAAATTTAATATTATTTATTTTAACAGCCCAACCACATTTCCAATACGGACTATAACAAATACATGTCAAGTATCCTCTCTGTTGTGACATTAGTGTTGGGCATGTATGAGCCATGTGTGGGCGAAGACCAATTAAGTCGGTGTGTGTGTGTGGGTGTGTGAGTGGGCTGTGCATACATGTGTAATGACCTAGAGGTTTCCATGTAAATACTGTAGGGCGTTTACTAAAGACTTGTACTGACACAACCAAGGTTCCTTCACCAGTGTGGACTGTGAAGGGCATTTACTCAGCTCTTCAGCTCTTTGGTCGTTCCGCAAACAACATGATACTCCATCTACAAGATTCAATTTTCCAATACGTTAACATTTGCAGGGTGACGTAGGTGAGATGAACAATCCAAAAAGAAGCTAAACAGGTTTATTGATGACGCTGTATTACCTGACATTGTGTGAATATTTGTGCGTCCCCATGTCTGTGATGATGCCAACCTGTGTAAGATGCACTTTATCCAGTCACATCATATGGACAGATGGAGAAACAGAAAGTATAAGGGTGCGAATGATTCATCCTGTAACAACATATAAGATGTAGCTTCTATAAATAAATCTAAATGGGACACAATTTTTGCCCCTTACCCTCACAAACAGGCTGTTCTCATGTCTTATCTAAGTTTTCATTTTTCCTCAAATGTCATGAGGGAAATCATTAAACCACAGGGCGGACACAGCCGTGGAGTTTTTAATCAGCCAAGACAGAAGACCACAATGAAAATGTTTGAACTGGGACAAAGAGAAACATGTATCCCTGTGCTGCTTTGTTGTCTCTCATTTCCAAATGTGGTCTGAGTGCTCTGAATCCATCCTTGATGTAAGCTGACTTCTGTAAAGATGTCCACTCTTGGACAGCTATAGAGAAGCTTTCCATTGTTTGAAGCTCTTAAAGTCCATATTTATTTAAATTGTCATCTGTAAGAACTCTTATTTCAGCTGCTTTCTTTCCAGTTAGGTGCAGTTAAAGTTGGAAAGTTAATATCAGACAGTTCTGAAAGTTATGCAGAGAATAATTTCAAAAATGTTTGAGGCTAACCATATTAGCTATTAGCTGTTATTATATTACCTCACTGTTGAAATGTCATTAACAGCTGCTGGTTCTAAGCCTCTCTGGACAGTTTTAAAAGATGGAATAGCTCCCAGTTTCAGTAGCAGTTGAAATGTGGCTTTCCTTCATCATCAGAGGGACATTTACGAGCAACCATCCAAGAAAAACTGGATCAGCAAAATGCTTAAAGAAAAAATAGTCAAGTTGTTTGTGGACATTGTCTGAATAGGATGGCAGTGAATGCCTCAGTTTGATACAAAGTCTCTCAAAGTACTAGAAACATATTGTTCACTGAATCAAGACAGCAGGTCCAGGGAATACCCAGACTTCTGTGTATCTAAACTGTCAAAAAATTGTTGAAATACTGAAATAAGGATCAGTACAATAGAATTTAAGTTGGGTAAAAAACACAACTCATGATTTAATGATGCTCCCCTCAGTATCACACTGCAACTGGATGTAGGTACTGGCCTGAAGGTGAAAAGTCGCTTTTTTATCACTGTTCAAGAGAAGTGTGTGGTAAAATTCAAATTTCTAACCCTTGAAATTTTCAAAATATTCATCATTTTCCTTTTTTTTTTTTTTTCCCATCGAAATGAATTGAAATGATTTGTCACTACGGAAACCACACAGCTGATGATGTCATAAGAGGTTCCAAGGTCATAAATAGGACTGGTGCGGTTAGGGTTAGGGCTTAGCATTTCAACATTCAACATTTGCTTGCTTTGCTTCTTTTTTTTCATCACAGGTTTAAAAAACAGATCTATCTCTTGTCATTTGTGTTGGAATTAATTTACCATCTGGCTTTTTACTCCCAGAAAGAACACCACTACAGTCACCAATGAGTGGTCACCAATTGTCAGTCAGCTTTTTAAACCCTCTTATTTGTGACTGTTGGAGAAGTTGACTTTAGAATAATAGATCCACGTGTTGTTTAATCCACATGGCAGAAAGAGAACATCTAAGCCAGTTAATTTCCGGCTTTATGGCATAGGCTGCCCTTTTCCCTCCCCAGCTCCATACATTCCAACAAGGAGATGCTGAAAATGCCATTCATTGCTCATTGATGAGGCTGCCATGAACTTCTTCCCCTTTTACTTGTTGAACTCCTGTATCCACACTGACTGCTGTAGTGTGGAAGATGACATTTAGTCCAGGTGCTATCAGCTGTGTGAACACGAGCACACATAAATAATCATGTCCTAGCTAATTATCACTGAGAATCATGTTCCTTCTGCAGTATCTATGTATGTCCTGCAGCTTGCCATCACCCTGCTGATCAGGTGATTTGTCGATGCAGAGATAAATATCCCATACCAAATGTCTTTTTACAGCAGAACACTTCAATATGTGATGTGATGTGTGGCTGTTCTGAGGAGAGACAGCAATATAATTTACAATGACAATATTGAAACAGTTTGGATCAATAGAAGATGATGCAACTTTATGAAGGAAAGACATTCCTCAGAGAGGAAAGTTACTTGAACTCAAGTTTCAAGGGCTTGATAGTACTTGTAAAGGTTGCACAAATACACTCTCAAAAATATAAACCTGTGTGTTCAGACCATACCTTTCATGTCAGTTCATATCAGTGCAGTAATGTTGTTTCAGTTTATCCTTGTTTGTCCAGAGGTGCTGAAGGTCCCTCTGAGGTCAATGCCCTCTGATGACCATTAGGTCAGAAACTCAAAGTTTGTACTTTTGCACATGACCTGCTGATACATCAACCAGACAGTGTAAAGATTCATCAGCTCCAAGGGTTTATTGCACCCTTCAAAAATTAAATCACATCATAAACTAGATGATGATGGATGTCATCATTTATAGCATCTTATCAAAATGGATTTTATGTGTGCATCAGTAAGCTTTCTCTTTCAGAAACAAAGTTTGTTCCAAGAGCAATAAATCTGACTTTTTTTTAGGGTTGGCCAGACATAGTAAACAATTGGGGCCTTTCCCAAACCTAGATATATCCAATAACCCATTTTTCATTCAGTTAAAAAGATAAACTACCATAATACCATCCTGTTATAGATTTCAAGGTGGCCACTGAGATCTCTACCCCCTAGTTCCAATTTGAATGTGTTGGTATGTTTTGAGCTTCAGGGTGCTACTTCTGTTTTAACAAATGAAGCTATTTTTTTTATCCTGTTTTGCCTTTACTTGTACATTTCATTTTGTGCAACTGCTTTTGCAGTTATCTACCATAGAAACTGATGTGTACTTACCTGAACTTGAAGAGAGTAGAATAAAGACTGATATCAAGTTAACCCTGGTGATGTCCCGTGTACCATACACGTTGTGCCCTCTGGTGTAAAAATTACCCCAACTTGTTCCCGTTATTTTAAGTGTACAGTAAAACAAATGTCATCAGTTCTGTGTTACAGCTTTATTCTGACTTCAGTCCGACCCATTACCATGATCATTTCCCTTCTTTTTGGGATTTCGGGCCAATAGATCTTGTTTAGAAAAAGATCTTGTTTTCTCTGTTTTTTGACGACCAATAATGTCATCTGGGGTCAAAATGACCCCCAGTGGACAACACATTAAGAATAATCATGTAAGTGTTTCATTCTTTAATATTAGCATTTTAAAGGTGCAAAGGTCATAGAGTTTATTTTTCTTTGGTTGATAAAGTGCTGTTGAATAACTAAGAACAGATGGATTGCCAATTTCTTTTTTTCTCTCTTGGGTGTAATTGACAAGTTAATTACAAGTAGAACATGTTGTGTATAACCTTTGGCTATGAAAATGTAACTACTAAAGCTAAGACATCACTTCAAGTGATGAACACAATACAAAAAAGTGTCAGGATGTCACACTCTGTGATTACGACAGCAATTTGCTGAGACGTTGCTCTTAATTTTCTTCTAAGAGCTTTAACCCTCTTAATTTCATCTGTCTTTTACTTCCATTGTTGGTGTCATTTGTTCTTTTATAGAATCTCACCTTTCCTCTTTTCTTCACTCTGTTTGCTTTGCGCCCCCCACAACTCCTCCCACAGCACATTATTAAAGACCGTCTCGCAGCATCCTCCCTCACGTGGCAGTATATGTGAACACATGCTCTCTTTTTTTATACAGCACTGCCTGAGCTTTGTGTTCACTATATGCCGAGGGTCAGGTAGTTCTTAACCTTGAGTTCCTCTCTGGTTTACTGTCATGCATTTGAACACAGCGCCCCGACATGTTCATGTTACATTCCTTACAGTCACTGTGGGGACCTGAGTCAGGCCCAAGTCTGTCAGCCATCTCACATGTGACACGAGCATGCCACTTTGGGTTTTTTGTTTCTCGGGCTGTCGAGGGTGGTGGAACAAACCCATCCCATGTGTTATAATGTGCTGCAGTAAATCACTGCTCAGGAGTTACATCTGCATACAGCACAGCTTTTCCCTTACAGTGCATGACATAATGTCTGCTTCCCAGAAGGTGACAGGGTTTTGTTGCTGCTCTACATGCCACTCTGCCGTGAAATTGGTCCTCTCACAAGTATTGCTTCTCTAATTTGTAATGCAATGAATTTCTCCATCAACAGTGCTCCATTGCTGTTTAGAACAATGGAAAACACATAAATGAGCCAAACTGAGTGACACGACTCTACAGTGATCACATACATAGGATTTTAGTTGACTCCACAAACATTGATCTATTACCTGGGATTGTAACTGCCATCAAATATGTAACAATTTCTGCTGCCATGAAACTCTTTAACAGTGCATTTTCTGTTGGTTGAAATCGGGATTTCACATTGAAATAAATGGAGACTGTATAAATGTGTCTTGATCCCTCTGTCAGTTTTTCTTCAAGCTTCTCCTCGACCACCGAACCAAGTGTGGACACAAAGCTTGGACTCTGGTCATTACTTTGGGTTGTCACTATTTGTCTAAATAGCCTTCTTACACCTCGGAAGCAGTGAACAAATGTGTAGGTAATAATGTGAACAACAATTGTGACAGGGTGGATAAGACCAGCGTGATATATTACAAACTTGAAGTATATGGTTTCACAGGTAGTGTTTTATTGAGTGTATCTGGTGTTTTATTCAAATACAATGATTTTCAAATCCCTTTTAACCTTTATTCAACTGAATTAGGGCTGCAACTAATGATTATTTTTGTTGTCGACTAATCTATCATTTATCTTTTCGATTAGTCGATTAGTCACGATTATCTTCTTCTTCTTCTTCTCTTGCCAATTTAAAGATTACATACGATGTTTACCACATTTAAAATACCTGAAACTAATTATCACACATTTCTGACAGCTCAAATATCGATTTAATATGCTCTGAATCACATAGTAAGTGAAAGGGGTTTACAATTAAGTATAAACGCTCGTCTTGACAGGGGCTGAAATTAGTTATGTCACAGCAGCTTCGCCTGTAATTCACTGATTACTTCCGTAAAGTACGCTTTAACGGAAGTGAACAAAAGGTAACTGCGACCCTCTATCTCACATTTTTTGCCATGGCCTACAAGCCAGGTCGTGACAATATTATTTAAAAATATATTCAAAGTATCAACGTTATTTGTGAATTCACCTCTCTGCGGTACGTGTTGACACAGCGGCTCAGGGGTGTCGGCGTTTAAGATGTTCGTGCATCACCGTAGTGCTGCCATGGAATGAAAGCTGAGCTTCATAGAGATTGCATTTAATGTGTTTCATTGGTTTATTTTCAGTGAAATGTTTACAAACTCTTGAAACTTTAGGTCGGGGTTTACGGAGTTTGCTGGCAGCGAGCGATTCTGCCCGGTGTCTGCGTCAAGGGGGGGAGCATTCGCGGGTGGTGCCCCCCCACTTCACAAGGGCGAGAACGGGAAAAAAAAAAATTATATTAACATTCTAGAATACATTTTCCCCCTCTAAATTAGAGGTACCTTTAAAGTTCTGTTACCGTTTGGGTTTCCTTGTTAACGTGAACGTTTCGTATTTAATCGCTGTTTAATGTGTTTAATATTGGTGCGCTTAAGCGCGCATAGTTGTGTGCACACCGGAGGGAGAGGAGAGAGAGATGCGTGACTCTCAGCTGTGGTTTAGTGCCTTCTTGTGGGCGTAAATTTGAACTTTGTACAATCTGTTGAGTGATTCTTGATGTGTGTTTAAATGGCTATCATAGACATAGCTATACAGAATAAATCCAGTCATGATCAAGACGTTGTGCCCCCCTGCTGTTGTCTTGATGCCCCCCCCCCCCCCCCCTTGAATTTTGTCTGACGCCGACTCTGATTCTGCCTCCAGCACTACCTGTAGTCACTACAGTGTAGTGTACTGCAGTTACAGCTGCATGACGCAAAAAGCGGTCCGTGTGTGATTTTTATTTACAACAACAATAGCACGACGTGTCGACACTGATTTTTTCACGTCGACGAATTTGTGTAATCGACGTTGTCGATTATGTCGACTAATCGTTGCAGCCCTAAACTGAATACACTAAATAGACAAGAAATTTATTGTTCAAACTGATAAACTTTTTTTTTTTTTTTTTAAATATTCACTCATTTTGATTTGATGACTACAACATGTTCCTGAAAAGCTGGGACAGGCTCATGTTTCCACTGTGTTCCATCACCTTTCCTTTTAACAACACTCAATAAGTGTTTGTGAACTGAGGACACTAATTGTTGAAGCTTTGGAGGTGGAATTCTTTACCATTCTTGAGTGATGAACAACTTCAGTTGATCAACAGTCCGGGGTCTCTGTTGTCATATTTTGTGCTTCATAATGCTCCACACATTTTCAATGGGAGACAGGTCTGGACTGCAGGCAGGCCAGTCTAGTATCTGCACTCTTTTACTACAAAGCCACGCTGTTGTAACACGTGCAGAATGTGTCTTGTCATTGTCTTGCTGAGAGTTTGAACTTGCACTTGTAGATGTAGTGATGAACTGTGTTAACTGACAATGGTTTTCTGAAGTCTTCCTGAGCCCACGTGGTAATATCCTTTACACAATGATGTTGGTTTTTAATGCAGTGCTGCCTGAGGGGTCAAAGGTCAAGGGCATTCAATGTTGGTTTTCAGCCTTGCTGCTTACGTGCAGAGATTTCTCCAGATTCTCTGAATCCTTTGATGATATTATGGACTGTAGATGATGAAATCCACCAATTCTTTCTAATTTAACATTGAGAAACATTGTTCTTAAACTGTTGAACTATTTGCTCACACAGTTGCTCACAATGAAGTGAACCTTGCCCTATTCTAGCTCCCTTTTATACCCAATTAAATTGAATATAGGTTGACGTGCCAACTTCACTGGAATTGGGGTTGCACTTTTGTGATATCCTTGTGTTCGATATTTGTTTCCGGTGCACATATGGTTCAGTATGAAGATTTTATAAATGGCAAAGAAAAAGGCACTGACATGTTTCAGATCTGAGGATTTCATAAGATATGACAGGTTGTTTCTGCTCCTGCAAAGTTTCTACAGCATTAGTTTTTACTTGTGGCTTCTTCACTGCTAATGTAATTATTAAATTCATTTTGACATCCAACCATACCGTTTAAACTTCTGACACATCGAGCCCATTTGAAGAATTGTCAGATAACACTGTTAACAATTTATTCTCAACATTGTCTCTTTTTTTTCCCTTGTAGGCTATCATGGAGGAGGCTGACTTGCTGAAGGAGAGGCTTCAGGCAATTACGGTAAGGACCATTCTCCTGTTCTCAAAGGAGAGGACACAAGCTAGAATTTCTATTTGAAAAGCTCCATAAACATGTAGATAAAAGCTGGGCAGGAGGTAGGGTACATCCTGGTAAGGTTTACAGTCCATGAAATGGCTAACATGTAGGGAAAAACAACCATTCATGCACACAGTGACTTCATGGTGACCCATAAATCTGATGAGCATGTTTTTAGCCTGTGGGAGGAAGCTGGAGGTAGTGGTAAACTTAGGCGCACCACGCGACAACCATCTGCATAAAAGTGACTCAGTGCTGTGATATATATCCCAACCAGTATGCCACGATGCAGCAACGCAGCAATGAATCAGAATTTGTTTCCATGTAGGGTCTGAAAATAAAATGGGTGGGTGTATGGTTGCGGGAAGACGGAGCTTAGAGGAAATATCAGAGCTCTGAAGCAGCAAGATGTGCAGGTCAGTTCCTCTGACAGAGTAAAGGAAGGCAGCACAGACTGATCAAATCTTCTGACAAGAAATGAAATGATAAATTGGCAGATATTTCAGACACGGCTGAGGAGCTGTGAAGTTCTATCATCAACTTGGGAAGAGATAGGAAATGTTCCTTTTGCCTGTGTAGTTTAGAAATTATAAAAGACATTGATTAATGTCATGAAAATGATTTTGATGAAGGTCAACAAAACCAAGTTATCAGTGGTCATCAGATAGTTTTAGTCAAACCAAGGGATCTTTAAAGAGTGTGTGTTCTGCTTTTCCATAGTTTAAAGATGGATATACAATAATGATGGATGTTCAGACTAAATGGTTGCAAAATTTCAAACCTCTACATGTTCATATGTTGTGGAAATCCCTAAATCTGTCTGTAAACTTATATATAAAATAGCACTTATATATACACTTATATATTATATATATAAAATAGCATCTTCAACTGACCTGCTGAAATGATGAGGTCATTACATAAGGATCCCCAAACAAGTGTTGGACAAATTACTTTAAAAAAAGTAGTTATAGTTACTCATTATTTTCCCCAAAAAGTACTTAAATTCGTAACAGAAATACTCCTTCATAATTCTAATCACTTACTAAGGAAATTATTGTTACTTTTGTTACGCAAAGAAAAAAGTAATAATAATAATGATAATAATAATAATTGGAAGAAAATGTATTTCTGAGCGGGCTTTGCTCTGGGACATAATGTAGTGTTAACTTTCCTGCTTCAGCATCCAGACTGTGATCAGGAAGTACAGGGGGGACTTTGTGGTGGAAAAGTGATAATTTTTTTTCAACACAGCTTATAAACAAAAACTAAAATGGAGGATTCAAATTTGGAAAAAAAAGAAAAAAAGCAAAAAAACTTTTTTTTAACAAAACAAAACAAAACAAAACAAAAAAAAAATATTTTAAAACTGTAAAACAAAATATCCTTATTTAATTCTTATGTGAAACTGTTTTTTCTCACACCCCAACCAAATAGCCTTATGTCATTTATCAGTCTTGGAAAGGAAAGCTGCCAAGTTAGTCGACTGTTGTTTTGTTGGTGTTTCCTCATTCAAAACTTGAAACTGAGGCGAAATTGAAGCAGCAATGCATCACTTCTCTTAAGAATAAGGTTGATACTTTATTTTATTTGATGGACAAAATAGATTTATGTTATTTATCTTATTTAAATGACGTGATGTAATTTCTGCCTCATGGTCATGTGTACATCTCCTTTGCTCCCTGCATCGCACACAGCAGTCACTGGCACAGAACTAGCACTTGCACCAGCTTGGTGGAAAAGGGGTAACAGACATCACTTGTCTGTACAAAGCCACGCTGACCTCGCAGACACATCAAACATAAACCAAGCTTTAACCAGTCACCAGCAATAAGTAGAACACAGGAATCCTGCCGGCCTCTTAAAGAGATGCAGCTTTATTCATATTGCCTATGGCCAACAGTCAGTATAAAAGAGGAACTGGCAAAAAAATGTTAAGATCTTCTCTTGTATGGCTTTTTGTGGCACGTTGAGGTTTGTAACAACAACAGCCACCTCCCTGAACTCTGGCTCTGATTGGCTTACCATGAAATTGTATGTACTGTATTGTGTGAAGACTGAAAAAAAGCACACTACCCCCTCTTTAAACCTTATGGTTCCAGCTGTCCCTGAGAAATGATTTTCTTGGTCCAACCATTTAAACGAGCCCTCATTGGTTCATTTTCAGAGTAAGACACAGACAGAGACAGGGCTATAAATACCAGCACACGTCATCGAGGAGATCCCCTTTCACTGGGGCTAAGCACCACACTGATCCAAGAGTCAGGGACTAATTTTAGCTCATAGTGACCACCACCGATATGGCATCAAGGAACACAAAGCTTGTGTTTTGATGCTGACTTAATGATTTAAGCCCCTAAGCAGCATGTTTGTCTGTGATTATCCAGACAGGAGGAAGGTGTCCATTATTCTGGACTCTGAACGTCTGGCTGACAATCCCCCTTCTCTAAGAAGGGTGTTCTTTGCCACAGGACATGTTCATTAGCAGGGAAAGTTGGAGAGTTTCTGTGGTCAACAGGTGGACTGACACATCCAGACAGACAGACAGAGAAAGATACAAACAACAGGTAGGCTGGGCCTGGTCGTGAACAGCTATTAATGGCCGTTGACGCTCAGCTGTCAGCTCAAGGTTGAAGTGTCATCACTGGGAAACAACAGGTGGAATAGTTTCCATTCTGTGAAATGTGCACATGATGTAAATGTGTATGTGGTTATCCCTCCTCAGGACAAAAGAAGAATCCAGGAGAACATCACCGTGAAAAGGAGACAGATTGAAGAGGAGAAATTAAAGCTTCAGTATATAAAGGTACCTAACACTCCAACAAACAGTGCAGCAGATCATCTCTATCAGACTCTGAGCGGAGCTTGTACACAACCCCAAGAGGAACTCTGGGAGCCTTCTGGTCTCAAAGCTAATAACACGGCTACATCTTCTTATTACTGCTCCGGCACGATCTGTGAATCTTAATACATCAAATATTAACTGAGGTCCCTCTGCAAAAGCACAATATAATCTTTATTGTTGTCCTTACTCGAACCACTGCTCATGTTGTTTCCAACAGAAGCTGAAGAGTCACAATTTTCCCTTATTGTAGCAAACATTTAGATTTCAACTTCTTCTGGAGAACAGTTTCTATTTGTAGGAGCACATGCTCTCAGCATTTGAACCATAAAACTGAAAGAAAGAAAAAAAGAAAGAAAGAAAGAAAGAAAGAAAGAAAGAAAGAAAGAAAGAAAGAAAGAAAGAAAGAAAGACATTGTTGTGTATCTGCTCTTTAAACTTAACTTTCTCTTCAATAAATAAAGCAGAGCTGTGACCTGAGAGAGCCCTGACTTCAAACTAATAAATGAGACAGTCAGCATCAATCAGTCACCAGTATAATGTCATTCTTTCATGAGCTTTCAACTTCCTTCATGTTAGGCAGCAGAGCAATGACTGATCAGTGGTAACTGAGAGTTAAATGCTCTGTGACAACCAGGACACACAAACCATCTGCTGTGTGTCCAAACTAAAGTGAAAAACATTTTTAAATCTTTCAAATGTGAAATGAGTAATGAGTAATGAAATGATCCGAGCAGTTGGACACTCAGTACAGTATGTGGGTCATTTCACTGAATCAGTGCCAAATTTATGTTACTTTTTTATCCCAACTACATTAAGTTTATTTTCTTAAAAAAAAAAAAATTGGTTAAAATTCACACTTTTTTTTGGTGTCTCTGGGTTTTCACTCAGTCCTGTTACCCTAACAAATTACACCCCTCTGAAAAATTTGGAATATTCCACAAGTCACATGGTCCACAGGAAGTAGCATCATTCATATCCTCTGCAGGCCATGGGAAGGCCCAAAGTCAGGTCACTCATTTATTTTTCTGTATATTAGATGAAATTTCAACTCTGACTGATAGGGTTCAAATCTCAGCTCAGTCCTGTTGCCTCAATTTTTTTTTTTAAATCTTTTTTCTTTATCTTTTTGAAGTCATTTTTTTAGATCACTGTAACGTGCTGTTTTTACATGTTATGAGCATAAATGCCATGTAGCTATTTTTCTTGTATTTGCTAATTCTCTGCTAAAAACTCATTTCTGTTACTTTCAGTCCTGTTACTCAAATGAGGAGTAACAGGACTGAGGACCAGGAGCCAGTAGAGCCCTCTAGTCCTCTAGTCTGTTGATTTATTAGTGTGAATATTAATTAACATAATACTGATTTTTCAGGACTTTTACATTTTATACTTTTAATTACTTAAATTGTTGAAGTTTAAGATCAGGGAACCAAGCTGCCACAAAGTGCTGTAGAAAAGCAGCAGGAAATAAGCTGATGATTTTTTAGACGTCACATGAGTTTTGTTTACAGGACTGAGAAAAATGAAACCATCTTCAGCTGAGGAAGCTTTTAAAGCAATCAAATAAAGTTGCTCGAGATGGGCGGGTACACATTTTGAGTAGTTCAGTATTTTATTATCAGATTTAGAGTTGAAAAAAAAATTTAACTTTATTTTTAGAACAAGAACTGATCTGGTGGAATGTACTGAACTCTAATATCTAGAGAGAGAAGGACACTTGGAGGGCACCTAGTGGAGAGGCTGAGAATGACAGACTGTTCTCCATGCCACAAAAGAGATAAACAAGTATAAAATATAGGACATGACAAGAGCCCTATATGTTGTTGTTGTTGTCTGAGGTAGCTGTGTCGATGTGTTTGACTGACAGAAAAAAGCCCTCAGGGAGCAGTGGCTGATGGATGGTCTGAGTCAGCAGTCGGAGGAGGAACAGGAGGCCCTGAAGCTTCAAGCTCAGGACGAGCAGCAGCAGAGCGATCAGCTGCAGAGCAACATCCTCAGGTAAACAAAGCTTTAAAGAAGTAAGAAACTGCAGTTCAACTCAGCCTGCATCCCACACAGCCAGCCTGCTGAGTGCTGCACAACCAAGACATCATGTAGGGGTCCATGTATACAATCAGAGCTACTGCACTGAATCACTAAAGGAGCTTAGGAGAGACAGGCTCTTCTTTTTCAAATATCAGCCACAGACTTTGGAGGCCCTACCCTGAAATAAATATAGTCTACATCTTCAGCTGCTCTTTATAATAATATATAGGAGGATAGGAGGTTTTTATGTATCTGGAGAAAGAGCTTTACTAAGTCCTGTTCAGTGAGCAGTGAGTGTCTCATTAAGCTCTGTTTTCAAAGTGCTTTATGTTGTGTTCACATTTTAATCTTTTTATGGCTACTATCCCATCATAGCTGTTGTGAATCTTTAGTTTTCATTGATGGTTGAAGGATCCTCACCCTCAGGTTAGGATCAGGATGACCCAATCAAATTAAAGCCTTAACATCAACTACATCAAAGATAAAACATCAGGTACTGAATGCACATGATGAAGCTTTCTTTAAACATTAAATCAACATTTCCCTCTGACTATCATGTGTAATGACCAATACGATGAGAAAACAATGGTGATTCACTTTGATAAAACATTTATTACAGGTTGAATGTTTCCTGCTGATCCTTTTATTATGGCATCTATAAGTTTAAAGAAGAAACAGGAGGAGAAGAGGCAGGAAGACTTTCTGTTATAAGGTGAAGAAAGGGTGATAACCTATAAGCTGACAGGAGAGGCATGAAGAGGGGGCGGGGTTAGCAGTTTTAGCCGATGAAAGTGGATGAATTCCTGCTGAGTCAGCATTTTGAGACCTACCCCCCCCAGTCATATTTTTAATTACTGGATGATGTGTTCTGAACAAAGTTCTGACAGAATGGTGTGATTTTATTCCATATGATCCTCCAATCAAATCCTCTTTAGAAGGGTCACAGTTGAATTAGATGATCAACTGACAGACAATAACGCCTGAGTCTGTACTCAGAGACTCAGCCTTTTATCTGAGTTTTGTCTTTTTTTTCTTTTCCATTGGAGAGAATAAACCTTTCACAGTACACTTTTTACTCCAACGGGTTTACCGTGGATGTATTTTGTCTAAGCAGGACTCTACACTAACTTTTCCACTGGTAGCACTGGTTCTACTGGCTTTCTCAATTGGTCACACCAGCACATGATTTGGTGGTACATCATAACCATGCAAGCTGATGAATAGCTGTATTAATTGGCATACCGTAGTTTTGAATGAAGTAAAGATCGACAGTGACTCAAGTTTTTATATTTGCAAAGTATTTTACTGTGAATATGAAGTTTGTCACGGGTCATTTGCAAAATTAAAAACCTGACATCTGTGCTGCCTTCATGGGCACGTTTTGAAATTGCACTATTTTTCTTTTCAGTTCTCACGGGACCTTTGAGTTTGAGTGTTTTGGCCTTGTAGCACCATGCAGCAAGAAGCAGCTCATGAATACTTGCAGTTCCAGATTCCCCCTCTTCTCTCTCCTCATTTAGTTTTTTTAAATAATCAGTGATAGGCCACTTCATTTGCGCCGCAGGCGTACACAATGGCGCTCTGTCTTCAGAACAGGAGAAAGTGCAGAAAGTGATGGAGGATACAGTGTGTCAAAGGGAGCATTAAAACAATGTACTCGCATAAACGTGAGCAGATGAAATTCTGACTGAATAAAGGTTGCATATGTAACCATTTTGGTCACAGTCTTGAGCCCTGCTAAGTTGCCAAAAAAAAAAAGAAAAGAAATACGATCAAACTGTAGATGCAAGGTTCACATGAGGTATTAGCAGCATTCCCTGGATTTTGCAGACTTTTTTGGGGGATTTTTGAGGGTTAAGATTGCTGATTTTGTGGCAGCTTTTTGAAAAAAAATCTAATGCAAATCTAATGCAAATCTAATGCATGTACACGTACACGTACACGTACACGTACACGTACACGTACACATACGCTTACACACCCCGTTTCAGCAGCCTCTGTCACTGTGATCCGTCTCATATGTTGTCCTTCGGTCGTTCTACTTGCATGTTTTACGGTAGAAAAGTTTGTCAACAGATGATTTTCATCTGTGTGTTGAAAACAATGTTGAAAAACAGTTTGGTGCAGAACAGAATTACCTTCCACGGTCCTTAGCTGCAATACCTGTTGGTAAATCAGAGGCATTATGTCTTCAACTTCGTAAACAAAGAATAAAGTTTCACAGGGGGACTGACTGCTATGATTGGAGAAACTGGAGGGGGCGGGTGAAACTATTATGATTGGTCAAATTTGGAAATACGTTGCGGTGATTGGACAAAATTGCAGGGACTCCCAGAATACACAGGGATTGATTGAATTTGCATTAATTGCTGCGAGCGCAACATCGCAACTTCCTGCAGGGACTGGTTTAGGAGCATTTGATTTGCTGTGCTGTGAACTACGACCCGCTCACTGAAAGGCTGGGTCCTGTAATCTTGAGGCTGCTTGTATGTGGTCAACAGTGGGAGGCTGTGGGGATTAGTCCCAGATCGTTTCACCCTGGACTCCCTGTCTGCAGCATGTGTGTCACTCCTGGCCCAGACAGTTTAACTCTTTGTTACATAAGAGAAGTGCTTAGCTGAGGATTAGTGTCTGTAAACAACAACACATGCAGGCTTTATTTACTTCATTCACAGAAACCACTGCACAGCTTGAACAGAGTTTCTCTGGCAGTGTGTTGAGAGTATGATGGAGAGAGAAACATTTCATACATGTGCTGAAGAGTTTTACAGTCAACAGTAGCATATGTTATTATAGGGAAGTAATAATGTAAAATAAATAAATAAACTTCAATGACTTGTTATGATCATAAGCAAACAGCCATTAGCCATGTACAAAATCTCTGTCCTGACCAGAAGACTTGGAGAACTGTGTGATACTGAAGGAGGTAATGATCTGGAGTCATGTTCATACGCTCATTTGCATTTCTTATATTGACCTTAAAGGACCTCCTTTCAGCAGCCTACTCTCTGCCTGACGGATGAATATGCAATGTGAATAAACACCCCCACAGGCTGCGGCTCTAAGGCTCATTCAAACAGTCTATGAAATAAGTTTTTAGGATGCTCCTCTGCTAAGAACGGCTCCATTGTATGAATCTATCTCTGGGTGGAAAGACTTTCTTATTGTCGCTTGATGTTAGAGAAGGACTTCACTTTCCTGAACTCCCCATTAGTTCAGCCTTTGGTGCTGCAGATTGAGAGCTTCCTCTGCTGTGCTGGATCGCAGCTGGCTCACACGGGTATTTTCAAGACCAAATCCCTCTCAGACAAACCATCAGCACACAGGAAGGGGGTTCGAGTGAGTCTGAACTGTAAAATCCTTTCTATTGTCCACGAGGCTGGCTGGAATGGAAAGATTACCGCTGATCTTGGATATGAACTGCAGATTTCTAGAGGTTTAAAAAAAGTCCATTATCCTCCTGAAAGCTTCAAGTCTTCAATTTACAGCAGAATGTTTTACGCTAACAAGAAAGCCACAGTAAAAAATAAATAAATAAATAAATAAATAAATAAAACAAGGATTGAAAAAACAACCAGGGTAAACACAGAAATACCACCTGGAATACTCTGTTTGACCACCAAACACTGAAGAGTGTGTGCTTGCTTTATTAAAAGCCATTCAGGTGCTCTGTTGTTCAGGGCTGTCAAACTCACCCTCCATCAGGAGCCACAGTCCAATTTGATTTCAAGCGCACATTTAATGAACTCTGTAATTACAAAAACATTATGAACAACCTGAAAACTATCCTATCTTCACTTTGACACGTCTCACCATACAAACTAAAGAGGGAACTATTAAGGTAGAAGGTGAAGTTATCACATGTCATTTTGAATCTATATCTAGGAAATACATAAAAGCTGTGGCAGTGCGTTAACATAAAGTTGGCTGGATTGGACCCTCTGGAGGGACGGTTTTGGCCCGCTGGCTGTATGTTTAACAGCCCTGCTTTTGTTGTGTCTGTTTTTGTGCTTGTTCCAGTGACAGTTTATCTCTCTCCTGCACAGAATAGAGAAGGAGATTGAGGCCCTGGAAACAGAGGAGCTCAGTATCTCTGCCAATGAGGAAGTCGTTCTGAAGCGGTTAAAAGAGGTGGAGAGGACGACTGAGGACATCATCAAGGTGGGCTCAAATAAACTCTCATAAACTTGATACTTCTGCTGCTCGATCTGCTTTAACAGTTTTATTTTTGACTGATAAATCGATATTAATCAGTGACCCCTAAAACCTTTGCATCCAAGGTGCTTTGTCTGCTCTTCTCACACTGAACTAACTCTTCAGACATGCTTTGCTTCTCTTGAGCACCAGCACACATGTAGGGGAAGGAGGCTTGCTACGGAGATTAGCGACAGAGTTTCATCAACAACAGTCAGATTGATTCGTTTTGTATGTTATATCACAACTCGGACAACGCAATTTGATGATGCTTCATTGGGAGGCATCTAAAACATTGAAGCCTTAACTGCAGTTCTTCAAGTGTCCACTTGAAGCTGGCTGCCAAAACAAACAGAAACCACATACAGTTCAAAAAAGCTCAAACATGTCTGCAGCCTGGTTGGAAAAACGCTTTCTGAGTACCTCACTTCTCCATCTGCACACTGTACCTAACTCAAACAAAGCTGGGTGGAGTTCAGGGTTACTGAAATGCCTCTGTCGACGATGGGCTTCAAAAGACTATCTAAAATAAACAGGCAACATCCATATAATGCAGTCTGTAGTTACTGCACATGTGTTAAATAAATGAACTAAACAATTAAAAATATCAATCAATGAATTCAAAACAAACTAGAACATGGTAACTGTTACTAAGTGCAAGGGTTGCACAGGGGTGAAAAAAATCTGTGAAGTTTCCATTGGAATTTTAGCTCTGGAATATCGGACCGTTTCAGGGTTTCGTTGTCAACAACTTAAATGAATTTTTCTAAAGAATTCCCAGAAATTTTTGGATTTTTATATGTTTTTGTTATCACCTTAAATGAGGTTTTCAGCCTACAGCATTTCCACTGAGGGCAACTGGTCAGTTCAGTAACACCTAAACCAAGGTTCACAGCTGGCTCACCAATGAGAGGGTTGGGAAAGTGGTGGCCTTCATCAGGGCAAACCTCGTGCTTTTTGAGCCTGACAGAGAGTTATCCTCAACCAGATGAAGTGACACAGACTCTGAGGATGACTAACAGTCAGATAGAGAGACAACAGCCATTGAAGAAGATGAGGTCCCGGTCTTTGATTAATAAAAAGCATGGCCATCATTTGACATTTCTGAATGGGGGGGGGCGGGGGGTGCTGAGGGGACATAAGGAGTATGTCCTGGCTGTTGTAAAAGCCTGAATTATTTTTAAACCATTCATTCATTTTGTTGTTCTGTAGAAAAAAAAAACATTTAAGTTCTACAGTTCTTAAAACTAATTAGTTTCATTTATAAATTCGGTATCAGACATATTTGCATGTTTGTTTGCTTAAGATAAATATTTATGTTAGTGTTTATGACAGTTCCATTCAGTTAGGGAAAATTCCTGAAAATTCCCTAAAAAATCATCTATAATGTTGTTTAAAAATATTCCATTAGACATGTTTGAATGTATGTCTGCTTATAACAAACCAAAACGTTTCATTTTTATACATGTATATGATAAGGTAAATGCAGGTAATATAAATTCTTGAAAATCTCTGTTAATTACAGATAATTCCTCTTAATGTCTGAAAATTCCCATTGAAAGTTTCCAACTTTAAAAATTCCCGGAATTTTACAACCTGACTCAGTTCAGAGTAAAACTTGTTTCAAATCAGTCCACAACTCCAAATGTTTGTTTTTTTCTTTTAAAGACCAGAGGTGAAGTAGGAAACACAACAAAGATTAAATTTTAACAAGGTAACCTTTGCAAACTGTGGATACAAGCTGCTTGCTGCAGTTTTGCTGTGAGTATCCCAGTGTGGAAGGCTCTCATGCACATAACATATAACCCATCACTGTGTCTCCTCCTGCTGCTCTCACTTTCAGTCCTTCTTTCTACCTGATTGTTTTCTACTCTCTCCGTGCTGCCTTTGGCTCTTCCTCTAATCTCTGTTTGTTTCTAACAAGATGCACTCCTGGTGGACTGTGTGGGTGTGATTTTGTTCTCAAGAGGCTGCTTTAGTGGATAAGGTGGCAGGTAAATGGATTGCTGGTGGTGGGTGTAGAGAGAACAAAGATATGCATGATTTCCTTTTCTGATTTCTATCTTCATCTAATCTTAGAGAGAACACAGTGTAATAACTCTGACGTTTATGTGACGTAAGATGTTTCACATCATTCATCCAAAGCCCTGCTGTAATTTTGACTTCCTGCTTCTCTCACCACTTTGACCCTCAACCACTCTGTCTTCACATTTAGGAGCTCAATGCAGACGTCCATGCAGGTAAAACCTTTGACATCATTTCTGTGCTTTTTCGGGATTATGTTTTTATCATTTCTTTGACATTTTTTGGATCATTTATGATCAAGAGATAAAAAAGTCTATCTTGGATTTGGGAGTAACATATTAATCATCTAATATATATATATATATATATTTTTAAATGTGGATAACGCATTAACACTGTGTGTAAGCCAGTAATTAAAATTGTTAGTTATTAACATTCGTGTGCTCTGTATGATAAAAATATTAACCCCTAACACTGATAGATTATTAATTGGTTACTCATGTTTGAATCAATGGTTTGATCTTAATATTAAATGTTTTATCCAGAAAAGGGATATGGTGTTGAAATTCACAATAATTTAAAAACAAAAAAAAAAAAGAAAACATATTTTTTGTTGATTAAAAGCTCTCAAAACCTCTCCTGACTGAGGTTTTGCTTGTGTAACTTATGAGAGTGTTCATTTTCATTTTACCAAGAACAAATCCGGATTAACACAGAACGATGTTTCATGTGTGTAAATGCATGAACTGGTTCGGAAAATGTCTGAACAAAAAGAAAATTTTCTCCAAAGGATTTTTTGGATAAATCTGAATCGAGAGTTTTTCTGGAGCTGGAAGTATTGTGACTGTGTAAATGGTAATTAAGATAAAAACCCTGTGAGCCTCTACCATCATCTTATTGATATGAGGTAAGGTGGATGTAGCTGGAAGAAAAGAAAAGAGCTTTTAGGTAATGCTAAGCTAGGCTAACTATGTAAGTGAAAGAAATTAGCGTTTGGTTCCAGTTTTAAAATAAAAGCTGATCTTGAATTTTTTTTTATACGTCATTGTTTCCTGGTGTTTAATTGGTTATATTTTCTCCACAGATTTAACAAATCATGTTATTATGCCACACAAAGATGTCCCATCGTTCCTCCCTCTTCGAACAGAAAAAACCTCTCGTACTCGAGAGACGGGGTTTGAAGAACCAAAGAAAGGTATAGACATTGTATAACTGATATATATGTTTGTATCTGTTAATCACACAACTCTCAGGATGACAGAATTCAAACACTATAAGCTCATGGTTACATAAACATCCATTCTCTCTAAGCACCGCCGACTGCATCAGATAAGCTTCTCTGACTGAAAACATCGCCTTGATCTATTAAGTTTTATCTGTAGCCTTCAAACACCCAAATGGTGCTTTACTTAGTCCAAAACTTATTTTTGTCATTATCAGTAGGTGATGCGTAAAGTGTTGTGATATTAGATTTTCATCTCACAACTTTTGTAGCCAGATAATTTACTGGTACAAAATTTTCACAAGATTTGGGAAAAAAACACTGCAACTCTTGATAATCAATTTATAATGATGGTCAAGATCATGGTTAGTCCCCCGTCACCCAGCATGATGAAGGAAACATTGAGTCACACAATACTGGGTAGTTACTTTTATGTCTGATTCATTACCTAATGCCACAAAAAAAACCATCATTCATTATGCTTAGCTAGCTGAAGCGCCTGTAAAACTTCCTCAACTTCCTTAGAATTTTCCAGAAAAATACCAGAAAACAACAGTTTCCAAACCAAGTATTTACTCAAAACTAGAGAAAACCTCTGTACCACCTTCTTTTATTTAACAGACTAAAAAGCCTCATGTTGTTAATCTTATTTACATGACGGGATGGTCACAGGTTTACAACTCTCCTCTGCTCTCTGTATCGCACACAGCAGAGTTCTGCGCTGATGCACATGGACACAAACACTGAGAGCATGCACATACACACAGACGAGTACACTGCGTGTAATGGACAGAGAGTCCAGAAAAATATGTCACAACCATCACAAGAGACCAGAAAAAGAATTCTGCCTTTTTTAAAGCACAGGGCATTTCTGTGAAGACAGCATTATTCTGTGACGAATTAATATTAATTTATTGAGTGGTACTAATAATTGTCATAATAATTTCTTTCGGTGTTTTGTTTTTTGACTTGGTTTCTTCATTTTTGATTTTGGCTAAGAATTTTCATTACAGTGCATCCCTACTTAAAACAAATGATTAAAAAGGTTATACATGACTGACAGGCATATGTTTTACTGTCTAAAGAGTATCTCCTTCTTCACAGCTACATTTGCAATGGAAATAAGTGTGGAGCATGACAGAAGAACTGGAAAAAGTCAAGTGGTCTCTACAGCAACGATCACCCCAGAAACCATGGAAGAGAGAGGGTTAAAGGTGTACGACGATGGGCACAAGTCTGTTTATGCCCTGCACACAAACAGGGGCCAAACACCAACTGGAGCTGTTGGAGAGATGACATCCAAAGAGGTGGAGGAGCTGCTGCATAAGGCTGTGGATAAGGATGTGCCGACTGAGGTGCAGTACCACCTGCCGGTTTACTCCGCCCCCTACACGGGGAACAGCAGACCTTCCACACCCAGGACACCAAATAAAACACAGAGGCTCACCCCTTCAGGCAGCCCCAGCCCTTTGTCCAAAAGTGGAATGCTTAGAGAGGAAAACCAGAGAAGCCAAGACCCAGAGGGATGGAAAACACCAAGCCCCAGCCTCACCCCACAAGACTCCACATCAAAGGACCACCTAAGTCCCTATTTCAACTGTGGACAACAATCCAATGATGACAGTCGTCTTAACTCACGTTCTCTTTCTGATGCCAAAACCCCGCAAGGACTGACCAAAAGCCAGACAGATGCCAGCAGCCCAAGACCAGCAGCTCTGGTCTCAGTCACAGCAAGATCTGAAGGAATGCCCCCACTCATACAACCAGTCTACATGGCTGTGGATAACCAGAGTCCTTTACCAGCCAGGGAACGATCTGGAGTGGATGCGGACACCTTAAGAGAGAGCCCATGGGATTCTAACAGATACTCCCCCTTCAGTGCAGAGAGTAATCCTTCTTTGAATCTGGTCAACACCTTACCAGAAGACCAAGACTCACAGCCCATCACCATGATCTTCATGGGCTACGAGAACGCTGAGGAAGAGGAAGACGAAGACATCCAGGCTGAGCTGGTGATCATAGGAAACAGTGATGAAGATGATGAAGAAGATTTAAGCCAGTTCGTTAAAAATGAAATTCATGGGGAGGAGTGTCTCTCATATCATCCAGAGGGATACAAGAGCAAAGTCTTTCAACCAAAAGTAGGTAAGGGCAAGGTTACAGACTACAGAGACACTACTGAGGACGCCTACACAAGCCAGGATGTCTCAGGACTTCACAAGCCAACTTTTATCCACAGGCCTGGGAAGCACAGCCCGTACCTGCAGGGACAAGGAGTGGATGGATCTGCTAACACAGGCAGCATAAACCTGGAGAAGATGAAGCTCTGCTCAACAGGAAGATAGGACGAGAGACTGGGCTCCTAAAAAGGAGTGTAAGAATACCAAACAGTGCTTAACAACATGTATCCATGGTTTATAGGCTTCACCATAACCTGTGTGTTAATTCAACAGCCTGCCATGACTGTGTGGATGTATTTCATGGAAAAGATGCCAACAGTTTATAATAATAATAATAAAAAGTACACATGGCGTCAGTGGTACCTGTGCCTGGATAATTCAAAACCTTACATTGCCACCTCCTGGCTGATAAGTTGAATTACACTGTCAGATCAACAAAGGCTCTATAAAATGAGTACAATGAGACGGATATTTGATATTCAGATACTTCAGAATAGGTGAATTTTTAATAAATAAAGCCGGACTGTTGCTGTTTTTTTTTTTTCTTCTAACATTTATCTCAGCCAGTTTTAGCTACTGTGCTACCAGAGCGAATTAATGTGCTGGAGAGAGCTTATAAATGCTTTAACCCTAAAATAACCAACTAATAAAGAAATAAATAAATAAAAAAAGTTGTAAATAAAACAGCATTCAGGCTTTTTAATTATAATAATGAACTTTAACTAGCAAACCTTATGGTTTTATTTAGAATTATACCAATTTAAAGAGTATGAGGGATAACTAGGGATCTCATTAATATTTGGCTGAAGCACTTTTGCACAGATGCTAATGCTGTGAAATTAATTTCATCCAGCCGAAAAGATTTTTCAAGGCTAAGCAAAGCAAATGTTGTCCTCAGTAACACTTCAAAGCGACACAATAAATCTTCTAATTCAGACCAAAGTGCTTTCACTGTTTCCTTAAAACAAAAAAGGTTTGCCTTAAAAATAAAAAGAAAACATCATTAAGACAAAAAGAAAGTTTGCATTGAGGGAGCTTTATCAACCAACATCTGAGTAAGACTTTTTTTTTTTTAAATTTTGCCTGAATGGGAAGAAAATTAATTTTGCATAATTTATGAAGGAAAGCATGAATAGCCAGGTGTTTGAGGATGCGATATCAGATCAGTATGTGATCTGTGACAGAACTAATGTGCTTATAAATTAGGGAAGGAAATCTGCAAAAAAAGCATAATTAAATCAAGCATTAAGATATTAAAGCCATTTGTTAAGCCTGTCAAACGCAAATAAGTGAAAACCATGCAGGAGTGATCCAGCCTTTCTTTTGTTTGGTCGTTTTAATTTAACTGTGTAAGATGAACTGACCTGTGTGATTACATTTCCTCTTGAATAAAAATGATTTCCCCATCAATGGTTGATCACAGATTTATTTCTAACACATCTGTTAAAGCAAAGCTTTTAGCTGGTCATGAATCTGGATGATGTCCTTATACAGCATCATGTTAAATGTCTGTCAGTGCTGCTGTGTTGATGTCAGATAGGATGACTGACAGTGTGTGGTGTGGAACCAGACTTTGTTTTTTTATCTTCATGGCAAAGATTCCCGGTGAGTGATACGGTTGGCAGTTAAAGACAGTAGGTGGAGATTTTGAGTCCAAAGACACTACAAGCATGTACACAACATAATCATCAAAGACGTGAGGTACCTGTCTACAGAGGTCACCCGAACCAACTCAGCTTATTTTTAGATTAATTTTTTGTAATCTTTTATTAAAGAAACGTTGTTTTTGATATTCATCACATCTTTTGTTTAAGCTTCTCTGTAAAGGGCAAAGACGGCGGATCTGCTCAAACTCGCATCTCCATGGACACACGGACTGACGGCTGAATGTTGCTTTTCTGTTCCTGTTGTGAAACACTCGTCCTTGGTTGCTTTCTCTTCCTCTCAGCGTCTCTCTGTGGCATTATGAGAACATGGAGGAGGGTGAAAAAAAGAGGTGACACTGTAGACATCTTGCTTGAAGAATAGTTACATAACAGTAATGTCTTATGTAAGACAAAAACCTGAAGTATGATGGACCCAGGGGCACCCGTAGTAATTACTGCTGCCGAATTCAATTATCAGTCCCTTGAAGAGTTTACTCAACCACTCATGAATGCATTTCATTTTCTTTATCCAACAGAGACACAGATGCTGTCCTAGTGGAAGAGGTTTTCTTTTTCTTTTGGTAGTTATATGGTTTATATTCATACTTCTTCTGGACTGATAAGAGCTAGTTCCACTGCTTCAATACCCGAGTAGGAAGGAAAACAAATGCAGAAGGAAGTGTTACCTTAGCCCCGGGTGTATTTTTGAAACTAAATGTTTGAACAAAACCTCATGTAAGAGTAATTGTTGAATGTTTCGTTATGTTTTGCAAAGATAGAAAACGTGTTCATTATCTCAGCTCAGGTGAAAGCGTGTAGGATGCTTGACTCTGATTGGTCGAACCCCCTTGACGATGATCACTAGTTTTCTCTAAGTTAACCTCATGTCAAATCAATCTGCAGGAAAGAGTTTGAGCTCATTTTGTTGACAGTAAGGTGAGGTAAAAAAAATGTTAGCTTTTGTTAGCATGCTAATTGGCCTATCGCCTAGCCACACCCCCCTCCACTCACGAACAAGTGACAGGCACATTTAGTGGCAGGTGTCGCAGTGGGAGACATTTTTCAGGATGTCACTGATGATTTTTGAAGACAAAGATATATTAATAATAAGGGATATATTAATTTACGGTTGAGTTACAGGCCAAAACTTACAGGTCCCAGTGAGAATGTGATAAACCACATCTTGTTACCATCACCATCTCAGATAACAAGACCGAGGATTGGTCCTGAGAAAAATATAACGGCCTTTTTACCGTCTTTACCAAGAGTGTCTCTCCGTAAGTTTGGTGTTTTTAACACATGAATTATTCAGCATAACATTTGCCAACTTTTGCTATCTCACCAATGCAGATAAGCTAATGAGGCTTAGCTCCAGAAGCTAACGTTAGTTTAACTACAGCCCTTTGGACAACAGCCAACAATGATGGACAATCACCAAAAAACAAAAACTAGAACAAAACAGGCCAATGAACTCCAACAAACAAAGAGACATGATGAACAATGCAGCTAAGGGCTAACGTTAGCTAAGGTTAGAGAAAATCCCAAACCATCCGTCAGACTGCTGTGGCGATTCTAGTGTTAAAGATAAATTTATTTTTCTTTCCAATACAGTGACAATATGTTCCCTCACATACGATGTTGACTTACCTTAGAACAGATGTAAACATCCTTGAGAGTTGATGTTGTGGTTTACCACACAACTTTATCCAAAGAAGACACTTTTCTTGGTTAATATGTGGATTAGGAAAGGGTAAAAAATGCACTCCATCGCTCATCCTCTCAGGATATCTTGTGTCGGAGTTGCATGTACTCTATTAACACGTTTGACAGTTTCTGAACTTAAAATCTCAGAGGAACCTCATAAAACGAAAACTGACTGGCTCATTGCGTATAAGGGCGGGACTATAGGTCAACTGAGCAGGCTAAACAACATGAATACTTCCATTCTGAATCCTGTCCAACAATCTGTGCTACAGCAGAGGATTAGGTTAGAGAAACTTTAGGTTAGTGGTCTCTTCAAAGAAACGTAAACTATGAGCCGCTGTGATGACAGCAGCAGTGTTTAATGTTAAATAGATCACAAAAGGCAGAGAAGAATCTACCCCTGTAGAATCAGTGGGTAAAAATAAATAATTTAAGATAAATAAATACTGATATTGATATTGCTCTGTTGGACGTGTGAGCAGGTCTGTAATCGCCTCAGCTTTTATATGCGTGTGCTGATTTCACACCTCAATGTAAATCTGTTTGCAAGTGACAGTGCTGTGCTCCTCGCTGTTTTTAACAGATCATAATTTTCCTCAGTCATCATCAATCTTCATCTTTGTTCATTTCTTTTTTTATCTATGATGAGCTGACTGAAGCCTATCACCTGAGCTACATTCTCATTTAACTAAAAGGACACTCATATTGTTCCCTGAAGTCAGCATGGAGCTAGAACCAGTGATGCTATTAACTGATGTATGATAAGATCACAAGGGTGATGTTAAGGTTTTGAATAACAACAATAGACCAAATTTTTAAACATACCATGTTACTGTCACATATATATATATATATATATATATATATATATATATATATATATATATATATATATATATATATATATATATATATATATATATATACACATATATATATATAGCTGCAGTAAGAAACTCAGCGAGGTGTAAATGACCACAATTTCTACTTCAGTCTTACCGCTGCTGAAGTGCTCCACAGTAAACTAAAAGAGGCTCAATTTTCAGAAAGAATGGAAGGATTTGTTGAGCTTGTTAGTGAATGATTCATTTCAGGATGGATGTCACTCCATACTGCGGATGGTACAGAATTTGCTCAGATAGCATCTTGTGCTATTTTAACCTCTGGCAGTGGGGGATGACTGACTCAGCTGATGAGCAGATGTTGTTTTACTGCGTTTGGACTTGACTGTTGTCACACACAATGAAATGAAAAAATGGAAATCAATCCTGTAGAGATGAGTGCAGTTAGTGCGATATAAAAGCGTAAACTTGGTTCCTTATCCAGATGTTACAACATTAAATAAATGTAATAATTTTTAAAGAGCCAGGACAGCATTTTAATGCCAGGCAAAACACATGAAGCATGGGGGGTTTCAGAAGTTCTTCATGTGCTTATTATCAGTGAATGAGTTCTTATTCACGCCTGCCGAAATCCAACCGAGAGCTCATTTCAGTCACTGATGAATAGGAAAATAGCTCCATCAAAAGATTTCTTTCTTCTGAACGAGACATTCACAATGACTCAACAGTGTGACATACTCCCATTTTTTATTTCAAAGTTCCCTTTTAGAAAACACTCTCCTTTGTTTCAACAAAACGTGGACCTACCTGGGGAGAACTCTTTCATCGTGGATTCATCAGAAAGACTCTTGATCAGACACATTGTTAGAGACAGTATCAGGTGTGATTTGATTATTTCTTTTGACTTACACAAGCAGCAACATCTGTTCTAAAAAATATGAAGCTTTCGTGGACATGGTATGAGCTGCATTTCCTCAATTGTCCACGTAAGGCTGGCTGGAAACAACATTCCAAATATGCCACCCGTTCACAAAGCTGATCTTTACAGCAGAAAAAAAAAAAAAGTTTAAGGCCTGATTCAAAATACTGCATTGGTCAGAGTACTTTATACTCTGTCAGCACACTTTATTTTTGTATAAAGCGGGTCATTTCTGAGGTAATTAAACTTAGCATTTTCAAATAACCAGCAATAGGCTTCAAAATCCTATATCAAAAAATTAAGTTTTTAATCACTCTGTGTTGATGTACTACATAGTCAAAGGACTCAAAGCAGTAAAATGTACCCTTTTGCTTTTATGTCACTTTAGTTCTATGCAATGTACAATCCCAACTCCGATGAAGTTGGGACGTTGTGTAAAACCGTCCCTGAAAAAGACGTGGCTTGGATGGCAGCATATGTTGCTCCAAAACCTGTATGTACCTTTCAGCATTAATGGAGCCTTCACAGATGGTCCAGTTAGCCATGCCATGGGCACTAACACACCCCCATACCATCACAGATGCTGGCTTTGAGACTTTGACCTGATAACAATCCAGATTGTCCTTTTCTTCTTTGGCCTGGAGGACACCACGTCCATGATTTCCAGAAACAATTTGAAATGTGGACTCGTCAGACCACAGCACACTTTTCCACTTTGCGTCAGTCCATCTCAGATGAGCTCGGGTCCAGAGAAGCCGGCGGTGTTTCTGGGTGTTGTTGATATATGTCTTTGTCTTTGCATGGTAGAGTTTGAACTTGCACTTGTAGATGTAGTGATGAACTGTGTTAACTGACAATGGTTTTCTGAAGTCTTCCTGAGCCCACGTGGTGATATCCTTTACACAATGATGTTGGTTTTTAATGCAGTGCTGCCTGAGGGGTCAAAGGTCACGGGCATTCAATGTTGGTTTTCAGCCTTGCTGCTTACGTGCAGAGATTTCTCCAGATTCTCTGAATCTTTTGATGATATTATGGACTGTAGATGATCAAATCCATCAATTCTTTGCAACTGTACATTTAGAACCATTGTTCTTAAACTGTTGGACTATTTGCTCACACAGTTGTTCACAAAGTGGTGAACCTTGCCCCATCCTTGCTTGTGAATGACTGAGCCTTTCAGGGATGCTCCTTTTATACCCAATCATGACACTCATCTGTTTCCAATGAACCTGTTCACCTGTGGAATTTTCAAACTGCAGGCATTGAATTCAAAATGAGTGAATATTTCGGGGAAAAAAACAAAGTTTATCAGTTTGAACAATAAATATTTTGTCTTGTAGTGTATTGTATTCAATTGAAAAAAAAAAGTTTAAACAGGATTTGAAAATCAGTGTATTCTGTTTTTATTTATGTTTTAAACAACATCCCAACTTCAGTGGACTATGGGTTGTAATTACTCTCATTGCAACACATCTTTCTCATTTTTTAAAAAAACAGCCACAATGTTTAAATATTTATGTTACCATTCTTATCCAAATGTCAGTGAGTACAGGAGTGGATTATTGATTGTGCAGTAAAAGTTTCAGTTGCATTAGTGCAGGTTGGATTTGAGATGCAGAATCATGCAGAGCAGCAAAGAGAAAGAAAACTCCTGCATAGTGTTCATTAATATGTTATTATTTCACTGCATGATACTTAAACTGCAAAATGAATCATTGGCAAGTGATGTTGCTCAGAAATTTATTTTCATCCATGCCTTAAATAATACTGAAAGGTAGGTGTATCTTAAACTATTTACAGAAAGGTTTTTAATTTCTTCAAAACGGTAGTTTTTAACCGAGCAGGCTCTTGAAATCAGCTTTACTGTGTGATTAAATGCATATATGAGCACAAGATGAGCTCCTCTCAGCTTGAGTGTGTGTTTGTGAGAGAAAGCTCCTGCATTGGCTGTCTCCGTTACTCCCCCCTTCCACTAACTGTCCAATCAGAGGCAGCAGCAGCCGGCAGAGCTGCCAGTATGAGGCTGCACACAGAAACAGAGAAGAGCCCTCTGCATTAGCCCGCCACACTGTCCAGGTAGGTCCATTAATACACTAACACACACACACAAACACACACACACACACACTCATACTCACACACACAGACACACATAGCTAAAAGTTTGCAAAGATTTTCCTTTGTGTCAGAGTATAGATCCTGATGCATTATGTGCTGCGGCTGTTAAAATGGAAATCATGTCATGTGTTTAGTATTGATGTGGATGGAGGGATGCTGCCAGCCTCCCTCCGGAGCAGAGTTATTGGGCTGATAATTTACTGTGTATCGACTAACTGCAGCAGTGTGTGTGTGTGTGTGTGTGTGTGTGTGTGTGTGTGTTTGTGTGTGTGAGCGCGTGTTTTGACTTCAGAGGGTGTGAATAAGCTGTGAGGTTAAACTGTCCTTGTGCAGAGTGGATCACTGATCCCAATTCAGTTGAAATAATAAATACAATTTGACTTGTGATGCTGGTATTAGCTGATGAAACACATTTTTAAAGGTTTATATCCTGAAATATTTCATATTAGTGCTTTTTTATTGTTCGTTGTTTGGTTGGTTGTTTGGGGTTTTTTTTGTATGTTTTATGTCAAACCTAAAATGTTTTTTTTTTTTTTTTCAGTTATAACTAGGACTTCAGCAGTTGAGGTTTCTTGATTCAAGTTGTTCTTGGTTGACAGCACTAACAGGTCTTCTCTTTAGTACTGACATGTGGGCTGAATAAGAAAGGGAAGAATCTGTGTGGGTTGGAATTTAAATATAAAATTCAGAATTCTCTGCAACATAAATTTCTTGACACTTGTATCAAGTATTATCTGTCTACATTGTAATGTTGGGGTTTGCTGTTAATTTAAACTTACAATCCTATAAAATCAAATGTTCAATTTTTTATTAATGTAAGTTGCAGGTATGTGTATTTGTTGTATTAATACTGATCAGTCCCCTTTTCAGATTAGTGTGTCTGTGAGATTTTGTCAAAACAATCTACGGTCTAAGAAACAGGAATTTACCTTGTGCAACGAAATGCTTTTTTATTTCAATGTTGATCATTCCACATATTGTAAAGCTGTAACAGGCTCATTGTGATAGTTTTTAATGCTTCATCCTTATTTCTCTGTTTTACTTCTCAGTGGTGTAAAATAACCGCGTTCTGTTGACTGTTAGTCTCGGCTGTCCCACACAGTCATCTGTAGAGACTGCATGTGAGCGCAGGGGCAACGAGCCAGTGTTTTCAAATGAAAACTCTTACACATGTCTGCGCCTCAGTGAAGCTGCTTCAAAGACAACAGAACACACACACACACACACACCCACACACACACACACACACACACACACACACACACACACACACACACACACACACACACACACACACACACAGATCTCCATCAGGTTCCCCTTGTGATGAGTGATGCTTTGTATTCAAGTGAAATGCAGTCAGTGTAAGTGTGGAAGAAGGTCATCTAAGGAAAGTTGTTCTGTTGGTTTCGAGTCTTACGAATAAAATTATTATATTTTTGAAAAAACAGTTTCTACTTTTGAGTAGACAAACAGTAATTCAACCACAATTCTGATGAATTTCTAATATAAGGATATAATTTACCTCCTTAACGCCTCATCAAAATTGAAGAGGGATTAATCCAGAACAGGAAATTGATCCTGTTTAATTTCTTTCTGCCTGAAAATGAACTACTTGAGCTTCTATTGATTCCCTCATGTCATGGGAGACTAGTCATGAACATTCAGTACACAGGATGAAAAAACACTCAGCTGTGTGCTACATCAATTTTCACCTTCAGCTGCAGTTACATAAACTCCATTCCCCTGATCCGACAGGCACTTCAGTCCAATGTCTTCCTTTTTTAAAGAAGTTTAAGCGAACACTTCTCATTTCAGAAGCATGTGAAGCAGTTGAATTTAGAGTCGTCTGAAAACCTCTTGATGATCCTCGCACGTGTCCAATCTCAGAACTCCAACGTGACATTTCACGAAGGGCTAAACGTCTCGTGTGCTCCTCGCTGAGCTCGAAGATTCATTGTTTTCTGGAAAGAGGGCATTCATTGGAGGGATAAATTACTTGGTTCCTGCCTTTTTTGATTTAAATGACACTCTCAGGGGAGCAGCCATTGTGACATTCGGTGTACACAGGCTCCATGTTGCACACGCTCACACACACACACACACAGAGCAGTAAATTTTACATTAAGGTAACAGCATAATGCTAAATGATCCAGTGTTGTTAGAAAGGGTTTGCTGACTGCTGAAACAGGAGCACTGTTGAGGATCACCGAAAAAACACAAGGGACCAAAGAAAGAAGCACACTTACAGCCTGGGTCAAAAACAGGTTCGATCTAAATTTGTTGTTTCTCTATCCACACACACTTTGCAGAGTGTTTGTTTTTTCATAAGTTGTTGACAAACAAATGAGTTTTTCCCATATAAGGGCGCGACTGACTTGACTGACAGGTGGGGACCCTGTGACTGTTTGTGAAAAGCCAAAATTCTGCCGCTTTATCTCATCCTAACTAGAAAGACGCTGGGTTAAGTTCACCATTTTCAGTATGGCCGCCATCGACAATAGGCTTCAGAACTTGGTTTTAGAAGCAATTGGAAGGAAGTCAGGGAGACTACATCCTTACATTACACAGTCTACTTATGTTATAGACCTGATTATGAGTAATTCTTCTTCTTTGGTCACACAATTCAAAATGCTTGCTTTGTGTTGAATTGTGTAGATAAAAATAATAACTTTATTTATAAAGCACCTTAAAAAAACAAAGTGCATTGACACAGATTCAGGGGGTCAACAAGATAAAAACTTAACAGGAAGTGGGTAATAATGGGGGAGGGGGGGGGGTTGAAATGCTGAGCCCTAACCCTAACCCTGGAACCTCTTATGACATCATCAGCTGTGTGGTTTGGTTGGTGACAGATCATGTCCATTTTAATGGGCCAAAAACTTTTGAAAAAACGCTGAATATTCTAAAGAGTACAAGGGTTAGATTATAGTCATTATGAAGTTGAAATGTATGCTGCACGTGACGACACTGACTGACAGTCATCTGGTTTCTGATTAACCTAAAGAAATATACAGTACTGGATAATATTAGATATACCTTTGACAGAATTTTGCCTCCCCCATGATCAAACTCTCAGTGTGAATCTCATCCTAAACATTAAATAAGTTTTTGTTTGTTAGTTTTTTCTTTCTTTTTTTGTTCAACTACAACTCTTTTTGTGCTTACTTTAAACACTCAAATGCATCACTAACTAAGCATCTCTGCCACTGAAAGCAGGAAACTGTCCTCTCTGCAGTCGGTTGCAAATCACCTCCCTCCAGCAGCAGTTTTAAGCTTTGACAATAACTCTATAAACGTAATTAGTCTTGTTGTTGATTGTTTTGTTTGCTCTTGTGACCTGTATGGAGCTGTAAATAACATTTAAATCTGTTTAAGTACAAGCTAAAAACTCTTAATGGGAGCTTTAAAAGAACCATTAGTGAATAAAGGGAAGACATTGGAACACGGAGGGTCACTGCACGCCTCGTCTTCTACACTTTGGTGTTTTTTTTTCTTCTTTATTTCATTGTTCCTACCTCTATGTCCTAATGAATTAAGATTGCCATGGTCTGATTTGTAGCTTAATGCTTCAGGTAAACATCTCCACCCTGCCTTTTCTCACAGTCTTCTCATGTTATATAACTATCAGCCTGCTCTTCATAAACAGAATCAACGCGTTAGTGTGACTGATGTATTACTTGCATGGCATATCTAAAAATTTGTGATATTTTGCAGTCACAGAAGTTTCAGAAGAGGAGTATTTTTTTAATTAGTTATTGCTTTGGATCGGACACATTTTTGATTGGGACTGGAACACTGTGTGTGTTCATCACTGGCAAACCGCCGCAGGAAGCATCATCTCCACTCAGTCTCATCGAAATGACAGCTCTGCCAATACTCCTGTGTGTGTGACAGTGTTACGTTAACACACCCATCACGCAGGTTGCAAGAGCAGCAGTGAATCAGCATATGGAGAGTGTACCAGTAGGAGTGTTAGTGTACTTTGTTTTTATTGGTCTGAGCTAATTGGAATGCTATACGTTGAAGATGATTTCTCTATGGATGACCTACTCCATGTTGCTGGTAGGTGAAGTTCAGCTTTTTAACATGTTGTAGTTGTTGGTATCTGTTGTTAAAACTTAGGTTGGTGTACCAGCTATCAATCAGGACATCTAATGTGTAGAGAACATTGGATAATATGCAGTCCAAGCATTTCTGAAGGGAACACAGAAAACAAAAGTGTGATTGGTAGAAGTAACATTGACTAAATTGAATATTATTCCCAAACCAGGCCATGACGTACAGTGCAGTGAACAATACTCACACCAAAAGATGGCAAAGCTGTTTTTTGACTTTTGAATGAAAAAAATTGCAAACCAACAGGCAGCCAGCCTTAAACTGAAGGGATTAAAAAAGAGCAAAGTTTGTGGTGTATTTCTGTAATTAGTTATAAAGATAATTTGGACGTCACTTTGGCAAGAACAAGTCAAAAGTCAGACACAGATTGTAGCTCTGAGATTGTAAATAAAGTTGTTTTTTTAAAAAATAATTTTAAAAAAGACAGATACAAAATGAGACTTCTATGACTAAATGTATGATAGTTTTTCCTGGTCTATACCTTACTGATAATATGAAATGACTTGCGAATCTCGACTCAGTAATACAATATCATGTTTCGCAAACACAATCAGGACTTTTTTAACGGCGTGCACGTCTTCGCTGCAGAGGGTTAAACAATTAAACATGATTCAACAGATTTTCCAAATTTTTTGGAAAATCTGTTGAATCAGTTTTCAGTGGTCACTTTCCCATGGCTCCATGCAGCACTATATCTCCTTTGGGTTGCACTCCCAGTGTGGTGTTTCTCTCATTATTCAGTATTTACAAACTCATTTAACTGCAATTTATTGTCAGATTATGCATCATATCTATCATGACATCATGTGCTTTGGTTCTGCTCCATGTTTAATTGTCTTCTGCTTGTCTATGTGACATTTTACCATTTACAATGTTGGAGTGCTGGGTCAAAAAAATGAAAAAGGTAACCACAGGAAATTAATTATAAGGCTAATGAGTCATAATTGTACTCTAAACTGAAATTTTAATTTAATTTCATTTTAATATTGAATAATTTCCACTGGATGATGGAGAAATGCTCGTCTGAGCCCAGTGTTTCGTCTTGATTCTGTTTACTCCCAGCTTGTAGACATGAATACATTTAATAAACTGCCAGTACACAGAGAGCTGGCACTTCTCTTCCTTAAACCCAATCACCAATCACATTTAATAGTCTGCTGATGAGGTGGTGTGGGGGAGGTGGAGGAGGCAACAGCTGAGTGCTGTCAGGCCTATTGATGGTTACCATGGAGCTCAGTCTGTCAAACTCACGTGTCACTGTAGGCGTCTGTGTATGTGTATAAGTGTGTGTGTGTGTGTGTGTGTGTGTGTGTGTGTGTGTGTGTGTGTGTGTGTGTGTGTGTGTGTGTGTGTGTGTGTGTGTGTGTGGTAACATTTTTGTATAAGCAAGTAAGACTGAGTTTATCTTTTTTTTTTAGGTGCATATTGTATCTGCTAATGAAGCTGTTTTTGTTCAAGATGTTTGTTTTTGCATCTACTCAGGCCCACTTAAGAGCAGAAGTTCAGTTTGGACTTGTCACACCTTCTTTCTTACCTCTGTGAAGAAGAGGGAGTTTAAAAGTCACCATCAAAGCAAGTGTCAGTGAATGTTTATTATCTTAATATTCAACCAAAAGATTTTTTCAAAAATGACTGAGGGCCTGACTGACTTTGGGATGAGTGAATAAAGTGAGTAACATCTCTGTGGGTCAGTGCTGTTTGCATACCTTGAAATAGCCAAACAGGCCCTTTTTTATGCTAATGAGTTTATTGCAAACAACACCTGATTCATGAACCCTGGAGCTAACAGACAGCAGACAGCAGACAGCAGACAGCAGTTACAAATGCTGCACAGTTCTTGGGGCCATTAGCGTCCACAGTTCATTCTGAGTGGAGTGGAGCTTGAGGAGTTTCATTGTCTCATTTAGTTTTCGACACAACTCTACAGAAATGTAAAGAGTAAACCTTTGAGTAAACAAGAAGAAAAGCATTCACAAGAACATTCAGAGCTTCACAACTCATTATTTCTTAGTGTCAAATTTTGTTAAGAACACATAAACAACCCTTATTCCAAAACAGTTGGAATACTGTGTGAAATGTTACAATGAAAAATTTGATGGTTTTGAAATCATTTCAACTCCATCTTTCATTTATAACAGATTCTTTGAGAAGGACTCTGTCATTATTGAGAGTGAGACTCAAATGAAAAATGACATTCTGCCTCTCACAGAACTGTCCTGTAATACGTTCAAATCAATTCAGTTTAAAGACTACATATCAAATGTTGAAACTGAAAGCTTTTATATTTCATGAAAAGGTTTACTCATCTTAAATTTGATGCCAGCAACACATCTGAAGACATTTGGTACAGGGACAACAAAATAGTGAGAGAGTGTGATGCCAAAAAGGCACCTGGAAGAACATCTCTGCGCTAATAAGAAGAATCTGTGAGCGGTTTGGAACATGGAAAAGGTGCTTTCCAGAGAGGCTTTAAGAGGTAAACATGAGGAGTGGAGCACCAGTCTGTGAGAGAATGAACAAAAAAGCAGAAGTTCAACAAAGGAAGTAATGTCACATGGTGTAAAACATCATCATCAAGAGTACATGAAAAAAAAAATCACGTGATCCAGAGGATACGTCAGATATTTATACTAAAAAGCCAAGGTGGACACCAGTACTGGATGTCCCTGAGTTCAGGGTCCTCAGGCAGAAAGTGCCTATAGACTCCTTCACAACCTACATCATCATAGAAATGCACATGAATTTTGGCAGCATTTACCTCCATTCATTCACACCACTTATCGTTCTTCAAACACTAAATTTAAACTGTCAGCAGCATAAAAATGTCCGTTTGTCCTGTGGTCGGTTGTCAGAAATGATACTACACCATGGAGTCAACTTCTGTGGAGTTCAGACTGTTACAGATCGACCTGTGTTTTAGAGTAAAGAGTGACCGTGCTAACTGGAGACTCTCAGCTGAACGTGTCAGTGATGGTCGGCTGAGAGTCCCCAATTAACAGGGTCACACTTTACACTGAAACACCAGCGCCGTCTGCGGCTGTTATTAAATGGGTCTTCTTTATCCAACCTCAGTTAACCAGGTTTGACCATAAATAAGTTATATTTAATAGTCTAAATCCAGTTTTTACCTTGTGAAAAAAGTTGGTTTCTGGCCAACACTACCCTGTAGAACCCAATAGTTAACCTTATTTAAAAAAAAAATATGCAAACTGATTGCCTTTGAAAGACTAACTTAGTATAGTTTAATGACCTGAATGAAGTAAAATAGATTTGGTGTGTTGGACTTTAGATTTTTGATTGTTATATACTTGTATTCAAGTTAAGGCAACTATAACGACTTTATCTAAACTACTTTAACTAAACAGTGCTTCTACGGTCAAAATGCATGTAAAGCCGTAACTCTTTACAAACAGTAAAAGGGTCTATTGGCTGTTAAAGACAAGGACTCCCCCAGCCAGAGTTCTCTTTAGTTCACTTTTGATCCAAGGTTATGTTTAAAGAGACATAGAAGAAGCTTTTCTTACACTGGGTCTGATAGTCTGTTCCTCTCTAAAGATGAGTTTCCAGGTGTTTTATCCTCTTCACAGTCACACTAGAGGATGTAGAAGTGTTAACTCACACAAAGGGACTTTATTTGACTCATACACCTCGAGACCTGAGTACAGATGTCTAGAGTTTTAGTGTCAACAGTTGCAGTTGCCAAGGAGTCCTGTGTTTATGCTCAGCTATGTCAAGCTTCAGCTAGCAAAGAACATCTCATCTGACTTTCAATATGAAAGATAAAAAGTGTATTTCTATAACTTTAAAGGGTAATTCTGTCTTTTTTAAACACAAAGAAAGTTGACCTTGGAGCATCCTCTAATAATGAGTGTACTCGTTGGTAGATCTTGCAGTTTGATAGCTCGCTGTTTTTCTTCCTCTCTTTCATAATCCAGTGCAGTTTGAAATCAGGAATTGTCACTGCAGCCAGTAAGACCTCGATCCTGTTTAGCAGAGGTAAACTATGTCTTAATAGCCAGCAAGATACGCTGTATTAACCATTTTCATCATGGCAGTCACTTTCCCTCTGGGAATAGTGATGTATCTGCTCAATTTCAGCTGCAGTCCTGCCGTGCTCCCCTCTCACTAGACTGCGTGCAATGGTAGAAGAGCAGCAGATCCGGAGCACTGTCAATACCACAAGACTGTTATCGTTTGCAGTCCAGGAGTCAGCTAAAGTGGAAGTTTAATCCAAGCTCTCTGACGTTTTTTTCCAGTTATGCTCCAAGACAGCCCAGACTTTGTCAAGGTAGTCAAAAAAGTTTGAACAAAACAATGTTCCTGACTCAACCAAACTGATATGAGCAACTTCCTCCAAGACGTGACCAGATGTAAGCTCCCCTGACTGAAGGATACTCTTAGAAGAGCTACAGTCCAGCACCATCTCTGTTATGGAGCTGCATTATCAATGTGACTTGCCACCAGCACTGCTGATCCCTGTTACGAGTTTAATGATAGTTGCTCCTGACCAGGTTTAGCCCTTCAGGCACAGCAGGGTCAATATCACTATAAAGTGCCTTTGGCATCCTCATTAGAATCACTCAGTTATCATGAAAATGTAGCCGAATAATAAAACTCTGGGGTCTTATTAGAAGTGGCCAAACATTTTCACACATATCAGTACGATAAATGTGTTTCCTTCATTTAATAACATTTTTTCATTGGGTGTTTGTGATTTTGGCGTGTCCCAGACACTGCTCTGTGAACTACAGTGTGTTCAATAAGTGGTTAAATGACATGGTTTTAATGTCCACAACAAGTTATTAAATAAAATGACTCATTTTGATCATGTATATTCCTGAAGTTACTGTCCACCCTGTCATTATGGGGTCACTGCCCCTTTAAGGTACCCTCTGTTGTTTTCAATGACATCACAACCAGCAGTTTGTCTTTCTTTAATGGAGGCTGAAACAGTGGCTAGTTGCAGAGTATGTATTTAAACTCATGTTTTGTATTTTTTTTTATCATATTATGTGTGTAGTTGGATGTTGTGAGGCTTAACATGTTCACTCTGTCATCATAAAATATCAGATGATATAAAAACCTTTCAGAAATGTAAAATAGATTTGTTAAACAGGACTCAGTCAGCTTGCTAACTAAATCATGTTGCTAAGTGAAGGTCGACCATGTGCTCATTAAATGTTCACATTAGCCAAAAATCTCCACCCTGTCAGTCAGCCTGAGAAATTAAAATGTTTTTACTCTACTTTGAAATTTGTCCATGACAGGGTGGACAGATTTCTCTGTTTGCATGTAAACTGTCTGCTTGTAGTTAATTTTTAAAAAAGTGTGGGAGCTTCACCAACATTCATTTCCAACATCATAACATCTTAATACAACGGATATGAAGTTAAATGGAAAATCTCAAGTATAAAACCCCTAAAACTGGTTCTTGGTAGCTATGTTTATCTGAAGTTTGATCTTGATAATGCTTGAGTTTTACCTGGAGAGAGTGATGTAGATCTGTATTTCTTTAAATAAAATTCTACATAATTTAACCTTGCAATCTAAAGACCTAAGGATGTTACAGTGGTGCATGTGTACATGACTGAGTCAAAAGACGTGTTTCCTCCATGACATCTGAAGAAAACCTTTGCACTCTATAAAGAAATGATCCCCTCCAACCAAAAATATTAGAAAAATGCCAGAAAACATTTCCTTTTCTCTTTTTCACTTTCTGTATACGAATCCCCCAAATGTAACAACACTGACTGCAGTGCAGAGGAAAAGCTGTACTGTTTCCCCTGACTGTAGTTATCCACAAAATAAGATGGGTATATTGATTTTTTTGGTAGTTAAAGCCTTTTAAAAACAACCAGCAGAGCTGAACACTATTTCCAGTCTCTGGTGAGTCTCCGCTTTGGCACATTATCCCCAAAAAAGAATGTGCCAACTGTGAATGTTCCACAGAGAAACGATGAGAGAGAGAAAGCCCAAAGGATTAGAAACTTGATAGAGAGTGAACAGGGACTGGCAGTGGTGGATTTCTTTTGGAGTCAGCAGCCATGGGTATCCTGTTAAATACTCTGAGCTTTGGAGTGAAAGAGCCATAGGCCCTGGTGAGCTGCCGACCCAATACTTGGCAGGAGGAGAACATGACATCAGCTGCAAGATGAGTCGGTTTCAGACAAAGCCTTCCAACACAGGCAGAAAATGTTATTATACGACCGATTTCCTGCTTTTCTCAAAGGTTATCTTTTTATTCACTATGATTGCCACTTGCTGGGCATTTTTTATTTCTGATGTGTCATGCATTCTGCTTACTCTCTTACTTTAACATCTAGTTAATAGATTCACCAACGGGCTGCACGGTGGCACACTGGTTAGTGATGCTGCCTCGCAGCAAGGTCACCAGTTTGAATCCTGGTTTGGGCAAGTTGGGGCTTTCTGTGTGGAGCATGCCAGTCCAGGGTGTACCCTGCCTCTCACCCAAAGACAGCTGGGATAGGCCTCAGCCACCCACGACCCTGAACAGGATAAGCTCTTCAGAAGATGAATGAATGACTAAATGATTCATCAATTTAGTAAAACCCTCGAAAAGGACAGGCTCAAACTATCCTGATTATTATCATTCATCTCCTGCCATCTCCCTCGAGAAACGGAGCTGACACTATCAACAGAAACAGGTTCTGTTTGCATATTCGTCTCAAATTATGGAAAAATGCATAACAGAAACTGGTCACTCCATAAGAGCTGCAGCTCACTGGTGAGAATTTTATCTCCATTTGTCTCTATGACATCAGGTGGATTTTCCAACACCTCAGGGGAAAGTGATGTATTATTAGACACTAACTGGACCCTGCCTTTCAAAAAACAAAGACACAAAATGTGTGTGATGATTTATAAATAAATTTGAGAAAAACATGAAATCTAAGATTACTACTGTTAGCTGAGAGTGCTAATGACAGGATGCCACCTTTTTATCTGTCAACCAACTGGTGGTTTATTTCTGACCCCAAAAGACTTATGGGTAATGAATCCCTGCTCTCCCTTTTTTTTTTTTTTTTTTTTTTTTTCTAATTTTGATTTATTTTATTTTTTGGGTTGGGGTGGGTGGATTGTACAACCATCTGTTACATGTCTAATATTATTAATCATCACAGGAAGGTCAAAGCTTGAAGAAGTACCAAAATGGCTTCTATTATTGATTTGTGTTTCCTTCAGGGTTTTACTTCACTTCTCTCTATCCCATGAGTCAAATGAGAACCAATTCAGGGAGTCAATGTCTCGGACATTATAATCACTATACATTTGCAATTTTTTTAATTTTGCTTGGTTCTGTTTGTATTTATGCTCTTGAAACTATCTAAACTATCTAAACACCTCTTTGATTAAAAAATATGATATATGATTTCCCCTGGTCTCCTGAAAAAAGAAAGATAAATAATATGGTTGTGCTCTTTCCCAGTGAGGTCATACATGACTTTCACAACAGAATACCAGGCGCTCAAAAATCAGGGAAAAATGACTTAGAACTGGATGAACCTGGTAGTGATGACTCATGGATTTCTGAATCTTTAATTCTCTTTAATTCTCTAAGTGTGTCTATGAAATTACATAGCTGGTTAATGGGAGAACCAGTACTGTGATGAAACGCTGTCACATACAGCATTTCATCACAGTGGGAAATTCTCTAGTAGATTAGCAATGATTATTGGTTCCTCAGTGACCTTTAGATTCCCCTTTGATAAAGCAGGTACGTTTTTGCATATAAAGCTATGTCACACAGTGTGTGTTAACTGAGACGTACATCTTTAATGTGATCTTGTTTTATTTGGCTGAGTGGAGTAGTGTACAGGTTCATTTAAGCAGATGTTTGAAGGTTTCCGTTTCATACTCAACAATCAGAACGTAGGTACTTGTCCTGGTGTGCTTGATGAAGTGTGTTTAAATATTCAGTGCAATCTGACTTGTTGGCTCTCTGGAACATGTTCCCGTTTTGAGTTGATTGCACGAGTAATCATTGAGTTGTCATGTGGGTGTTCTTCAGAGTTTGTTGCTTGGGACAAAAAAATTGTCATATAATATAATATAATATAATATAATATAATATAATATAATATAATATAATATAATATAATATAATATAATATAATATAATATAATATAATTGATATGAATTGTGTTGCAGTGTACTTCTAAAACAGATGAAGTAAAAAGTGCTTAAAAAATTTACCAGCGTAAGGTGTTTGCCTCTGATGCCCAAAATTAACAGAAAATTGCTGATTGTCAAAGTAACAGTGAATCCACCATTATTTGCAAGCTCTTTAATCAAAATGATATCTTTAATGCTAAAATATGATTACAGTCGTTATCCATGAGTTTTCAAATACATGGTTTTACAGGAAAGCAGAAATAAATAGTAAAGCACATTATAATGTTTTGCTTGACAAATAAAAGATATTTTCTGTCATTCGTGAATAGAAAAAAAAGCTTTATTGGTTAAATGTTACCATCAATTAATTTCTGACTTCTCAGAGAATTTCAGTGTGCTGGTTGAAATTTGTGAATAAAAATATGAATTCACGGTTTACTCGTTTTTATGGCAGGTGGTCTAATAAATATGTTTTATAAAAAAATAAATTCATATTTGTATGAATCCCATGAGATAAATTTGCAACAGTGTTTTTATTATTATTATTATTATTATTATTATTATTATTATTATTATTATTATTATTATTATTATTATTATTATTATTATTATTAATTCTCTGCTTTTGAACATTACTGTACTTTAGTGATTCAATTCTTCAGTTATATGATAACACAGACTAGCAAATCATATTTAATCTAAAGAGTAAAAAGCCTTCCTTCATTATTTAAGCCGGCTCAACTACAACACCAAAGCCAGCTTCTATCTACGAGTTTATTTAGTTCACATCTTCCAAAGTTTGAACTACATAATATTTTGTCTCAGCTACTTCCACTGTCAAATGTTGCCCAACAATATGAAACTGACTCAAATTAATCAAGTTGGTTTTTCTAGAGGAACTTTTTCAGTTTGTTAACCCGCTCAAAAATAATACACAGAGCTCATTTTGAGATGGTTTTCTAAAGTGGTCCCTGTTTCCTCCATGGAATAAGTTTAGAGTTATTTGTGAACACAGTAAATGCACTCAGATGTTTAACCAAACAAGCAGAGATCGTCTGCTAGTTTCCATTGTACTCCTGAGCTAATGCTGATCACATCTCCATCCAGTTCACCATGAGGCCTGGTGCTGGGCGGCACTTGCTAACATCTACTCATTCAGTCTGTGCTACATGTATTTGTGTGGTCCTGCTTGACAGATCATTGAAGGCTCATCATGTTTCAGTGCTGACTCACAAGTCTGTTAAGTTCTGAATTTTACAATCATGCTCTCCTTCCATAAAGGTCTGTGAGGCATTGACCTTTACGCCTCTCAAAGTTAACCCAAAGCTCATTTTGTACTGGCTGCACTTTGGAGCTGGCTGGCTTTCCACAGGGCAGAGTGAGACCAGCTCACATGGCATTTGTTGTACTACACATTATGTTTTTGCAGAGAGCTCTGGGAAAAAAATGTAACCATGGCTCATTTAAAAATATGAAATCATAAAATCACCCTCATCAAAAACAACCCTTCAATACAAAATGTTTGTGTATCCCAAACATGAATCTAATCCTGCTACGCCATGAAGCTCTATTTCATCGAAAAATATTAAAGATACAGCAATGAACCACATGGTTGAACTCAGTTACGTGTCTCCATGAACACAAACACACGCGCACACACACACACACACATGCTGTGGTTATTCAGATGACTTGACAACCAACATGCCATTCACTGAATCACTGATTGTTGATTTAACCAGTACTGAAATACTGTAGTGATAAAAAACTGACTCTCATGGTTCTCAAACAGCTTCCATTTCTTTATGTAGAAATAAAATTAAATAAAATAAAAACTACAGCTCACAGCTTTTAGATAAATTACATTACCTTATTTTGATTTGACAAATTTGAAGAGGTAATGAGTTTAATTTCTTTTTTTATCCAAATTTATTAATTTTAACAACAACAAAAAAATGGCAGCAGAAGATGACTAACAACACAACAGAACAAATACTAAACCTCACAATCACAAAACATGACAAATACAAAAATAATAAAATAATAATAAATGAAATAAAATAAATTCAAAACTTAACAATGACATTATGACAAGACAGCATCAGGATCAATCCACAGCCATGGAACATCTCATGATGTATAGCTAACAAAGTGTTATTGTTATATTCCACTTTGTCATCATTTTTCTGAAAGGAAAAAGTGGTCATAGGATTTACCAAAAGGGCACAAATTAAATGAACAGATGAATAAAAATGGAAAATATGAGATGGAACTAGCAAGTTCAGTCAGTTCATGTCAATTTTTTCTTCTCTTTTTGTTTATTTATTTATAAAAGTTCAGCCTACTGTCAAGTTTCAGACACGTCAATCAAAAAGCCTCCTCGGGAAAGACACAGAACACAATGGCTGCGCCAGCAGTGGGTGAAGGGTGTTGGTTAATACTGACGGGTGCTCCACACAGCAGGCTTCTCCATCCCTGTATGAATGTGATGTTAAAAAGTGAATGCAATATGTAATGAAAAAAGAGGTAAGAATCAGAAAGAATAGAGAAAACTGTTAAGAAAAAAAAGGCTCACTTTTTTTTTATTTTTCTCAGAGTAGGTAGGTAAAATAATGGCTCCCTTCAATAGCTGGCTTTTTATGAATTTGCATCTCTACAATATGCAACATTTATAACATTAACATATTTTCATTTTTCTTTCATGCTGAGATAAATGATTCATGCATTTTTCAGAGTATAGAGGAGTGAGTCAGCGGGTGTCTTGAATTGTAAAATTGAAGGAATGATCTTGGTAGAGATGTCTCTCACCATGCTCGTTAGTAGTAGTTTGATTTTCGTTAAGTGTGTGTGAACACGGGTTCTGGGACATAGCTGGTTATCTTCTGGGGACTGTCTGGATGTGTGTGGGAGGCAGACGCATCCCTGCAGTCTTACATAAGAACAGATACAAGGCTATCTCACTCAGCTGCTTTTGATGTGCTTCCTCTCCTTTTTGCGTTTAACCCACTTAGGGAAACATTAGCTCTGCACAGTGTTGGCAAGCTCAAACAACATAGCCGCCCCTCCTAATCACACACACACACACACATACAGAAACACAAGAAACACCCACACACACACACACCACCGTGGCTGTCATAACCACCCCCAATCTCTCCACAGATATCATCGAAAAGTGTTTCTGTGCTTGGAATCTGAGTGCTATCCATGGACAAATGAATGTGCTCAATGCACTTTAGAGACCTGTTGAAGGGGAATTGCCAAAGTCACACTGATGTGAATACATTCAAAATAACATTCTGGAGGGTAACTGACTGGTCTTTTGTTCTTGTCTTTGGTAATGACAACCCTGAAGATGATGATCATACTAAGACTTTCACATGACTTCTGTTCTACTTCACCATTAATGTGTTTAATTTAGCAAAGTGAAGATCACAAGCTTCATATGACAATGTGTGTGCTTGTTACTAAAAGGAAACTAGGAGGCTTTTTAAAGAGGGGGTATTCTGGTCACAGCCTCATTCCAAAATGAAATAAATTCTTTTTTCCCCTCAAAACTCAACACACAGCACCCCATAATGACAAAGTGAATATTGCAAATTTATTAAAAATAAAAAAAATCCCTCACATGTACATAAATATTCACAGTTTTGCTCTATACTTTGTTGAAGCACCTTTGTCAGCAGTTACAGCCTCAGGTCTTTGGACAGTTTGGTCTGTTCCTCTTTGCAGCTCCTCTCAAGCTCCATCAGGTTGGATGGGGAGAGTTGGTGCACAGACGTTTTCAAATCTCTCCAGAGATGTTGGATCAGATTCAAGTCTAGGCTCTGGCTGGGCCCCTCAAGGACCTTCACAGAGTGGTCCTGAAGCCCCTCCTTTGATATCATGGGGATATCTGAGGTCTAAGTACTCTGGAGCAGGTTTTCATCCAGGATGTCTCTGTTCATTACTGCATTCATCTTTCCCCCAATCCTGACTGGTCTCCCAGTTCCTGCTGCTGAAAAACATCCCCACAGCATGATGCTGCCACCACCATGCTTCACTGTAGGGATGGGATTGTCCAGGTGATGAGCGGTGCCTGGTTTCCTCCAAACATGACGCCTGGCATTCACGCCAAAGAGTTCAATCTTTGTCTCATCAGAGCAGAGAGTTTTCTTTCTCCTGGTCTGAGAGTCCTTCAGGGGCCTTTAGTCAAACTCCAGGCGGGCTGCCATGAGCCTTTTACTGAGGAGTGGCTTCAGTCTGGACCCTCTACCAAACAGGCCTGATTGGTGGATTGCTGCAGAGATGGTTGTCCTGGAAGGTTCTCCTCTCTCCTCAGAGGACCTCTGGAGCTCTGACAGAGTGACCATCAGGTTCTTGGTCCCCTCCCTGACTAAGACCCTTCTCCCCTGATGGCTCAGTTTAGACGGGCGTCCAGCTCTAGAAGAGTCCTGGTGGTTCTGGACTTCTTCCATTTACAGATGATGGAGTCCACTGAGCTCATTGGGACCTTCAAAGCAGCAGAAATGTTTCTGGACCCTGGATCCAGATTAGTGCCTGGAGACAATCCTGTCTCTGAGGTCTACAGACAGTTCCTTTGACTTCATGCTTGGTTTGTGCTCTGACATGCTCTGTCACCTGTGGGACCTTATATAGACAGGTGAGAGCCTTTCCAAATCAGGTCCAATCAGCTGAATTTACCACAGGTGGACTCACATGAAGCTGGAGGAACATCTCAAGGAGGATCAGAGGAACCAGGATCAACCTGAGCTACATTTAGAACTTCAGGGCAAAGACTGTGAATACATGTGTACATGTGGTGTCTTAGTTTTTTATCTTTAATAAATTTGCATACATTTCAAAAAACTTATTCCATGTTGTCATTATGGGGTGTTGTGTGTAAAATTTTGAGGAAAAAAAGGATTTATTCTATTTGAAATACAACAGAATGTGGGAAAAGTGAAGCTGTATGAATACTTTAAGGGTGAACTGTATGTTGTAGAAATCCCAGAATCTGCCTGTAAATTGCTAAACATTGTTCTTAAAATGAAAATATTTTGAGGTCTTCATGAGATTTTTTCTAGATTTGCTGAAATGATGATGTGATTGCATAATGAGCTTCTAACTGGTTCATGACCTGTTAGAGAGGCAGACCTCAAACACCAAAGTCTTCTGATAACTCCGCCCCCAACAGACCTCCAGAAGGTTGGCAAATCAGAGGGAAGGGGGTTTGTGGAGTGGGGAGCCTCAAGAGACAGCAGCAAAAACTAAACATTTAAGACACAGGCTGAAGTAAGGGTTCTCTACAAAACCAGTGAGAGAAAAATAGGGATTTTTTTGGAGCTGTATACCATAAAAAGATAGTACTGGTGCACCAGAGGGACAGAATAAAGACTGAAAAAACATGATACCCCAGGGAAAAACTGAAGGATGATGGTAAAAAGAAAACGAACAATGCCCAAGGTTATATGAGGATATCATGACACAGTCGGAATTATAGAACAGCATAGAGAGCACCAACTCAGCAGAGCAGGAAGCAATAAACTAACAACTCTGCCTTTCAGCAAATGAATGTCTCTTTTCCTTATTCTCTCTTTTCTCAGAAAGCTACCATAGTGGATAGAGAGGCGGATGGAAAAGAACTGAACGAAGGTTGCAGCACAACTGAGAATCACAAGTCCTTCTCTGTCACCATGGAAACCACTGAACAATCAGAGCAGGCAATGGACTGTGAAGTAGAGGTTGCTGTGGCTGATTCACCTGAGCAGGGGAAGGATTTCAGTGATAATGATCACCATGTTTGTTTAGAGACAGAGTCCTCAAACTCCCCCGGAGAAGAGGCAGTGCTTGAGAAATTGTTGTCTGACTCTCCCAGTGAATCAGGTTTGATTGATAAGCCCGACAGGTCTGAGACCAGTGTTTGTCTTGAAACGCCTCACCAGGATCAAAAAGAAGCTCTTATATTAGAAAAAGGACACGAGGAGCTCAACAGGAATGAGTCCATCACCTCATCTGTGTCTGACACACTCTCCAGTGCTGAGAGTGTGTGTGAGAATGAAGCACATCGTAAGAGACAAGACACACCAGAACAAGATCCTGAACATGAACCAGAGCAGGAACCAGAGCAGGGACCAGAGCAGCATCCAGATCCAGTACAAGATCCTGAATCAGAGCAATACATTGAATCAGAACAACAGCCTGAACCAGAGCAATACAATGAACCAGAGCAATACCATGAGCTAAAACAACTCCCTGAACCAGAGCAATACCCCGAGCCAGACGACGATCTTGGGTTAGGGCTCTACCCTGAGCCTGACAAAGACCCTGAACCAAACCATTACACTGACCACTACCCTGATCTAGAGTTATATCCAGAGCCAGAACCTGAGGCTGACGAAAATGAGCTCAATCCAGAAGACGATTACTATCAAAATCTGGCAATAGACCCAGAAGATGAACTCAATGCTCATGAAATCCAGTTTGACCCGACCGTCACTGAGGAATCAATACTGGAGCAGTGCATCAGAGAAGAAGCCATGTCAGATGTGTCCAATGAGTCCTGCCATGCTCTTGACCCTGACGACATCGATGAATGCTTAAGAGTCGAGATTGCGGCAGCCTCCTCTGATAGTGAGAACGATGAAAAATGGAGAACAATATTCTCATCTTCCATAAACAAAGAGGATGATGACTCATACTTAGATAGTCTGCAGCTCAGTGCCCAGGAGCTCTTTGTGCAGAAAGTTGAGGTGATAGACTCTGAGGAGCAAGACAACCCAAACATCGAAGAGATCAGCTTTGAGGTTCCTCAAGTGGAAGAAGTTCTGGAACAACCTGAGGATGTTATTTCTTTCCCCATTCCTCCACAAGAGGTTAAGTATAACCCCTTAGGCCTTCAAGGGTTGTCAAAAATATCTGAAGACGACACTGAAAACAGCAAAGATACCAATCAGAAGCCCAGCGCCCAGCGACAGCAGAGCAATCAGGACTCAGACAAGAAGCTTCCCAAAGACTTCTGTGTGATACAAGAGACCAAGAGCGAGAACGTAAGCACGGAGCATGTGGACTTCCAGCTGGCTCGCAAACAGTGGCGGGAGATGGAGGAGCAGACCAAGAACAAGATAGTCCTGCCAACAACCAAACAGTCCAGCTTTCATGGCAGCCACAGTTTCATGTACACACCGGTGCGCAACATTGAAAGAACCCAGAAGAAAGCACATGATCTGGATAACTTGAACCTGGTTGGGGAATATCCTCACACTCAGTTTAGCCCTTGCTCAGAGGATTCAGGCCTGGATGATTCCAGTTACAGGTCCCCGTATGATGACCCAGAAACCCCAGTTGAAAGAGAGATTCGCATATCAATGGAGAGGGAGGAGCATTACAGGAGAGAGAGAGGCTTCTCCAGGATGGGAAAGTCAGCTGATTGCACTCCATCACGAGGTATCCCCAGGTCCATGAGCACTCCCCTCACACCATCATTCATCATCACCTCCTCACCCACCAAGGAGCCCCTGAAACATGATGTGTCTGCAAACAGCGTCATCATTCTCGACCCTAGCAATGATATAACTTCCAGCCCCAGGCAAAGCAAAGACAACGCAGCAGCTCGGACTGGTGAGTGGCGATCTGAGGACAACGGCTCCAACCTCATCATCCTGGAGACGTCCAACCTGATTATTCGCAGTGCCTCTGAGTTCTCCCTTAACAAATCCTGTGAGCAGCCGCAGGAAAAAATGTTCCTAAACAATCCCTTTTTTAAGTTGCGTTCAAGAAGCACACTGTCACTGGTTGATGAAGAGATCAAAATGGTCAAGCAGAGGGAGGAAGAGCTAAAGAAAGAGAGAGCTAGCCTGTATGGCAAAGACGGATGCAGTACGGAGAGGATTCTGTCCAGTCAAAAGGACACTTTGACTTTTGACAGTTCAGGTACGTCAGCAAGGGCAAACTGTAAAACAATTTACAGACACCATTTGGTATAAACCGATTGCTCTGCCTTTATTTATGTCAGCTAATATTGTTCTTCTGTGATTGTAGTTGATGTGCCACTAAAGTGCAAGTCTTCTCCATCATCACCGATGAAAACAGCCTACAGGATGGACCGCTCCACTCTATCCTGTGACCACAGAGTAAGCTCTGGCTCATTTTCCTTCTTAAACTAAAGCAGCAGCAATAATTCATTTAAATAATGACAGTTACTTATCAAGCAGTTGCTATTTAGTTAACATCATATTGTTTATCATGAGTTTTGGGTCCTCTCAGGTATTATTTGAATCTAGAACAAGGATTTTGGTAAAATGTAGAAAACAATATAACCTTAAAAACAAATTTGCTTATTCCACCTTCAGTTTAATAACCTGAGAGGGGACATGGAATTGAAGGAGGTGATGGTAGAGGAGGAGGTGGAGGAAGTGCTTTGAAAGAAGGTAAACACTCGGCTTTCTTGCTCAGTTTCCAGAAGTCTACACCGGAGGAAGACGCAAGAGTGCCATGGCTTTGCGCTGGGAGGCGGGCGAGTTTACAAAAAACGACTGAGGAGGAACTCAAAGGCACTGATTTATAGTGTTATACTCATTCAAATTAGATGCAGCATTCCACTTGTTTGTTTCATGTCCTGAAAATACTTAAACTTTCTGCTTCTGTTTTTTGGGCATAATTAGCAAGACATTGAGAATGTTTCCAGGCAAGTGAGCTTGGATTAAGTTCTTATCAAACTGACAGGCACAGAATGCACAACAACACACAACAACACTTTATTATAGTTCAGTCCTCATCGATCAACATTCAAAAACAGTGCAGCTGGTTTCATCCCCCACTAAAATTAAGCTTGCACCTTTCATTAATATAATAATATGTTGCATACCTGCCAACATTTCACTTTGTCAAAGCGGGAGATCGTTTCTTTGGCAACACATACTTGTGAACAAGCCTCGGGATCCCAAGCAGTTTCTGTTCAGCTTGTTTTTTTTCACGTTTTTACTCACTGTCGTGTCATTTTTCTCTGCAAAGTGAAGTCCTGCACCTCTATATATGCAGGACAACCATGGCTGATGTAACTCAAGTATGTCTTCATGCAGTGTGACAAAATTTTAAAGCCATTAAATCATTTAAAAAAGGAAAATTCATGACCTTTTAAAAATTGAAAAAGTAAGGAATTAGTGTATAGGCTACAACACATTTTCACCCTTTCACATTTTCAAGTCTAAGGGAAAATATTGGTAGGGGGACTACATTCAAAGAATTTACAGATTTTGATGTTTGTAATTTTTTTACTTACTACGTTTTTATTTGTACCTGCAATATGAAGTCCTGCACCCCTATGGGTTCAGGTTTTTGCAGCCCAAATACCGGGTGTATGTCCATCATTCAGGGTTTGCTGAAAGCAGTAAGGAGCGTAGAATTATTATGATAATTATTTTTACAGAATTTAGCTGGAGCACAAAGTTTGTTTTCTGCAAATTTTCAAAGAAGAAATGAAATTGATGGAATTCTCTTATGCATGTTGCTGATGTCACTTGTGATACTTTCAGGTAACCTTGGACACTTTAGAATGTGATGATTGTGACAGTTTTTTTCTGTTTTTGGATCACGCGATGGTGGTTTGTAAATGGCAGTCAGTTAAAAATAAGTGGTGTTTTGAGCTTGTTGTCGGGTTTGGGATCTAGAGGCTTTAATTGGTAATCAACTTGAAAAATCAGGAGAAATTACAAATCAGAAGTTCAGCAAGATAACAGGTTAAAAAGCAGGAGACTCCCACAGAAATAGGGAGTGTTGGCAGGCATGATGTCACTGATTCAAAGATTGACAGAGAAAGCACCAACATATGTTTCCCTTTTCAACATTATGGCCCAGTGGTTAAGGTCAGGCTCCATATGGGCGAAAACAGCCCTTGAGTGGGAAGCCCGGTTCAAGTCCAACCTGTGGCTGCTTTCCCGCATCTCACTCCCCACTCTCATCCTGTTTCCTTCTCTATCCACTGTCCTGTCCTCTCAAAATAAAGTCATAAAAAGCCCCAAAATAACTTAAAAGAAAAACAAGTCTTTAGTTTTGAAGCAGGACAAGTGGCAGTTGATCCCTATGATATCAGTGCAGGTATCAGAGACTATGTATTGTACAGCGACAAGTTAAGGCCAAAAGTTTATGTCATGCAATAATTTTTCAAACTGCATGTCTCTTTAAGAACTCCCTCGCCTTTGAAGAACTGCTTAAAGGACTAACCCAAGAGGCACGGTTCTAAAGCTGCCGCTGACAGAAAGTTTGGATAGAATCAGCCTCTGATTTTTATATAACAACAGTAGTGAAAGATAAGGCCTTATCTTATTATCTCCATACAGTACACACACGTCTTATGTACTCTTAAAGGTTATCGGTTGCTTTGATCAGAACACTCAGTTCAACACTTGACTTAATCATGTTGCAATGCTGAGCACACCATTTCAACATATCTGAATGTATTGAACTTCTTTTAATTCCTCCGTACGTTTTTTTGGCTAACTTCACAGAATTCAAAAATTCACAGACTTTTACCATTCGAATTGTAAAATGTTCAGCATGTTCCGGAGAATTGTCGGTATATTATTCCAGTGTACAATGTTGTACTTTTTAAAATATTCAGCATTTCCTATTTTTCTTGCCCATTGAAATAAATGGAAATGCTGATGATGTCAGGTTAGGGTAAGGGTTCAGAACAGAGGTTATAAATAGGACTCACTAGAGTTTAGATCTGCTCCCCATCACCATAGAAACCATACAGCTGATGATGTCATAAGAGGTTCTGAGAATAGAAATAGGACTTGTACAGTTAGGGTTATTGATACTTAAACTCTTTCTTAATTGCTTTATCTGTCTTTAACACTTAGCCTACCTGTCAGTGATGGTAGGATGCTACAATGACCATGTTTAAGTCTAGGTAACGGTTCAGCGGAGATTAAAGCCCCAGATATGTTTTTCATGAGGTTAGAAGAAAAAAAATCACTTAACAAAGTTAAACATTGATGACTGAACTGGTTGAAGTGAATTCCTTTTTTTTTCTAAGAATTCCTGAACCAGAGTAGTAGTTTCATCAATGCCCATGTTGATCTTTTTCCTCTTGTTTTACTTCTACTTTGATCTTCAGTGAAAGTGTTGGACCTTCTAAAAGCCTGAGCTAGCTGCACAAGGAAATGAACAAAAAAAGGGGAACGGCCATGGATTTTTCTGTTTTTTATGCACTGTTATCTCGAGATAGCAACAGCTGCTAATCCGAAGCCCCTAAAGTAAACAAAGTCTTTTGGGTAAAGGGAGCACCATACTTTGCACACTTTGACACAACAACAGCAAAACTCCCACAGCGAAACAATACTTTTCAATGCAAATTCTCTCATACCAGCTTCAGCAGAATAGCAAAGTTTGCTAAGAGGACATTTTTAGTGTTGGGACCACAAGAATGATTGAAGCAACCGATGACCCTTTCAGCACACGTAAGACGTGACATGAAAAAAGAAACTGAACATTCCTCCATGTAACAGAACATAATTTGCTGACAGTTTAAAACTATTTGCAGAGTGTTTATTTGCTGAGATGCCTGAATGTTAGATACATGTATTGTTTAGTCGACTCTTTGCTGAACTTTTCTCGTCGTGATAAGTGTAAATCAAATTGAAAATCATATTTTGATGTTGCTGTATGTCTAAAGAAAGCAAACAAAACATTGCTTGGTGTATATTATTGTATTTTCATACTATGCTTTTGCTGCAAACTTGTTTCAGGGTAAGCTGGATGAGAAAAATCAGCACAATAAATATAATATTTTATAACAATATACCCTTTACTTGAAAGATAGAGATTTTATGAGAGTAATAATAAACGCTCAAAATTGCTTCAAGATTTGTCCACCCTCCTGATGGTTGTGCAGAACTATTTGAGTTTTTCTGAACTCTCCATTATTCTCCATGACAGTAAGACAATCCAGAAAATACAGATTTATTATTTGCTAATCAACAGCCCAGCCAAAGTGCTCAAACCACAGGAGCAAGTGGATGTGCAGTCGAATCTCAGTGCAATGCCAATATTAAAATAAAAAATGAAATGTTTGCATAAATGAAAGTATTTTTGTCTTAATACCATAGGATTATAAAAATATGTTTACTACTGAAAAGTAAAGCGACAGCATACTCACATTAACTCACTGTTAATGTACAATAAAGTCTTAACTTTATCTCTGTGTTTGTGTATCGGGGTACTGATTACAGCAGTATTTATTTTAATGGAGCTTTAAGCAGACTTTCAGGAGCAGGACCACACCTCAACCTCACCCCTTCCAGTATTTTAACCCACTAGTCTTGTTAGTTCTCGCTTCATACGCCCCACCCTTCCCTCCCGTTTTCTCTTGGTTTCTCACTTCTTCTTTCTCCATAGGGTCCTAAATAGGGGGTCTGTCATGCCCAGGAGCTATGGCGGATCCCTTCTCAAAGTTTCCCAACAACGTCATACAAACAGCAAAATTCTGATTCACGTTGTGTTAATAAAACTGCTTAATCGCCATGTTGACGTGTGGTCCTTGCTAGTGAAAAGCACTTTTCTCTCTGAATTCTATACTTCAAAGATCACGACCACGTTTTTTCCAAACAGAAATCCTCAGACAGGAGCACTTTGATCATCCGATTTTGATAAAGAATTGTTCAATGTCAATCACTATTTACACAGACTTTATATTTCCAGCTACTCTGAAAAGGACCTTGTAAGAGCTTGGTACTTCTAAACCTTAATGTCTACTAATCTTAGACCGCGGTGTTTTACTCCATGTTTGTACGCTTAATTGTTAACGTAAAGCTTACAAATCTGAAGGATTGCTTGCTGATGTTTAAACATTTTGTCTAAGTCCCCCGCCATGGCTTTTGGGGGCTCAATGGGCTCTTTATGATTGAATATGTTGGGGCTTTTAACTTTTTATTCCTAATGCAAGTATTGAAAAGACAAGTGCGTGCAACATTAAACAATGCATTTAAAACTATTTGTTTGCTGTGTTTCTTTCAGTATGTAAACATGGTCTGCTTTTCCTCAGATAGGACGTTTTGGCTAACTGTGGCTCTGACATAATAACCGCCCAGCTGGTTAACACACGTGCAGATTTGGATCTGATGGTGATGTAACGGTCTCTTGTTATTGTTGATTGTTCTGTCCTGCTCTGTGTGAAACATTATGCTCCTGTCTTGGCCAGGAATCCCATGTAAGATTTATCTCAAAAGGCGTAATCCCAGTAAAATGAAGAGAGAATAATAATAAATACATAAATAAATTTCAAGTTTTTTTTCAAGTTTTTAAATTTACAAAACTGTAGAACTACAAAAGGAATACTTGAATTTGGTAACATATGTTTATAATGTTGCTCAGCTCATCATTTTTTTTTGTTGTTTGCGAATTTCTTGCTACATTTCAAGCGCGTTTATTAAGCCAGCACATTGGCAATTCAATGAATCAGTCCACACAGAACTAAAATCTGAATTTTCTTCCAGATTTGTGATGTTGTTGATTTAGTTATCAGGGGTGTAAAACTTGAGGTTCGCCACAGGTGAAGGGAAAGTTGTTGGTCTGTTGATGTTGTAGGAGGTGAAGTAGAGAGGTGGCAGGCTTTAATGCAAGATGTGATGCATATTTAGTTCAACAAAATGTTAAATCATAATTTTACTGAGTGTAAATGTCATTAATTATCAATACCCTCTGAAAGAAAAAGAAAAATTATATTCCTTTATTTCAATAATATTTATTTTAAAGCAACAGGGAGCCACTGCAATGGAGTCAAAGAGCCACATGAGGCTCCAGAGCTGTGGGTCGCAAACCCCTGCTCTTGGTCCAAACAGATCAAAGAACAACCCAGTCACACTTGTGGCTGATGAAAAAGAAATAAAGGTCAGTGGAAATTATTCTGCTTTTAAACATGGATATAAAGTAACAATACTGGATGTTCACGTGTGCAAATTTTCAAACCTCTACATATTAATATGTTGAAGAAATCCCTGATTCTGTCTATAAACTGATCAAAACACCTCCCTGTACAAAAAATAGCACCAGATCTTCATGAGACTTGCTGAAATAATGAGGTCATGGAGGGGCGGACCTAAAACACCGTCTCAGTCAGAGTTATCAGAGTTTGACGAGCAGGGAGCATCAAAGAGACAGCAGCTTAAACAGAGTATTGTATTGATCTGAATATAAGATGATCCTGGATATCAGACGATCCCCTTTTTCCAAGACAGATTTTTGGACAAAAAGCTATTTGATGACAAAATCTTGTTTTATCATGAAGAACATATGAACATACAAACCTGTGAGCACACACATGCACGCGCACACACACAGACCAGCACACTCCATGTAGCAGACAGAGAGTCGGGAAAATAATGTTGCAACCACCACAGAAATGTGGGGGAAAAAAACGTATTTAAGTGCTCCTAGCCTCTGAAAGATGGTGTAGCTATTCAAATCCAGGTCCCCGAAAATAAAATGACTCCAATTTTTCAAAGGAGATTTTTGAGGAAAAAACATTGTCTTACATTCAGAACAATACAGTATTTCAGACAGAGGCTAAAATAAGGGCTTTTCTTCAATACCAGGGAGAGAAAATAGGGAGTAACTCATGTGAAGATATTATTGGGGTCCAGAGGGACAGAATGAAGACCGAAAAAGAGCAATACCTCCTTTTTAATGCTAAGTTATTTCGTTTTGAATGTTTGCCCTTAATAGTTGTCTTAAAACATGAAACTTCTGCATATTGCGGACCTGCATTTTGAGAATCATCCACACAAAAATCAGACCACATTTTTTCCTCAAACCAGAGATGTGCATTTAACTGACCAACTTTGACCAACCAACAGGTTCAATTATTATCCCTTCTTGGCACACTATGATAATTCCCATTCAGGATTACAAATTGTGTTCACTTACTGCATGGAAATTGCAAAACACCAATACAATTGTTCCTGCAATACCTCTTTTTTCCTGACCTTCCTAAAGTCTCAACCCTCCATGTTTCAGCCTCTGTAAACCAAGCAAACAATATTTAAGATATGGAAATTAATGGAGCCATTTGGTTTAAATAATTCTGTTTTAGTTTAAAAAAAAAAGACAGAAGAGAATAACACAGTCTTCCTGCTGCTGTCCTCATAAACGACAGAAGAGTTCATATTAGGTCTGTCATTAAAAGAATAGTGCAGAGTGCTGACATTTCCAAGCTATTTAGCATTCACACATGCCCACACAGAGAGAGAGAGAGAGAGAGAGAGAGAGAGAGAGAGAGAGAGAGAGAGAGAGAGAGAGAGAGAGCATGAAATAATTGTGCTTTAGTCACACTGCTGGAACAGAACTATTGATTTTGTCCCTGCAGGGGCAAGCAGCACTCATCACTAATTGAAACAAGCAAGCAATACAACTGTTTACGCCAGACATTAAAAATTAATCCAGGGCTAACAGAGGAGAAGTCTACAGTCAAAGTGCAGCAGTGACTCGGGGCGCATTATGAGCACATTAAGCAACAGGCCGTGTCTGCAGGTGTTTTTACATTTAGATAAATTAAAGCTGCAGTGGCTCACAACCACAACTACGGAAATGGAAGTTTCCAACTAAGCCAGTAAGCATGACTTTGAAATGAAAGAGGAAACCAGAGTGTCTGAGAGAGTCCATGCAAGGACGAGGAGAGCATGAGAGTGGGGTTCAGACTTTACAAGAGTGGTTTTAGAAATAAGTGTCATCTCAAACATTGAAATTTATTATTATGTTATCGGTGGATTGGAGATCTCATGCTCTTTCCTCAAAATATACTTTTCATTATTCTCCTTGACAACAAGTATATGACTGGCAGCGCCTGCTAAAAGTTCACCGACCTGGAGATCATCCTCCTGCATGTGTTAAATAGAGACCCAGCATGACTGAGTTTTTAATTTGTCACCCTGAACTGGAGGGGATTTAATCCACATATCCGACACAGTTATGACCAAGTCAGGAAGTCATTACAGTCTGGTTTTAGGCCTTATCTCAGGGACTCCTGTCGCAGAATTGTCATAATTGGATGGATGATGGACAGAATATTAACAGGGCAGCACGCCAGAATGCAGGTTCATTCAGAATGCAGGAGAAACACAAGGAGAGGTCATACTGTTTATATACTGTAGCTTTAGATAGATGAGTTTCTAAGAAGAAACCACTGTGTTAAATCTATAAACAAACTACACTTTTGATAGTGTAACATATTTTACACTGTGAACACTTAGTTAACATGGACCATATTTTGAATTTAAACAGCGCTGTGTTTATTCTACAGCTTTCTATGAGACGGGGAAAAAAATCTACTGTCCCGTACAATGTAACTTGTAACTAAAAATGAAAAATTTAAAATTGTTGGCTTGAAAATTATTTTTTGGTTAGGTAAACAAGAAATATTCCATTGTGTTGTAAACTACTTTAAAGTAGTTTGCTCCACTTCCTGTTATTAAGTTTGTTTTGTAAAGTCTCATTTCATGAGTTAAGTTGGCAAAACTTCAATTGTTATTGGTTTAAGCTGGAGTTAAATTCTTTGAGTATTCTTCAGCAAAGAACGGGGTCTCCAACCCTAATCTGCAGGGGTCTTCATCTATATCAGTGGCCCCCAACCCTTTTTTTGTGCCACAGACCGGTTTAATGTCAGACAATAATTTCACAGACCGATCTGTAAAGGTGTAGCATATAAATACAACAAAATAAACAATAATACAGGCACAAAAACTGGTTTGTCGATAAATAATAATAAATGTGAATCCATGCGTCTAGAGTGAGTCATAGACTGATGTAATGAAGAGACTCTGGTCATTTTTCAAAATAAAACATCATTCAGACTCAGATCATAAATCAAAATGAAATAATGGAAATTATTTATTCTTTCTGTGCGGCCTGGTACCAAATGACCCATGGACCAGTACCGGTCCACGACCCGGGGGTTAGAGACCACTGATCTATATTTTCAGTTTCCAACATGTGCAGCCATCTCTCCTGTTCTCCTGTCCTGTGTGGATTTCATCACCATAAAGGTGAGTATTTTTGTTTGAGTACTGAATTTAAATGACAGTTGATCAGCTGATTGTGAGTTATGAATTCATGGAGCAGCTCAGTGGTGGAGTCATTGTCCCTCATTTGGAAGGAAGGGGTTCAAATCCTGTTCCTGCAGTCACACGATGAAGTGTCCTTGAGAAAGACACTAATCTCAGAATCACTCCTGCTATTGGTCAGTGGAGTGTGGATGAGTATGCATGTGTTTGCTAAAACTGATGATCACTTCAATAACAGTCTGTGACATCAGTGTGTGGGTGGAAAGTCAGTTTCTGAACAAAACATAAAAAGTTGGTAAAACGTTTACTTTTCTGCATTCTTAGTATGTAGAAATCAATAAGAAGTGAATCAATAGTTATCTCAATAAAAACTTATAAGATGTTCAAATATAAAATTTTAAGTTGGCATCAAAGCTGAAAAATTCAATGAAGACTGTTGCCCTGAAATTTTGATTTTACATAGCTTTTTTTGTTTATAAAGTGTTTTGTTTATGATCTGAAATAAATATAATAACAGTTTAAAAAGTGGTACATATTTGCAACTGTCAGACTAACAAATCTGATATTTTCATAGAGATTTAGTGATATAAAAAATATTTTAAAAAATAATCAGAAAATTAAAATGTTCATTTTATTATTATTATTATTATTATTATTATTATTATTATTATTATTATTATTATTATTATTATTATTATTATTATTATTTTATTTACACACACATATGTGTGTGTGTATATATATATATATATACATATATATATATATATATATATATATATATATATATATATATACATATATATATATATATATATATATATATATATATATATATATATATATATATATATATATATATATATATATATATACTGACCAAAACTTCCAACGCAACACTTGGGTTTATTGCAACACACGTAATTTTCTTACGCTAAATTTAACAATACATAACAAATACCAAGATTCAAATCAAAAACACAGTTTCAGAGTCAGGAATGAGGAACTGATTTTTCCTGGTTTCAAATTCATTGCATCAGTTGAAGGCGCAATTCTGGATCACCGAAGTCAGTATCTTGTACGGCCTCCTCTGGCGTCACACACAGCCTGGATTCTGTGATGCATGGAGTCAATCTATTGCTGAATTTCAGCCTGTGTGATGCGGTCCCATTCCTCCTGGAGTGCTTGACGCAACTGTCGGAATTTTGGCAGGAAGCGATTGCGCAGGTGCTGGAGGTGAATATAGCAATCCTGCCGAGGGGTGGTGACACGTGGTCTGGGGGCACGTGGTCGATCTCTGGTGCTTCCTGTTTCATTATGTCAGCTCGAGAGACGTGATATGGTCGACACATGGACGCCAAGGTTCCTTGCGACCTGTCTTTGCAACATTCCACCAGTAAGCATACCAACGGCTCGCTCTCACTGATTTTGACCCAGGCACAGCATGGTCACACGTTGACCCAGGACAATGCACAGGAATATTAAAGTTGCCCATTGCTACGGCTATTTATTGACCAAATTATGGAAGGATTGGTCAAAGAGTTCTACTCAACCCGATGGGATAGGCAAAATTCTAAACAATGTGCAATCAAGCGGAACGAGCTGCCCACACGACAAAATCAAAACAATTTTCTGAGCTTTTTATTTGTAGTTGATGTATCATGACTCAAAACCAATATCGCATTTTATGTACACCAAATATTTCAAAATTGTATGTGTTGCGTTGGAAGTTTTGTATATATATATATATATATATATATATATATATATATATATATATATATATATACACACACACACACACACATATATTTGTTATTATTAGTATTTGTAAATACTAGGAGGAACAAACTGTCCATCATAATGTGATGAGACCTTTCATAATTTTGACTTTCTCGTGGAGGCACTCTGGAAAAGAGCTGTGGTATTTTCAGAGTGGATATAATTAAAGGCAGAGTGATTTGAGACCACTTACTCGGTGGAAAGGGAAAATTATCCAGAGCTGATGAGTTCAACAAGCTGTGAGGAGGGGTAGTCATGGTAGAAAAATATAATCGGCAGGTGATAATGCGACCACTACAAAGTGTCCCAGCTCAACCAGAGAAAAACAAGACAAAAGAGACGGGATGAGCGTTTCAGTGAAGTCAACAGAAATGACGTTTACCTGCACTTCTTGTTTTTAATTTAATTGTATTTTAATGTTTTTTAATGGAATGATTTTATGTTTTTTTTTGTTTTTGTTTTTTTTTCCTATCTGCCTTCTTGTGATTTCATGTTGCTGTAAAGCACTTTGAATTGTCTTGTGAATGAATTGCGCTCTACAAATAAACTTGCCTTGCCTCAGTACACACTCTTTTCTTCTGTATTGGTACAGACGCTGCAGTAAAGAAGTAAAATGATTTGGAATATGGAAGTTTAATTTCCTCAGTGCAATCTAACAACATCCATGACAAGAAGTGTAGAACAGCATTATGTGCAAAACCTCCAACTTTCCTCAGAAACTTATAATTCAGAGCTTCACTTGATGTGACCTTTCTGTGTAGCTCCCTGTGGAACCTGAGATTCTGCAGAGTCTATATTCAAGCTGACTTTCTATTCCTCTTCCCTCCTCCAGTCTAGCCAGATGAGCAGAAGAAAGCTCCCTGGACCTCCATACCTTTAACGCCTTTATGATGAAGCAGTTCAGTCAGTGGAGAACTGCCGGTGGAGCCATCGTTCTCCGTCCTTCACACATGAGCTCTGTGTTCATAAGTGGGACGAAGAAAGTTTTGGATGGAGTCACAGAATGAGCCCGTCAAAGCTTAGTCATCCACACACTCACCACCAAGAGAGGGACACTTCATGAACACACACACACACACACACACACACACACACACACACACACACACACACACACACACACACACACACACACACACACACACAAAACATGGTGATCTAGGATGAGTTTACCTCAGTAGGGAACAAATAATCCAAATGTCAGATCATTTAAAAAGACAAGCAGGAAATTTGATGTACTCATGGACTGAGTGCTAATTTCAAATCTTTAATTATTAAAGCAAACAAAATGTTTCACTTTATGTGACAGCTTGAGAAGGATAAATGTGGTATTTAATGAAACTGAAGCACAGACTTTTTCCAGCCTCTACCGAGGTCTACGTGTGGGCTGTAAGATCATAATAAATAAATGTTCTTGCAAGAATTATTCACTGCAAAAAAAATGAAATCTAAGCAAGTATATTTGTCTGACTTTTATTTAAAAATGTGTTTTTAGACTTTATGTGAGCCACACTCACCAGAACAGTACAGAAAAATGTCTTACTTCAAGTTATTTAAGACAAAAACAAGATCTGAATTCTTCATATCAAGTTAAAATGATAAATCTGCCCATGGGTTAAGAGGAAAGTGTCTCGTATTAAGACATTATTCTAATTTCAAAAAAACTTGACAAGAAAATTGTTCCTATCATTGGCAGATACTTTTTAACAGGCAATTTAGACCCCATTTCTGTCGTTTAAAATCTTGAAATAAGATACGTTTATGGACTTGTCAGCTGAATGTAGCTCATATCATGTATAAAGAGACAGTTTTTACTAAAAATAAAAATATATAATGCTTAGGTTTTAGTCTTTACTGTGTCTGTTCTTTGCAAAAGCTAGACTGCACATTTATGTTTTACTTGAGCATATTTTGTCTCTCTAAACCCCTGACTTCACTAAGTTATGTTTCTGTGGTAAAAACAACAGATGATCTCAGTTTGGTTTTATTTATTTAAAACCTGGTAGATATTGGATATTATTTAATTAATAATTCTCAGGCTACGCATCTTCATCTTCCATCATAAGAAACATCTTGTGGTCGGTTTACCATTAAATACAGTGGAGTTATTCTGTGGACTCACAATGTGCTTTAAATCAGTTCATCTTTGAATAAAAACTAAGACAATGTTTCTTGAGCAGCAAGATGGGAGGGGAGGAGATAACCAAGGGGATTTTCTCCAAAAGCACTTCTATGAGTTATACATAACCCCACTTTATTAAACAGTGTGTGTCTCTGAATGCGCATGTAAGTGTGTGAAGGAGTGACTGAGAGAGAGAATGGTGGAATGATAAATCAATGTCTTCCTCCTTCTTTCAATCTTCTCTCCTTTTTTGATTTGAACAGAGCCAGAGAAAGGTAAAGTGAGATTGAACTCTTCTTGTCCCTGAGACATGAGGAACCCAGGGGACGGGTACTCTTATAACCCACTCGTTGAATATCTGCTCAGATTCTTACTCATCTTTTCAGATGACAACTTATCTTTGTTTTGTTTGTGGTGAGAATCATTCATTCATTCATCTTCTATCCCGCTTATCCTGTTCAGGGTTGCAAGTGTCTGGAGTCTTTCCCAGCTGTGTGAGGGTGAGAGACAGGGAACACTCTGGACCAGTCTCCAGCCAATCACAGGGCTGACACACAGAGACAGACAACCTTTCACACTCACACCTATGTTCAGTTTAGAATCACCAGTTAATCTGATGAGCATGTTTTTGGACTGTGGGAGGAAGCTGGAGTACCCAGAGAGAACCCACACATGTACAGGGAGAACATGCAAACTCCACACAGAAAGGCCATCGGGCAATCCATCATCACCTTAACCCGGACATGTGCTGACCCGCCGACCTACCGAGCCTCTTCATGAACATACACACACTATAGTAATATATTTAATGATGAACAGTTCAATATTAACCTTTACTGTGCAATAACTGATCATATCTTTTCTCACACAACAGTTTATTTTTGTCTCTACTGTAGTCTTGACATCCTGCCTCTTGTAAATATATTCAAGACTTGTTTTGTATATCTTACTTTAATGGAAGTTTTGTTTTTTAATGCACTATAAAAGGGACGTCTTCTAACAACGATTTTGTTGTAAAACTGTACAATGACAATAAAGACATTCTATTCTATTCTATTCTATTCTATTCTATTCTATTCTATTCTATTCTATTCTAAACTTCAGTGACTCATTTTCCAGTCAAATTTCTCTGGTTGTGCCACTTAACCTCACTCAGATAAGTGCTGTTTCCATGTCAACGCAGGCTTGTGTCATAAAGAAATGGGTGTGGCTCAACCAGGCCGGTCAAACATCAGACACACAGGTTGGGTTGACTCGGAGACACGACAAAGGATTGAGAGATTACAAGAGCCTGCAAGAGCCACCGAGCAGATGGGGGGACAGGTGGACAAGCATGGAGGGGGTACAAGCACACACACACACACACACACACACACACACACACACACACACACACACACACACACACACACACACACACACACACACACACACACACACACACACAAACACACAGCCCTGTGCCCTGTGTATAAAGAAGGCAGTATGATGTCACACCATTTAGGATCACAGCCAAGAGCATCATTGTTTGGTGGCAGAGAGACAGAAACAGGCAAAAGCAGACACTGAGAGCTGATGCTTATTAATAGTTACATCAGAGAAGAGAGAGAGACGAAGAAATGGATGAACTGATGGGATTCATACTTCTTATAGAGATATCAGGGAGCAAACACCCTGTTTATTTTACTGTTAGCTATATTAGCCGCAGGTTTATGTCGGGGAGTATTCCACATCCTGACAGTCAGTGTAAACGCACAAGATATCATTCAATCCTCATTTTCTTAATACAAACTATATTCAGATTAATGTTTGTTTTTTTTGTTTGTTTGTTTGTTTGTTTTGCAAATATTCACTCATTATGAGTTTGATGCCTGTAACACGTCCCAAATAAATAAATAAGTAAAACACTGGTACGGGCTGTGTTTTTAATGTTTCACAGATAACATTCTGATGTTCTCTGGCTTTACAGAAAATATGAAACAGACTGTGTTTACGATGTTCCCTCTCTCATCTCCAGGCTGATGAAAGAGGCTGCTATGGAAAGAGACCATCAGTGTTCACTAACACCATTCACAGACTTCTTTTTTAATCAGTTGTTAATTCTCTTAGCCTATGTGTGTTTATGTTTTTAATTTGTTTATCTTCAGTGTTTTCTTAGTGGGGGCCGCTCTGTGTTGGGGGCTGTGATTGGCTCTGGCTTGGATGTCTTTGACTAGTAGTGGAAATCGGCTTGGCCAGGTTGGGGGTCTGTGGCAGTGCTTCGCTGCTGTGGGCCCCATGCTGGCCTGTAGCAAGGTGGACGCCCGGCTGGAGGCATCCTGGTCTTGAGCCGTGAGCAGCACCCAGCACAGACAGCCTCCTGTGACTGTGTTTCCTGACCTGGCTCCTCTGTTTTCAGTCACACATAACCGAGCCACAGCTGCCCCACTAGTCAAAACCTGTTACCCTTTAATACATCTGTTTATTCAGGCTGTTCACTTTACTAATTTTTAATACAATCAAATAAATACAAATAAATCCACTGTAGCATTTTATTTGTTTTTTACATTTATTTATTATATCACTAAAGAAAGATCTTCTGCCCCATGGACTATTTACATCTATGAGTTTTAGTATAAGTTCATTAACCTCTATGAGTTTTTCTGGGAAAAAATCAACAGTTCTGTGGCAGTCAGGGTGTTTCGCTGTATTTGGGAAACTTTCTTTCCAGCCATTGATTCAAGTTACATCATTTGTAATTTTGTTGTACTTACTGCAATGACAAATAAAGTTCTATTCTATCATAAGTACCTGAGGAAGCCTCACATGCAGGGGAACCATAGTCTGTATAAAATATGGACGTAGTCTCTCTGATGTCACCCGTCTGTTCCTGATACAGTCAAAAGCTGATCATTGGACAGGGACATCCTGGATATGACACAGACTTTGAGCTTCCTTTCTAACAGCTGGGGTCAGCTGTCCCCACACACATGAAGATTTTTGGTTGTAAATATTGAACAAGTTTAACATTTACGATTGTCGAACACACCTCAAACCACAGGATAATCTGATAAGACTTAAAATAACAGAGCGTTTGCCGTCCTTGGTCAGGAAGGAGGACAATCAGGACAAAAACAGCCCAATAATCTTAATGTGTGTACCCTGCTTTTTGAAATGATTATCAATAATTTTAAGTTTTTATGTGAGAAAAATATTACTGCTTTTATTTGAAGCTAATATTTATCATTATTGGGGATTTTATTTTATAATTAGAGTAAGAAAAAAACATTTTGTGATTAGTTGAATGAATTCACAGTAGATATCACCTGAGTAGACTTGACCAGAGGTGACTGCAGAACATTTCAGATTTACAGAAGAGGACACAGTGAATAAAAAGGTCTGAATTGAGTTTACGCATTAACATGTTGAACACGGTGTCTCAGAGGGAAACAATGAAGCCTGACTGTGACCTGGGTCAACAGTGCTTTCAGGAGGTATGAATGCGATGTGCTGAGGCCAACAGACAAAGAAAAGCAGAGGCCTGTTTTAGATGAGTCCCAAACTTTCCCCTCACATTTGACACTTTTCAGATATACTGCAGACGAGCCTCCTCACAGCATGATGTTACATCATGAAGCTTTACTGATTATAACACCTCAGGGACTCCATTCTTTTTTGATATTTTTTTTTTTTATATTATAGTTATATATTTATTTGGTTATATTCTGCAGTTCCCCTTTTAACGCAACGTGCAGTGCCACAAACAAAGCTGTTTTATTCAATGACTCAGGTCTCATGAGTACATTTTGGATCATCAACAGTTGTCCTCATGAGTTCACCACAGGTTCTTAAAAGGACTTACAGCCTTATTGATACAGAATAAAGTGAGACAGCTTTGACTTTCAATCTTGGGATCTGCTTACATTAAACTAAGTTAGTATGTGTGTTCTATCAATAAATTATTATGACCCTTTGCCCCAGTCAGTATTATAATCTCAACTTCTACCCCGTCACGGTCTTAGTGGATGTCTAACATGAGTCTGGTTCTGCTCGAGGTTTCTGCCCGTTTAAGTTTTTCCTCTCCATTGTAAACTTCCTAAATGCTGCAGAACGCTGTGCTCATGGAGGGCAAAGATGACGATGAGGATGTTTAACATTAGAAGGTTGTTTGTTGTGATTTGGTGCTCTATAAATGAAGACTGACTGAATATAAACACATCTGACGCACCAGAAGTTAACACCTTTTACCTCCAGGGAACCTTTATCACATGAACATTTAGAAGAACTTTGTATGGTAAAGATTTTTTTCAGCTTCTAATAGATTTATCTCACCCACTCTCTCCCCTTTTCAGAGGAGTTTCAGTCTCTTCCCGTCATCTGTTGAGCTTCTACTTGTGTGTTTTCCTCGTCTTTTTATCAGTCTCTTATGAATTTTTTTCTTTTTCATAGTAGTCATGTTTTGTGTGTTTTCACTTGTGTTTCCTGTTTTGTTTTGTAGTTCTTGCTCCCTGTGTGTCTTTCTCTCCTCTTTGATTTTATTTTGTTTTGTTTTGTATATGGCCTCTCTCTTTCCTCCTGTCCACGTCGACTCCATATGAGAGACCATTTAGGCAGTAATACACACTCTACCATACTCACACACACACACACTATACCCTTAAATGCACAATCATATACTCTCTCATAAACACCACTAAAACCTCCTACATCACTGATCTTAACTTGAGGCAGGTTTTGAAGGCATCTTAAATAAAATAAAGCAACAGCACGCTCATGGGCTGGAAGTTTTCAGACGCCTTTTTGTGCACGGAGCCGAGAACCGAGAATTTAGAACGACTTCCTTTTCAATCAAACTCCCTCTCACACACAACTATTCTCATCCACAATACCTATCATACTGTCTAACATTGACTGTCACTCTGTTACTGAGGCATTACATATTTGTGCATGTAAGCGTTGTTAGTAGTGTGCGTGTGAGCATAGCAGAGTGTGTATTACAAAGTATGAAATACAGCCTAAATGGCCTCTCATAGTTCTGCAGGTCTTTTCTTGTCATGTCATATTCCCTCTAGTTTTTGTGATTTTTCCCCCCAGTGGCTCCGCTACCCTTTGTTGAATCCAAACTGTGACAGTTCCCTCTGGTTGGAGGTACAGATACCTCAAGATAAGAAAAAGAAACCTGCAGAGAACTAATTTATTCCCCGATGATGACTCCACCAAATGTGCTGGCTACAAGGAGTTGGGAAATCCACTGAGACTGAGGATGTGAACTATGGGTAGTGTTCAGTGCAACGAGTTTTAATTCATTGATTCAAGCTGGTATTGTTTGCTGTGAACATTTGTCATGTCTGTGGATGTGGTCGTATTAGAGCCGTACTGATAAAAGCTGCTGTGGATAATTTGGATTTTTGATGTGTGTCCGACGTTCTTTCAATGTTTGTGTGGTTTGCTTTACGGACTTTAAAGTTTCCTTAAGTAAAACGAAACTAATTTCATGCAGGAAAATAATCGAGAAGTCACAAAAGTATGTTTCTGTTTTATTCTTGCAGCTGTTGTACAAACAAGAGGATGGTAATAACTGACTGCAGACCATTACTAAATTATCTTTATCAAATTCCAGGTGAGCTTAAACTAAATGTACATATTTTACAGGTTAAAAAGAAAAAATTCGTAACACCTCTTGTGTAAAGAAATTTGGACACAATGACATCATCGTTTTTGTGTATTTTTCTTGTGATCTTTGACAGAAAAGCTGAAAGATAAGGTATATGTTTTGTGGTTCAGTGATACAATGCTGCCACCATGTGGTGATGGACACTAACTACACCTCCACCAAACTTCCCATACAGCACCTGTTGTTGGTGTTTCTATAGCAACAGTCCTCTGTTACCTGGGGAAAGTGAGAAGCAGTGGAGATAAACAATAGACGACTGAAGCTGTGAGGAGAAGAGAGAAAACATGAGTAGTCTCATTTCCAGGTGAGAGTCTGTGCTTTTTATTGTCTGCATCACTAATGAAAGTCTTCACAGCAGCTTAGCTGAACACAAAAACCACATCAGAGCTCCTCGTTGCTAATTCTTTGACTTGCTTGTGCAGAGATCTGCAGCTGAAGAGCATGGAGCAAACAGTGAAACATGCAGAGAAGCACCTGGGTGAGATCTGCTCCCTGCTGGCCTCGTACACCAGAAAGACAGCCAGGCTCAGAGACAAAGCAGACGAGCTGGTGGCTCAACTTTATGACTTCTCCAGCACAGAGGACCCTGAGTTCCAGATTGGCTTGAAAAACCTAGCGGAGGATCTTGCCATGGTTCAGGACTACAGGCACGCTCAGGTCAGGTCACTGTAACGATCCATGCGTCCATGTGCTAGAACATGAACTCTTCACAGTGTTCTAGTTCTCATTATGAGGCGTCATTGTTTCAGGTGGAGAGACTGGAGACCAGAGTCGTAGCTCCTCTTAAAGCTTACGGAGACGTAATCAAAAACAAGCGGGTGAGTTTGACTTGAGCTGTCCTCAAAGTGAGTCTATGGGCTGTTATTAAAGAGTCTGAGCTGTTCCTCATCAAGTTCCACACAAAAATAAGAAGATCTGGTCTTTGTGTTGTGTGTTATGTTTTGTGCATTTCGTTGTTGTGTGAGCTGACTGTGTCTCTACCTTTCAGACAGATCTGAAGAAGTTCAGCACTGACCTGAAGAAGGAGCTGAAGGAGTTACAGAAACTGGAAAGTGTCAGACTGAGGAACCCTGCAGACCGACAGAGCATTGTATCCTCAACTAAAGACCTCTGACCTTTACTTCACCATCAAGTCATTATGAGATTGTTGCTTCAACTTGAAGTTTATTTTTCTGAACCACAAAAAGCCAGACAGTTAAAAGTCCTGCTGGGCTCCGTCAATGTGCAAAGCCACAAAAATAGACTTATATTCCCTGTGAGGACTTTCTAAGTGCTCTTAAAATAATCTCATGTTAAAATATTTTTCTGTTAATAATCCATGATTCAAAGCCAGATCATCGGTACCAAAAACAATATAGGTTATTTCTAAATGCTGTTTCTTAGCTTCCTGATCGGGTTGGGCAGGACCGGATTGATTTTCAACACGCTGAAGTCTCTGCTGATGAAGTTTAGTAGTGAGAAGAGAGATCTGTGTTTTTCTCTTCTGAAAACTATTTCTGATTAATTTAGCACTGATGGTGGAGCTGAAATGTCAGACAGGAAAAGGACGTCAGAGCAGATGAAACAGTGGAGCGGTAGAGCACAAGCTAATCTGTTTGTGATGATGTTCATTCCAACCCACATGCAGCAGTTATTCTGCAGTGATCTGATCAAACCAGCTACTAAACTACAGAACAAAGGGTCAAATTTCAAACAGCAGCGCTGTTGATAAATACCTCACCTCGTCATGTTGTATCTGGTAAAAAGTTGACTTGGACAATGAAAAGTAGTGTTAAAAGAAGATCTGATCTCCATTCATTCCCAAAACAAACACACGTTAAGAGTCCTGTCGTCACCACAGTGTGTGCTGGGTTCCAGCCAAAAGGGGTCACTGTGATCCACTTTAAACTGAGTCCTCACAGCCTCTTTCATGTAGAGCAGGATATTTTCTGTGCCTGTTATTTTTAAACATTCACTCAAAACGTTTTTTTCTTAACAGTTCTTTCCAGTCTCTGGTAATGTCAGTGACTTGATGGTCATCTCATGGATTATCACACTATCAATGCTCCCAGCTGTGTGCTGGATGTTAGTAACCTGCACTGATTATTCTACAGGCTGAAGTTAACGCCCAGAAGGCTTCGAACAACGCCCAGCGCAGCATCAGGCAGCTGGAGGAGACCATCACAGACTTCCAGAGACAGAAGCTGGAGGATGTCAAAGTCAGTGATTCAGACGCAGTGGAAATCTTCAGACAGTCAAAGACGCTCCGTTAAAAAAACATCTCTTTTCTCTGACAGATGATTTTCATGGACTTCATCACAGTGGAGATGCTTTTCCACGCTAAAGCTCTGGAGGTCTATACACACACATACCACAACCTGGAAGAAGTCAACACTCAGAAGGATCTGGAGGTTTATCGTTCTGAATATTCAATATGTTTGTTTGGTGCTGTTTGAAATATACCTTTTGCCTCGAAATGTAGACGCATCATTCTGGAGGTTTCTTGGATCCTATCACAGTTTCATGCTTCCTAATGAGATGATCGCTCAGCCTGTTTATGTTCCAGTCGTGTTAATAACCGTTTTCTAATGTCACCACAGCTGTTCAATGGAAGGATCAAGATGTCTGACACTGTGACCGGGCCCCTGGACTCTCAGCTGAGCCCCTTTTCCAGTCCTCCCCTGACCTCTCCTAAAGGCCAAAGCTTCAGGTCAACACTGGCCTCTGCCTCAGGTCAAAACCTCAGACAGCACAGCCAGTATCCAGACCCATCCAGGAGGGTGAGCCTGGTGTCTTTTCTGCCCCTCGTGTTGCTCTTCTCACGCTGTGGTCGATCTGAACAGGTCATCAACGTGCTCTTCACAGTCAGTTTGATAATTCCACGTTTGTTTGTGCTTAAGTCTCGCAGCACTTTGCAGCGCCAGAGAGGGATAGAGGAGGAGGAAGAAATAGAGGAGGAAGAAGAGGATGACGACGGAGAGGAGGATGAAGAAAATGAGACGTGTGAATCGGACATGGAAGAAGGTCAGAACACCAAGAGGCAGTCGTATGCAGCTCAGTATGCCCAGATGCACAGGTGGAAAAAGTGAAAACCTGGGAACACACACACGTACTGGAAAGACCGTTTTCACAGCTCTTCAGGAGTGTCTGCCTCGGTATGTTAGCACAGATTGCTGTAGATGTTTTTTGTCAACATGTCTTTTCTGTGTTGCCCCTGAAATTTTGTTTTATTTTGTTTCATTTAAATCAGGGTTTAATGTAGAAATGTTTTACCTTATTACGTATCTACCTGAAAATACAGTCTCTGTTGCTTTCCTCTCCTTTGACCTCACTTAAAATGACCGAACAAAGTAACTCGGTGAGCTGACAGGCTGGGTGAGACTGCCTGGTCATACCAGCAGTTATTGCTCATTAAAGACATGCAACTTTTTACAACCAAGATTCATGTCAACCAATTACTTTTCATCCTTTTTTTTTATTGTTTCCAATGGAGCACTCCGCTGTAATTATATATCAAGAAAAAAATACAACAGACCATAAAAGTTACTCTGAATAAACTCTACTAATGTTAGAGGACCAACTGAGGGACAAACTGAAGCTAACAGTTCCTGGGTTACAGAGTGAACACAGCCTTCACCAGGGCAGTTCAAACTTTTTTCTTCAGAGAGACATTTGATTTTATCAAAATGACCATGAACCAGCAGCTCTTACTGACATATTTGTTAACTGTTAAAGCAACATATGAATGTTCCATTTCATAACTATTTCTTCTTGTGATTTCTGTAAAAATCAGTCCCTAAGTGGCTCAAACATACTCATTCCATCACAGATTGATGAAATCAAACCTCACCTGTCCCTCAGTTGTTTCTTCATACCAGATGATAAAGACCCGCGCTCACACGGGCCGTTCTTACCAAGCACACTTTAGCCCTAAAGTCCTGTGTGACCGCAAGTATACCATGCTTGAGCACAGTTCACTTCGTGCACAAGCACAAGCACAAGCACAAACACAAGCACGCGGACATGATGACCATGTTTGCTCCTCTCAGCAGTCATTTTAAGCAATAACAGGGTGTTAGAGGGCTGTGTCGGCACTTAACATGAGCCAAAAGTGACTGAAGATGTAGTCCTGTTCTCTGTGGTTCTTTGTGCTGGTTCTGATGAGGCTCCATGTAAACAGACGCTTCATGGTGACGTAGGTGGGCCATGCGTGTGCACCAAGTCTGGTTCATATTGGAGTATTGTGATCATGGGCCGGCGGATTAGCAGCTTTACGGGGGGGCAATCATGCTTGAGTACAGTACGGTTTGGATGGCCACTGTGACCGCACTTTTATACTACTTTATGTAAGAAAATGTGTATATCCACCATACCTCCATGCTTCCATTATGTTGGCATTGCTGTTAACCAATACTTCCACCAGGGGGAGCAGCCCAGAGTCAAAAGTTTATGACCACAACAAACCCAAAAACAACATACGGACCAAACGGAGCAGTACCACTGGAGACCAGTGTTGCTGTTACTACTCGATTTGTAGCTCTATCTAGTGAGACACAAAGAAGAACTAACAATGGCGGAACACTTTAAAGAAAAATTTGGGAGTTGGTGAGGAACTCGCCGCTTCATTTTTGCAATACCTCCTCCACAGTCATCATGTTTGTTTTTTAATTTATTGTTGGCATAAACTTTAAACTCCGGGCTGCCCCCCTCACTTCCGGTGGATGTATTGGTTAACAGCAATGCCAATGTAAAGGACGCATTGACGTATGTGAGCAGTAATGGTAACATTGCTTTAAACACACGTTTACATTATCGTATGTTAAAGGAGGATAAATGGGCCTTTATGGTAATGAACAGAAATACAGACAAAAATAACGCAGAGCACAGACAGAAGGCTCTGTCCTTATACAGATCGCTATTTAACATTGAGCATAACTTAGCATACCTTTAGTATTCAGTTTTCTGCAGTGTTGCGTGCTGCGTAAACATCAACAAACTCTGCTTCTGACCATGGAAAATGTTCTCCATTAGGGGGCGATATGGGACAAATATGTCAGCACGTTTTTATGGCAGGATCAGATCTGGGTTTTATCAGGATTGGTTTTCATATTCAGACTATTTTGACCTGAGAACATTTTTAGATCCAAATATTTCCTATCCTGCATATGAACTATTTTTCTGCACCATTTTTTGTCTTTTCTGCTCCATTTCATAACTTTAATCTCATCTTCTGTCCTCTAATGGTTTTTTGTACTCTCACATTTTCACATCTTGAAAAAAAAAACATTAATTTAAAGACATCAGCTGTAACAGTTGTTACAGGTTTCGGTGGAAGTATAGAGCTTTATACTATTATATACAAGTAGCCTATGCACAGTCCAAATTTAGTTTAGTGAGACCTGACTAGATATACTTTGGATTGGTTTGTGACCTTGACAGAAAATGTAAATCTACACATAATTTAGATTGGATTAATCATGATGGAAACACAAACTGTAGTAACATAAGTAAATTGAACAGGTTTATGTAATTTAATGCATTATAAACTGCCTGGACATGTGTATGTTTACCTCAACCAGAAAAACAAGTGTGATACATATCTATATTATGTATATATCATGTTAAGCAGATACCATGATCACCATGTCAGATATAAAAAATATTACCTTGTATGATATGTTCATAGTCCATTGGTTCATCATCAGGAGCCCATTGATTTTAATCTGTAGTTAACCTGCTAACACTCTTCTTTCAAGCAGACTCATTCGCACACGGACAACCAGACTATGGCGAGCCCTTTTCACAGTTAAACAGTCTAGCTGACATGTAGCAACAGCAGTTGTTCATATGAGTAATTACTATATGACATGTTAGAATTCCAAGCTGACATATCCACAATGTAATTTTCACTAATAACATTTAAAGATTCATTCATTTTTCAATTCATTTTTCACTAGTAAATATGTTAATTCTTTATCAACAATTCTATTCCTATTCACGAAAAAGTTCATTTATGATATCTACAATTGTTCCAACATTACAGATATAATAAATTAATTTCCACAAATAACAATTCCTTTTCAACAAGTGGAAATTCAACTGTAGATATCTGTAATAATTATTCTTACTAGTGTAAAAAGTAATTACTGATATCTGTAATTTACTTAAAGATATCTTCAAAACAGTTTTTACATGCCGACCCTTTTCTCAACATGTAAAAATATATCTTTAATATGTTAAAAGTGGTTTTACAGATATCCTGAATGTAATTTCCACTAGTAACAACTAAATTGCTACATGTTAACTAGACTGTTTGAATGTTAAAAGGGCTTGCCATAAACAGACTTTAAGCAGATTCTTTCCCAGAGCTGTGGCTGAACTCCTCAACCCATAAACAGCCCCCCTCCCACCCTCCAAACAAAATGGTGAAATCTATGTTCAGTAATAGTACAATAATAACGGTACTCACTGCAGTTACTCTATGTGCAATAATTACTCACTGCTGCTAACTGTCCACTGTTATCACATGCAATAAATTCCAATAATGAAAACTGTTATTTATGTCCATACTCAGTCACTGCACTTTAACTGTTTATTTATTTACTGCTACTCTACATGTACCACTATCTCTCTCTCTCCCTCTTTATATATATATATATATATATATATATATATATATATATATATATATATATATATATATATATATATATATATATATATATAGATAGATAGATAGATAGATAGATAGATAGATAGATAGATAGATAGATATAGATATATATATAGATAGCTAGATAGATATATAGATATATAGATATGGATATGGTCCATATTGACATGATAGCATCACGCAGTTGCTGCAGATTTGGTGGCTGCACATCCATGATGAGAATCTCCCGTTCCACCACATCCCAAAGGTGCTCTATTGGATTGAGATCTGGTGACTGTGGAGGCTGATGGAGTCTGGTGAACTCATTGTCATGTTCAAGGAACCAGTCTGAGATGATTCCAGCTGTATGACATGGTGCCTTATCCTGCTGGGAGTAGCCATCATAAGATGGGTACACTGTGGTCATAAAGGGATGGACATGGTCAGCAACAAGACTCAGGTAGGCTGTGGCCTCAGTTTCCTGTTCTTAGCTGACAGGAGTGGCACCCGGTGTGGTCTTCTGCTGCTGTAGCCCATCAGCCTCAAGGTTTGACGAGTTGTGGGTTCAGAGATGCTCTTCTGCATACCTTGGTTGTCAATGTTGCCTTTCTATCAGCTCAAACCAGTCTGGCCAGTCTCCTCTCACCTCTGGCATCAACAAGGCATTCTGGCCCACAGAACTGCCGCTCACTGGATATTTTCTCTTTTTGGACCATTCTCTGTAAACTCTAGAGATGGTTGTGTGTGAAAATCCCAGTAGATCAGCAGTTTCTGAAATACTCAGACCAGCCCATCTGGCACCAACAACCATAAATCACATTTCAGCGTCATGCTCCTGTTTCTCTACAGTTATTCAGCACTTTTCTACCTCAATGCAAAGGGTGTCGGAGTGTGACTGATGCCCTGTAGGTCTTGGGACTGAATGAATGGTAAACTAGATGAACCACCTAAAGGCCCTTAATCACAAAACAAAGGGATCTGAAATCAACTTCTTATATTTTTTGCTGTGTTCAAAAGTAATTTAAAAATAAATTATTTTCGATCTTTGGCACAGATGTTTTTTTATTATTATCATTTTATTTAGCACTAAAGGTGACGCTGTATCCCAAAGAACGTTCACTCACAATTAAATCTTCTCGAGTCTAAGAACATGCCCTCCATCTTTCAGTCAGAATAAAAAAAAACATCCCCACTAACAGCCACATTTTGTCAGCGTAGGAATGTTTAATATTCCTCAGAAGCAAAAACACTTGAACATAAAAGTAAAAGGAGTACATTTCACTGAATGCACTTACAGAGCAATATCACTGGGCCGCATTGATCTGAGCTGTGATTATAATGAAGACCAGAAACACTGAGCAGGAGTAATCATACGTACAGGTAGATAAGGAATATCAGTGTGCAGTTAACACTGTCAGCCTGTAGCACAATGAAACTTCAGCTTCTTAATCTAAATATAGCAGGCTTCTTGGGAGATAAAAAAATAATCTTCACAGTATTTTTTTTTTTCATCACATCCATGCACGTCATTGTAAATCATCACTGACACCCTTTGAATGGCACTTTAAAAAAAAAAGAAAAGAAAAGGAAATTTTAAAAAAATGCCTGTTTGATGAGCTCAATGACGTGTCGCTGTAAGGATCAGACTCTAGGAATGTGTTGCTGGAGTGTGTGGGTTCCTGCTGTTCGTTAAAATAAAAAATAAAAAAAAATCCTAATTTCTGACATTGAATGATCTTTTGGCTGCATTTAATGACTTTTATCAAGTGTGCACAAAAATGTCACAAATGCACCAGACGTACACAATGATGTTCCGGCCAATGGAGATCACAAAACACTTCAAAATTCAGCAGAAATTGGGACTAAAAAGATGGAGCTGCAAAGAGTAAAGCACAGGAAACTTGTCATCCCCCAGACGCTCTTCATTTTTTTTTTTTCAAGGTACAACTCCCACTTCGACGTTTTTTTAAATAGTAGACATAAAAGAAACAAATATTTAAAAAAAAAAAAAACAAACACTTGGGCACTGTGAGCACTTGGCATCTGTCAAAAGTTAACGTTTACACAGTGAAAATAAATGAAGCAGTTTCTAGACAGCCGACACTTTCAGTGATGTGAAACAGTCAGTTGTCCACGTTCACTCGCAGCAGTACAGTAGTAGCGTTAGTACCAATCAGCGCTTGATTGAAGGTAAAGAAGTCGAAGGTTTAGTCCACTCTCCCTTTTTGACTCAGTGTCCCCAAGGAGACCGTACTTAAATCTGATTGTTAACCAACCTATAAAGTGCTTTCAAAAATAATCTTATTCTCATAATCATCCTCATCTATACAATAAATCAGTACGTCAATAAGGAGCGATGTTAGGAGTATGAAAGAAAGGAGAGGAAGAATTAAAAAGGGTCTATTCAGGCACGAGCAGAGAGCTCTTCTCTTTCTCCTCCTCTGTTCCCTCCCTCCACTGCGTTTCTTTTTTTTTCCCTTCCGTCTTCTTTAATCTTTACTTCTTGAAGGGTGTCAGTCTTCCAATGTTATGCCAGAAAGTGGAGGTTTTGCGCTTGGGCTCAGCCAGCATGAAGACCTGCTGCTGAGGTAAAGCAGTGGGCAGAGAGGGGTGTTTCTGTCGCAGGAGAAAGTCGTAGTAGGGTCTGGTCACCGCTAAAGAGAAAGAGAGAAAAAGAAGACAAGTCAGTCGTATCAAACTGTTTCTTACAATGTTTCATACTGAAGGCTGTGGATGGTTTTATGCTGCTTGAAGACTCTTTTAAACCTATTTTGAGTTTCACTGAATGTGTCTGAACAGATGGATCATTTCAACACCTGAGTCTCATTCTTCAAGATCTCTGTCTCCTTAATATTTTGTGGCCATTTTCATAAATAACTCTGCTGTTCTATTTTGAAGGAGGAGTATTTTTAGTAGCAGTCAAACCTTTACTGAGATTCTTCAGGAATACAGGTCACACAGTTTCAATAAAAAGCACTGCCCTATGAATTATTGATCAGTGGTTATGTATTAAACAGAGGAAGATGGCTTTCGTCCAAGCCCAGGAAGGAAGAAATCTGGAGCAAACGTCGTGTTAAGACCAAGCATTTATTCCCATTATAAAAGGTAAGAAAAAAAATGTTTTGATGAGAGATTTATTGATTAAGTATTCCACTTGAAACCTGATCATGAGGGGAGAGCTTTAAGGACTGCAGACGGCTTGTGGGTGGTAAAAATCTCTTTCATTTGTCTGAAGCTACAACCAGTCATCACATCTACCTTTCCAGCTAATAAAGATCCTTTTGATTACACCATGTGAGGCAGTGCTGCAGCAGAAAGAGAGAGAGAGATAGAGCGAGATAGAGGGAGTTTATGGACATTAACAAAAGGGACCTTTGTCATAACAACAATGCAGTGTACAAACGCTACACATAGTGGAAGAAGTGGGCAGACTGGTGGATTTCCACTATATATGCTCCTCTTGTTGGACTATCTCGCTGTATATTCTCACTGTGCTGCATGGACATAATCCACAAAGTTCTGGTCATGGATTAAATCTGTCACATGTTCACATCAAACCACTCCAGTCTCATTTTTGGACTTCCTTTCAGCGCCGCGGTGCATACCTTTGGGTTTCCCAGCTGGATGGCTTTTGCAGGCGTTCAGCATGGCCTGTTTCTTCTGGACCTCTGTGAGAGAAAAGCCTGAGAAAGAGACAAACAAACAGATTTTATGGAGACAAACAGACGAAAAACATTTCAGGAAATTCAGCCACAGTGATAGATGTTATCTGAAGTGTTTACAGTCATCAGTGTGAGAGCTCTGTCCAGGGTTTAGACATGTTCATGGATTAAACACAGTGATAACAGCAGACTGTGTCTGAAGAAAAGGCAAACTGAATGACCTCAGGTTCACTAAATCCCTGATTACTATGTGATATCACAATTAATGCTGGGAAAACATTTTTTTAATCTCATTTAAATTTTTTCAGGATGCTTTCAGTATAATTACAGCAAGACTGTTTGTAAAAAACAGACGCCTAAATCAATGATAGGTAGATTAGCTCAAAGGTCACAGATGAAATTACCGTAAAATCTGGAATATAAGACACATTAGAATATAAAACGCAGTTGGTTTTTGGAGCTCTCTCAAAGGAAAAAGTGTTTCTATATCATTATTTATAATCATAATAATAAAAACGTGTGCAGTAAATTTCAACATTAATTTAATCTATTTTCATTTTCTATTAATTCACCAACATCGCACATTTACATAGCCTTTTCTGACGTGTCGGTGCAACATTAAAAAAAGCATCTGTCATCACTTTAAATGTTGAACTCAGACCAACTCTCCACCTTCATCATGAAATGAATTCATCTGTCAGAAATTGAACGGCACTTCAAACATTTTCCCAGTATTTCCCTTGCAAAACGTTTTCAAATAACTTCAAACTTAAAATAAATAAAACAATGCAGGGTTACTGTGTTTGATGCACAATAGCCGAATGCTTTGGCTTACTCAAACCTCAAACCCCGGCAAGGCTAAGCTAGTGGGGGCAAAGTGTCAGGGAGCTTTCTGTGGTTGGCAAGAGAACTAAAACAAGAATACCTGCACATTGTGCTGCAAGCGGTTGCACACTATGCCATAGAGTTGAATCACGGAGACTGAGAATAACCTTTCATTGGTGATATTTTTTGTGTTTTGTTTCAAATCAAATGTTCTGCACTAACAGCACATGTTTTGATGTTGACAATAAAGTAAACCAGATGAAAATCAGTTGAGAAATAATGAAGTCGTGCTTTATTTTCAATCTACATGCATTGCCTTTAATGGGAACGTTGCCCCCACCAAGATGGCCACCACGAAGGCACGTCACTCAGCGTGCTCCTACAGCGTGCAGATGTATCTAGTCTTCTATATATACTGTATCTATGGTTACACGGGTCTTGCCAACACTGACTTTCATGGCAGTTCGTGACTCCTCAGATGTCACTGAAACAAAGTCAGCTTAGCAGACAATGAGCAGAAAGAAATCTTCAAATGTTTTCACCTTTCTCTTTAAGTATAAGTGAACACGAGTTGTGCAGGTACCTGTCTCACGGTCATGCTGGACTTGTAGCCTCTCATCATTGAAAGCTCGAAGCCAGCGTTGTTTCTGTTCAGGTTTTTTGGCACACAGGAGATGGACCTCATCGCCAGCCAGAGACCGTAGCTTCAGGGCGTTCTTCACGCTGATGTTGAAGTACTTCTCCTTTCCATCCTCCACATCTATCACCTCCATGTGGTCCATATCCATCCGACCCTTATAGTACAGCATGTCCCGGCGCAGGAGATCCTGTGGTTGTAAGCGTGGTAAACTCAGCCAAGAATGCTTTTAAATTAAAGACCTGAGCTTGCAAAACAAGCAAGATCAAGCATCACTGAATGTTTGATAAATGCTGTTTCTTGGCACAGACAGGAAACAGAAAAAAAAGTGTCTTATTTTCTGCTGAGTTGTATTGGTGTAATCTCTATTTGCTGAGTTCAGAGGTCTTACTGTTTGACTCACATCACTTTCACACATCAAGCTGGATGTAGAGGGGAATCCTCATTCACAGCAGTTTCATGTGTTTTTAGGCACAACAGTCTTGTGATGGGCCAACACGAGATGAAATATTACATTTTTCTTTTTTTTATTTTACAGAAGAGAGACCAGCTGAGCACTGAACAGTCCCAGTAAAAGGCTAAAATGTGACATGAAATAAACGTGGGATGTTATGTGAGAGTGTGAAATAAAGTGTGGCGTGTTTGAAGGCACCTTTTTGCAGTACACCATCTGATGGTCGAAGAGGAAGAACATTCTCTGCTGACTCTTCGCCTGAGGCTGGGACAGCTTGGTCAATTCCCCCGAAAAGACCAGATCAGAGCTTCTACTCAGGACATCTTCACCCTGCATGGAGCAAAACACACACACACACACACACGAACACACACACAGGGGGTGTTATATGATGTCCAGTCACTTTTCTTTTGCAGTGAACAGCATTTCAGGACAAAGATTCATTACCTCCCAGTCCTCTATTGAGCTCTGCCACTGGGCGATCTTGTCAATATTCTCAAGGCGCCGTTTCCTCTCGTTGATAAGTCTGGCCACATTCTTCATGGCATTTAAGGCTGCTTCCACATCCTTGTAGTCCCTATAGACAGGCAGGTGTTACAGCAGAGGCCTTCAGGATGGGACCAACCATACTGTATCATTTCAAGACACAATAGCCTGTTGTCTTGTGTTGGACACAAACATCTGAATGAATTCTGACTATAACCAAAATTTGTGTACGCTGTCATAAATACTCTCAGTACAACACAAATTTTGGTTATAATGCAGTGGATCTCAAATGGGGGTACACGTAACCCTGGGAGTACGCATGATTAAAAAAATGTTTTTTCAAAAAATAGCAACCAGGCAAAATCCTTTTTATTCAATCAATGTTTGAATCAAATTTAAATTAAAGTTCATAAACTGAATACTATACTCAGTAGATTATTCAATTCAATTATGCCCCCGAAAGAATCACATAGGGTCAGTATTTTTTAAAAATATGCTTTAATGGGATTTATGCCCGCAAGTCGCAACTATAGACTGTAAAAAAATGGACGTCATCTCGTTATGCTCAAAGTGAAGTCGTCACAAAAACTGCTCCCTCTGGTGGCTGGCTGCAGTATAGGTCAAAAACTCTGCCTCTCTATTCATTCCAGATGGGTTGTAGTCAAACTTTAAAAATTTATTACACCTCATAGAAATGTTTCTCACATCCATATGCTGTAGTGATATGAAGATATTATTGGGCTTCATTGTGTTGAAGTCCTTTTTTTCTGAAAGTTTCTTTTTTATTAGTTATTAGAGGTTAAAAACTGGGTTTTACGACTTGTTTAATGATTGACAGCTGCCGTTCTTGTTTAGTTTTTTTTCAGGAAAAGAAAAGAAAAGAAAAGAAAAGAAAAGATAAGATAAGATAAGATAAGATAAGATAAGATAAGATAAGATAAGATAAGATAAGATAAGATAAGCTTTATTGTCCCCAGGGGGGAATTTATTGTCATGGTGAGATGCGTCAAGAAGCTGAGTTCTGAAGAGATTAGACTTTGCACTTTGGGATTTTTCTGGGGGAGAAATTAGCCAATATTAGCATGAAGCCAGCACATCTTCAGCTGCACTTTATTTTTTTAATCAGCTCTTTCATTTAAAATCCAGTTTGTGTCTTTTTTGTGAAGAAATGTTAATTTATCTCTTATTAAGTGAATAATTTCAGTTTGAGAACATCTGTTTATTTTGATACCAAAGGAGGGAACTTTAAGCTGACAATTATTTCAAATCCTTCCTTTTAATATGTTTAGTCTTTCTTTACCTTACTGTTGATGTAGTTATAATGTTTGTGCCCATTTGATCACAAATTTCAGGGTTGACAAAAATGTTATTCTTAATGCAGAATACCAGACACTAACAGTACAGTGCTGTGTTTTATGTGACTGAAAAAAGATTGAGAACATCTGGGTTAATGCATCAAAAAACAATCATTGTGTTTTATTGATGGAGGGCACTTAAAAGGTCAGATTATGAACTTGCTTGTTTCAATAATTTGAAGCAAAAAAGAAGCTAACTTAAGAGACTTGAAAGAGCAGCTCCTTTTTATAAGATCTTCAGGAGGTTTTGTTTGTTTTTTGCTGAATCATCATGTCCTGAGTATAAATAAAGATCTGCAGTCTGAGCATGTTAACCAGTGAGAGCTGGTCTCCTTCCTGATGAGATGTGAATTACATTTACAGTTGGTTGTTATCTCCTGTGAGGAGGTTTGTGGTCACCTGTGCTGAGGGTTGGTGTATTTGAGCAGCTCAGCCAGCTGAAGTGGGTACTTGCAGATCTTCTGTACCGGTGTGAGCAGAAATCCATCTAAAGAAATGTCGATCATCTTCTGGAGCAGCCGACAGGCCTCAAAGAAGAACACATACTTGTTGACCTTCATGAGCTTTGAGAGCTGGACGCAGGCATTGGGGTGGTTGTTGCAGTACTCCGAGTAAATCTGGAAATCTGTTTGCTAAAAAGAAAGAAGGAAGAACCAGGTTATAAGCAGGAAAACTACTGAGATGTATGATTTATTTGCATGTATGTCAGTTCTTCTTTTCCAAGCTGATGAGGATTCAGTATGTTGAGATTTCTCACATGTTCGAGGAAGCAGCAGCCGATCTCACTGATGTGCGGCTGCTCCTTGTTGAACTTCTTCTCCAGACCTTTCAGGAACTTCCTCTGGAATCGATAGATCTCTTCGATGTTTCCAAAGATGGTACGCAGCTGCTCCTCATTAAACATGTCTGTCCTTTTGCGGCACTGTTTGATATAGCCCTAAGGGAAACAGAGACGTGCACTCAGAATAAAGACATTTAAGGCATTTAGAATGGGTGCAGGTAAAAAGGGGGCCAGGGCTTAGGACTTAAGATTTATTCTGTCATCACTGAGAGGAGTTTTTTCATTTTATTGTTCAGTGTAGACTCAAGCAGGTTACACACATAACGATTATTGGGCTGTTTTTGTCCCGACTTTCCTCCTTCCTGACCAAGGATGGCAAACACCCAATTATCTTAACTCTTATCAGATTATCCTGTCAGATTATCCTGTGGTCTGAAGTGTGTTAAGAGTCAGTTTGTCCCAATAATCGGCTGTGAAATGGGTCAGGGCTGACAATCGTAAGTATTAAACTTGTTCATTATTTACAACCAAATATCATCAAGTGTGTGGGGAAAGCTGACGACTCCCAAGTCATGACTGTGGGTTGTGACATAGAATGGAATGTAGCCAATCAGGAGGTGAGCTGACTGAGGAACGAGGAAGCAGAAGTAAACAAAATCAAGCATGGCTGACCTGAAACAGAAAGTTTATCAGGAAAGTCTGTGTTCCCTCTGTCTCCAGGATTTTTTGGTTTTTGTTTTTGTTAAAAATAGTCCAAAGACCACCATTATTCCCTCTTCTATGTCCACTTCCATTTTGCGTTTGGTGTTAGCTGGTTGTCGCTCTGTTGCTATGTTTCTTCTTTTGTGTTTTGTTAGATTAGGTTTGGTCACACAAAAATTTCTATCTTGGAGGACTAGATTCTAGATGGGCAGTGGGACAGAATCGTTATGTGTGGCGTGAGCTGTGTTGAGATTATTGGAGCACATCACACACAGTACGATCAGAACTGTTCAATGTTTGATTTTTGATCGTCATTGATTCATCCTTGAATTACTAAAAGTGGTATAAACTGATGCCTTACTTTAATGGCATGAAACAAACTCAAAAATCATGTAGAATAAACTATTCAGACCTCACAGATGTCCTTCAGGTGCTTGATGTAATCCCTCTCTGTGCTCATGATCTCATTGATGACGTTGGTCCTCATCTGCTCCTTGCAGGGTAAACCAGGTCCCAGCAACAAGCCCAGACCTGCCCTGTCCTTCTCCCCTGATTGAGCCTCCTCCAGATGGGCCAGATACTCCTCCATGGGCTCATCCTGGTTCACACGCAGCTGAAGAAGACACAGGGAACTTAAAACCCCAAAAAGATCTCTGGTTCTCGCCAACATAACTTTTATTTAAGGGTTCTGTTTTTGAATGACATACAGTCACAATTTTTGTTTGTAACAAGCTTACAGTGCTGTCATTGAAATGATCAGATAAACTCAACCAAACACAAAACACAACATTTCCATGTTAAAGCAAGAGAAATGATTGTAACAGGTCAGGTTTAGTGTAAAATAATTCTGTTCTAGTTTTGGTTTGTCTGTCATCAGCCACACACAGTTTGCCTTACCCGCACAAAGCTGGCTGGGAACCAGCCCTCACTGTCCATGATGCGACCCCACCACCACTCTTTGTTAGTGGCATCCACTACTTCAATGACATCCCCAGCCTTGAAGCCCAGCTCCTGGTCGTCCATGGTGACATGGTCCCAGAGGGCCTCAGCATACACCACGCTGCCATCACTGATCAGCTGGAGAGAGGAAGGGACACGTATCCCATTAAGGTTCTTATCCTGTTTCAGCACATTGTGGAATATTAAAGGAATAATTTGTCTCACAATGTCCCGTGATGCTACTGTTGCACTTTTAAGTCATTAAATGCGAATTAAAGGTTCATTTACACCTCATGTGGAATGAAAAACGAGTTTCTAATGCATAATTAATCACTTCCAGAAGAGAATGCTGAAACCTCTACAGTTCGACCAGTGTTCTTTTTTTGTCTTTGTTTACCTCTGCACCAGTTTGTGCATTGGTAAACCCCAGATCTGCTGCTGATCTGCTGCTTTTGCATCTCCTCACAAAAAAAAGAGAGAGGAAAAAAAACAATCTATAAACAGCAACAATGTTATATGTTCTGACTAAATGTGTGCAGATATTCAAACCTATACATATTCATGTGTTGTAGAAATCCCTGAATCTGTTTGTAAATCTAGCAAAATGATCTGCTCTCAAAATAGCACAAGATTTTCAAAAGACTCGCTGAAATTATGATGTCATCACATAAGGATCTCCTAACTGGTTCAAAATACGCTGGTAAGGTGGGCTTCAAACGCCAAGTTCTGCTCATAACTCAGCCCCAACAGGCCTCCAGAGGGCTGGCCAATCAGAGGGGAGGGGGTTTGTGGAGCAGAGAGCCTTAAAGAGACAGCAGCTTAAAAAAAATAGTGTTTTAAGAAAGAGGCTGAAATGAGGTTTTTCTAAAACAAAAGTGAAAGAAATATAAGGATTTTTTTTATGAGTTGTAGAACAAAAAAAAAGCTGTGACTAGGTCACCAGATGGACAGAAAAAGACTTAAGAAAAAGCACTATACCCCTCTTTAACCCTTAAACTGGCACTGTAATCTCATGGTTCACATTTTTCAGTCACCATTTTTGCCATCTTAAAAAACTATAAAAACTTTTTTTTGGCTAGATATCTGCAGTCACCTCATTGAAAAGTCATTATAACTCCAAGAACATCCACTGGGTGGTGCTGCTGAACAGACTGTCTGGAAGCTTTTAAAGAAAATGTGAGTGACAGAGCCAGCAGCTTCTCAAAAACTACATGGAGAATGTGTGAAAGTTGAAAAAAGAAAAAAAAATCATGAAAATGATCACATTTTAGCTGAAAACATGGTCAGCTTCTCGGTTGAGCTGTCAGTTTAAGCAGTCAGTGTGTAGCCTAGCTTAAGTTGCTAATTCCCCATTTTGTGCCTATTTTCCAACCAATGCTAGCCACTGAATTTGTCAGCCACACAGACGTAATATTAAACTGTTTGCCTACTTGTGAGCACATTACACATATGAATCCCGATTCAATGTGTAAATATCTGAGCTGTCTTTGATACTGTTTGAGTTAGAGATGTCAGAAGCCAACAGTGCAGAACTAGATTACATTTTGCAAATATATCTCATAGAGTTCATGTCAAAGGGTTAAAGAAATGACTTTAAGTGTTGCTACATGACACAGTTTCATGTTAGCAGCTCTCCCTGTCTCTGATGGTTTCTCAAAACTAACATCGTCAACCAAGTTTTCAAGATTCCATCCAAACATGGATGAAAAAAATCACATTTCAAGACAATCCAGTGAAAAGTTGCAGACATGTGCAAAACAGGCAAACGGTGTGTATTAACTGAGATAATAACCCTGTTTTTATTATTTTGTTCACTCGACAGGGAGCACACAGAGATAGTACTTTGTTGCAATGCAGGAAAGTTAAAAATCAGGGTTTTTCAGGGTGTGACTGATGTTAGAGACTATCAGGGCAACTAGCTTTATTGTTTTATACGACTCTTTTTAGACACTGGAGGATGTTTTTTTTTTAGTTTTTACATAATCCACTACACTATCAGTCTGCCAAATAGATCAGCTAAGCTGTGAGGGTGTGGTGGCTTCTTTAATATTTTTGCATCTTAAAGGCAAAGCAGTGAGCTGGTGAACACTTCCTTCAAAATCAAGCAACCAGCAGTGACAGAGTATCTGCTTTCTTTTGCATTGTTTTCCTCTCTTTCAAACATGCGGCCAAGAAGCTCCATATGAGCTGAAACTCACTAGAGGGCTCCTACATAGGTAGAAGCTCTCAGTTTTCCACATAAGTACATATTGTTTTTTTTTCTTTATTCAAAAATATTACGTAATTTTAAAATCATCAAAACACCAGCAAAGAAATTCTTCCACTCAACTGGCTCCTTAACTGGGGAGAAATGAGAGATTCAAAAAATAAAGAGGAAGAAGATCCTGAACTGTTCAATAATTTACTATGTGACAATGATGAACTGATTTGGTGCTTTGAAAAGCACACAGTTGCATCACTAATGAATATTGTAAAAGGAAAAAATTTCATTATTAAGATTTGCACAACCTCTGGTCTAAACTGTTCACTTCCTGTCTTCTTTCCAAATAGAGACACAAAGAAAGAAGGTTCTCAGTCAAGCTACAGAACTTAATGATGCCGATCTGTACAACCCACCAATATCTGTTGGCTCACTCGTTGCAAAGATGCAGCTCAGTCTGTTTTTGATGTCATGACATCAGAGGCAGGCCCATGATTAACCCAACAGAACTAAAACATGCACCAGTACAGTATGTGCTTTGCAAACAAATCTTTGCTGTATGCTTTTTGAGCCTGGGTGCACAAAGAGAGATCCATGTGAGGCAAAGGTGAAAGTAAAGTGAGATACATCAGGGGAAAGAGGCAGAACAAGAGAGGGAGATGGAAGAGGCAGAGAGAGAGAGAGAGAGAGAGAGAGAGAGATGGAGCCGGTGCTATTGATGAAGACACTGCAGTGGTCATATTTCACACTGCCTCGTACACACCGGCACCAGTTTCACTGCGTCAACATGGCCCCTGGCTCCACAGAGGGGATCCATTATGCTGCTTAGCCTCTCATTCCTGCAGAGGCCGCACAAATCAGCCCACAATCCCTCCTCTCTGCAAGCTCGTCTTTTTTAGAGAAACGCCTGCTTTTCACTCTACCTTACCCGTGCTGTTACAGAACAAGTCCTTTCATTTTCTTAGCACCACTGATACATCAGGGCAATGAGGAAAACAGACAATGTGACTGTTGCTAAGCAACACACCCACACCATCTTGCTTTTCTGCTGTCTTTATCTCCAGATCCGTCTTTGACTGTATGACACCACAACATCGTCTAACAATGACATGTAATGATAGTAAACACCTTCATACAGCTGCTGGAAACAGGTCGAGCGTCAGGACATTACTCAAACAGGTCACTACTTTCACTTCAAAACACACCATGACACACACACACACACACACACACACCCTCATACATGAGTGTCTCTGGAACCTTTTCCATGAACTCCAGCATTCAATATCAAGCCTTGTTTTGTCCTTACAGCTCTATAAATCTGTGATAGCAGCTGTTGTACAACTCAAATCATAATCTCTAAGATTATCAGTGTCACCTTTGTCACATTAATTTTTCCAAATATTCAGCACAGTGGTGTGTAAGTCTGTATCTCCATGCTTTTGTAGAATTCTTCCCTTTCAGAAGAAAACTCAGATATTAACAGATAATCAAACTCAAAAGCTGTGAATACAAATACAAGCAACAAAAATGATGTTTGGATCTTCTTTCGACTGACAGACGCTGTTTTCAAAACCACCTCCTAAACCAGCACGCCGTACTGATGCGGACCAGTCTACCTCATATATACTGTTTCCCACAATGCACTGCACTGCTGTTGGTTTTTTTCACTCATCCCTCGTCTGAAATGGGAGACTTCCATTAGTACGCTAAGATAAAGTGCTCAGTGTACTCGCTGTTCTTACTCGAGCAGTGCGCAATTTTTACAGCGTAGTGTTCTCTCAAATCAAACTGTGCCGCTTCAACCAACTGGAAATGATTTCACAACCAATCACACGTCATCTTCTGTTATTCATTAATTACAACAGTCAGCCAGCGTTTGATCCGTTCCCGCCTCTTCCGCTACGTATCAAAGATGGTGAAAACTGAGCGTGAGTAGTGTCCACCGTTCCACACTCAACTTTCTGACTGGTTTGAGTGAGCCAGCCGAGAAATCACAGTGCTCTGTGTTTCTCCATCCTGTCGGTGTGAGCGCACTTATGCACTCAAAAGACTCAGTGTAATTACAGAAGTACGCCATTCGAGACACAGCCAGTAACTCATCACCACTCCCTGACATCAACAACCCGCCCCGTCTGTTACAATATTTATCAGTTCATTCTTCATTAAAGCTGCTTTCCGCTGAAGGCTGCATACATACGCTGCATCTGAGAATGATGGTCAGCTTGACAGCCTCACAAATATGAAAACTAAAATACTGCAGTCACCCCTGGTGGCTTGATGCAGTCAGCCACCAGGACTAATATGAGTCTGTTAACTTATATAAATAAATACTAAACAATAACATGAATTTGGAATGAAAATAAATGTATCAAATACTGTATTGATCCTAAAACAACACAAGTTTTTGTTTTTATTTTGTTGAAAATAAAGCAAAAAAGTGGGGTGGTCTTATAATCAGGGTCTAATCATTGACACATGCTGATAGTTGTCTAGAGGCATTGGGAGGTTGTCTACATGACTGAGCAGCAGAAAGTGCCAGCTCTTTGTAAAGCCAGTGAGCTCACTGTGGCTGCAGTGATCAGCCAATCACAGCAGAGATGCAGCGACAGGAGATGAAACATGGAGAGGTGTGGTGACCGTCCAGAGCAAAGTGGATCAAAGGTTGGGCAAGTTAACAGACAACTGATAATGATGATCAATACAGCAGAGACGTTAAACAACCGTCAGGCAGCCAAAACATATGGAGTTACAGAGAGTGATGTCTGAAGATAGAGCGTCCAAAAAGACCGTCTGAAAAATACTAACTGTAAAATAAAAGCTGATCGTGGTCCTCAAAGCAGCTGATTCCAAGAGACAGACAGGAGGGTGTGTGAGTTTGTTATTGAGAAAAAAAACAAAAGGCATCATCAGCAGAGCTCTTATCAGTATTACATTTGAAATACAGATCTTAGTGACTATTTACAGACAAAAATGAAAGCAGACTGATTTCAATTATTCTCTCAGAATATTAATCAAAGTAGTTTCTTTAAACAAAGTGAATTTTGGTTTTCAGAGTCTTTTTCTGAAGTCTGACCTTGAAAAAAAGGGGGGGGGGTCGTCTTATAATCAGGGTCATCAGGTAATAACATATTGCTTAGGCTACAATGTTCATTTTATTTATTTCACAAGAACTCCTGAGAGTGTCTGCCGAAAAATGTTGGCCCATGGACAAATGTAGTGGATGACCCCTGCTGTAAGGTAATGTGAATGAAATGACAGTGATTCTTGTCACTACCTGTCATTACAAAGGTCATACCGTCTCACAGGTCACTGTTTATTTGGATATGAATTATCAAAGTCCATATAAACCACTTATTTACTTTTTTTTCAAATTATTAGTTGATGCTACAGAAGAAGTTTAACTCCTGCTTTCCAAAACCAAAAACTAGCAAAGCTACAAAACAGATCCAAAGGAGCAGTCAGACTGTGTTTAAAAGCAGTGAGCAGGACATTCTGCATACTACAGTTTGTAAATCTGTAATAGGCAGTGTGTTGAATTGAGGTGCTCCTGAAAAGACTGAATCTTTGATAATCTGAAAGAATTTTGATTCTAAATCCAGCAAATTTCACTGCAGTAAAACAATCTTACATTGAAGTAAAAATGAACCCAAGATGAATATCCTTCTAGTTAAACCACTCACAGCTGATAAAAATTAAAACCCAAAGGCCTAATGGGAACACTGCTACATTTTTTGGGTCATAAACTAAAAAGATTTGGTAACATATGTTTATTTCAGCTTTTATTGATACAAGTTCATCTGATATTTGAGGGATGTTCTCAAAAAGCTTCTCGTAAACTAAGAATTTATTGACAACACAAGACAAGTGTCTCAATGTGAGACAACACCGGCGCTCGGGGAAACAGAGCAGGATGAGAAAACACACAGTACAATGGTTTTTTTCTGCGGCCATGAGGAGAAAAGTGAAAGAGTACATCTTCCTCCATGAGAAGCTGACAGGACTGACAAACTCATACAAACACAGTCCAGATACCATGAGCTTATCACATCAGCAGGGCAACAAAGACACATCAGACACACATCTCATATTTCAAACAATCCATTGATTAAACCCTCAGCTTTTAATGTCATTTCACCTTTGCTATTCTTTGGGAAAGTTTCAAACCCGCTTTTTAAAAAAAAAAAATTCTATGAAATGGAAACAAGTTACGGAACACTGTATTCAATCCACCCTGGTTTGGTCTTTCAAGTTCAAAGCAACCCCTCTTAGGAACATCCCACTCCTAAAACTATGTATTAATCCCAGACAGATGTTGAGAATTCCACTATAAAACTGAGCCACTTCTGCCAAAGTTGTGTAATTTTGGTCAATGTTAAATAATAATTTAAAAAAGGACATAATAAGGTTATAAACATCTCACCACTTACATGCTTCAGTTTCTCTTCTCTGACCAAAAAACAAACAAACAGAAAAACTACTGTAACACTATTTGAAAGTTAAAGAGAGTGACATACTTTAGATACTTTAAGTCCACTTTAAATATGGTTTGTGAAGTGACCAATTGCAGCACTCAGAGAGACAGTGTGGATTCACACTGTCTGTATTATTTAGCTCTGTCTGGCCTTCAAAGGGACTTTGAGGACTTTCTAAGTGATCTTGATAGAGTATCACTTCTAGATACATGCCTGATCCTAATCCACAACTCAAAACAAGATTATCATCACCAATACAGGTTATTTATAAATTCTTTTTCTTAGCTTCCCAGTTGGGTTGGATAGGACCAGATTGATTTATGGCACGCCAAAGTTTCTATGACAACACCACGCTGGCTGACAAAGTTTAGTTGTAAGAAGAGAGATCTGTGTTTTTCTCTGCTGAATGATCTCTGTGATTTATTTAGTAGTGATGGTGGAGACTGGAGCTGAACTGACGGGCAGAAAAATGACAGAAGAGAAGAAGAAAGATAAACAGGAGAGTGATAGAGCTCAGGCTAAAGGCTAAAACACAGGCTAATCTGTTTGTGATAATGTTCATTCCAACCCACATGCAGCAGTTATTCTGCAGTGATCTGATCAAACTTGAGTCTGTCAATAAAATGAAGAGAGAGGTTATGTTAGCTCTGATTTGTAGATGAGCAGTGGCAGGACATAGTGAGGATTAGCTATCATTAGACGTTAGCCTACGGCTACATCTCAGAGTACTGGCTACTAAACTCCAGTACAAATTGAAAAAGTTAGCTTGTTGCCACATTTCAAACAACAGCGCTGTTTAACTGTTGATAAATATCTTACCTCCTCACGTTGTATCAGGTAAAAAGTTGTCTTAAACAAAGAAAAGTAGTGTGAAGAAGAAGATCTGATCTCCATTCATTTTTAAAACACATCAGGGCATCACACCTTGTTAAGAGATGATTCTGACACAAACGTGTCGTTGTGATCCACTTCAAACAGAAAGTCCTCACAGCTCTTTTAAGATTTTACAAACTCCTTGGCCCATGGCAGACTGCTCTGTTTACATCCCCAAACTGTGAACAGTAGATATTTCTATCAACAGCAGCTATGTGCAGCTCAGGTAAAGTGTTAGTCTCTGATGAGGGAGGTACAGATCACACACAGATAACAAACAGAGGGACACTTTGAAACAACTCAAACGAAGCCGAACCGTGTAGTATTGTTTAAACGGTCAAGTTCTTCCAGTGTTTGTTCCAAAAACAATCAGCCCAGGTTATCTAAGAGCCCATAGCTGTAACAAGGTCGCTGCAGAGTGTGTTACATCACCTGAAATCATTCTGTCATGCTTTTCTTGCTTGTAAGAGGTTTGTTATCCAAATGAAAATGAAGTTTGACATGACTCCAGAGACATGCTGCATGTGAGGGAAATTAGACTTCTCATCACTGGACTCTGTGCCGTAAGAGGAGGTCAGTGAAAGATGGGTGGTGTGTTTGATTTTCTAAACCTTTTGTAAGACTCACAATCTTCCTAAAAATAAATACACTTCATCATGTTCCTTTATTTTTAACACATCTAAATTTGACTCACTGCGTTGAAGCCTTTCACACCACTTCAGTGTTGAGTAACATTTGCCAGAACAAGTCTGCAGCTCATTTCGTTTTAATAAATAACTTTACATAAGTGTAAGGTAGGTTACAATTTGAGTTTTCAGCAACAAACAGGGCAGAGAAGTCAGAAGGGCTATGTCACAGCTGAATTCTGTAACCACTTCTGCATGAAAAGAGACTTTAAATACAGAGAGACACATTTCAAACCCAGGACATCAACCTAAATCATCAGCAATACCAGATCTTTGAGAAGAAATACTCATCCTACATTTCAATGGCACATTCCTGTGCTCATTTAGAAAGATAAATCAGTTTTGAAATGAAATGTTTTCACTGGTTTCGCACTGAATGATGCCCCCCTCCCTCCCCTCCTCCTGGAAGTACCTGTGTTCTGCTGCTGCCATGTTGGACACCCATCAATCGCAGCAGTCCCTCTCATCAACAGGGAAGTCCTCCTCTGATTCTTGGCTCCTGTCTTTTTCAGTTTCTCTGCTCTCTGTCTCTCATGTGGAAGCTTGTGTTCATGTTTCTGTCTTTGTGTGTGTGAGAGAGTGGCGCTCCGTGGGGTTTGCTCTACTGAAAAGCCAACAGGAACATGAGCACCACGTTGATGATGATGAGCAGCATCATGATGAGGAACACCACCACCTTCTGGGTCTCTGGAGGGAGGTTGCAGCGCAGCAGGGCGCTAAAGAATCCCATCCTCTGCCTGCTCCACCTCCCTGAGCCGCTGCCACGAGCCATCAGTCCCCTGGCCTCCTCTTCCTCCTCAGCACTACTGCCCCTCCCCCGTCGCCTCTCCCTCAGCGCTGAGCCTCCACACCACACCGCGTCGACTCGTCCTCCTCCTTGACTTTCTCCGTCGCTGTCACCTAGTGTTGCTCTCCTCCTCCGCTCGGCTCCAGCGGTCGCCTCCTCTGCCTCTCCTGCCACTTTGCCCAGTATTGGCCCGGCCTGCCAGTGGAGGCTGGGTGTCTATCTGTGTCAGCCTGTGAGAGAATCTATGCGCTGTGGGGCTATTTGTGTGTTACGTGCTGAGCATCCCCCTCGTCCTCCTTCACTCGCTTTCTCCTCTTTGAAGAATAGGCACCTCCCCTCTCTTTCTTCCTTTTATCTCACCAGCCTTTCCTTTATTCTTCGTTTTCTTGCTCTCCTTGGTCAGGATGTCAGGACAAAAGACCGAAGGCAGGATGCTGCATGTCTCTCATTCATGCTCATGGCTCCTCGTCTTTTCCTTCCTCTTCTTTTTATCCCTCTTCAGCTCGTTCCTTTCTCTCTACACACACTCAGTCATTTCTCTGCATCCAGAGCCATTCAGCCAGTTGTTCTTTCTGGCCTCCTTTCTTTCTCTTCTATCCCTCCGTTTCTGCCCACCTACTCTCTCGTTAACAGCTCCTGCTAAAATGGTGCTCGCTGCTCTGCCTAGAGCTGTGCTGCCTCTGCCATCCATCTAACTACCAGGATCTCCCTCTTTTCTTTTTTTCTCCCCCTCCTGCCCTTCCTTTTTTTTAGAGTACCCACCCTTGCATCGCTGGCAGCCAATCAGGATGCAGAACGTGTCACCGTATCCTGGATACCAGAGTAGCTGAGGCTGGGCCATAGCAACTCGATGGAGGGACAGAAGGATGAGGAGGGGCTGGTTGTTAGGAGGAGAAGGATACAGAGGGAGGGGTTTGGTCAACACCGTCCGAAATGATGAACAGACCTCTGGGGAAATTATTTGCGTGTGTGTGTGTTTCATATAAGTGTGTATTTTTACATGTACAATGACAAGCAATAAGCAGAATAATTTGACATTCATGGCAGCAGAAAATGCAAAAGAAAAAAGAAATAAACCAAACCAAGTTAAAAGCCTATTTTTCAGAATCACCAACTCAACACAAAATAAAAAAATTGTACTTGTTCGACTGTGCCGACCTTCATATTTCAGAAAATCACATGAAAACAGCTCATTTAACAGCACGTCCCTGAAGTAGTCCTACTGAATGTGTCCGTGCTTCTCAGCTTCAAACTGAAGATGAAATCTTTAAAGTTACTGAGAACAAAAAGCTTATCTTTAAAAATAGTTGCAGTCATGTCCTAAAATATCTCAGTGTTTTTTTTTTTTCTTTCTTTTTATCTGAGGTTTCTTAGACATAGAGGAAAGAGTGAGATGCAGTTATGGGCCAGTGTCAGATTATTAAACTACTGGATTAAACAACAAAAAGTGACTCTGAAACTAAACACTGTATCCGAATGCTACGGTTAGCAATCTAATATCATCTTCTTCATCAGTGTCAACGCATGTCCAACACTGAATTAAGACTATTGCAATTTCTTTAGTCGTTATACCGTCCCTCTGGTGACCCTGAGGACCTGGACCTTTCAGAGGCTTCAGCCTGAGATGGACTAAAGAAAACCACTAACTGAGCATTTTCACTTCGTTCAGCAAAGATGTTTTATTGTATTGTTGATACACTGTTGCAGTGTTTCAATAATGGGTTTGCACACTATTGTTTTTCTTGCATGACTTCACAGGAAAGATCTTTTTTCCTGAACTGATTATATGTTTGTGTTTTAACTGAAGGGTATTTTTATGCCTATTTTTATCCCCACACTGGTTTTGTATCTTTTTCTTATGAGTCAATTTTTTCTAACTGATAGATGGGCACTGGGGGGGGCAGTTTTTGGGGGTAAACTCTATCTATCTATCTATCTATCTATCTATCTATCTATCTATCTATCTATCTATCTATCTATCTATCTATCTATCTATCTATCTATCTATCTATCTATCTATCTATCTATCTGAGTTTTATCTTGTCATGTTGGTTAGATGTGAGGCAACATTGGCCCACAAGATGGCAGCACAGTGCAGACTCTGTCATGGCTGTCTTGTATTAAGGAACATGAAGAAAACTAGAGGCAGTGCAGTTGGGTTGCCAGGATTTCTGATTCTGATTGGTTACAACCAATTAACCCAACAGTGTGCAAAAAGACTGCGAGAGAAAGAAGAGGATGGATGATTACTTAAGGTGTTGATAATGTATCTGAATTTATGTGCACCAAATTATGAGAAGACTTTAAAAATGTTTTAAATAACACACAAAATAAAAGTTAAGTTCAAAGTTTGAGGCAGTGCAAATGCATAAATGTGATGACCTGATTGCAAAACAGCAACAACACTGGCTCATATGGGACATTTTATTGTAAACAATATGATTAACAATAAGACTTGGACTTAGAGAAGTCCATCCATCACAAATGTCTGTACTGAAATCCTACATTTACATGTGGGATATAAATGAGAGCTACGCTACATCACCCTCCAGCATTTTCAACCCATGTGGACAGCACATTCCAAACCAAACCAAAATAAAACAAGAAGCTGTGCTGATGCATCCTCCTTCAACGAGCAGGAAACATGGCGTTTTAGTTCAATTTTTGGGGGTAAAGTTTACCATTCTGAACTATAAAGACTACCAGACCAATCGATCCAGTCAGGTCTCACTTTGAGCTCGTAGATGTGATTGCAAACAAAACTAGAACAAAGAGTTAATACAACGTCTTCATTGCTGCTGCTCACAAAACAGACTATTCTAAGAAATCAGCTGCACCATGTAAGAAAAGAAACCACAAGATTTCACTTATCTGCAGTTAAAGTGTATATATCTACGCAGGAAATCACATTTCACTGAGCTTGGGCCTCAGCAGAATCCAGAGCAGGTATCCATGACAACTACTATAGAACCCAGCAACCCCAGAGCTTGTTTTTGCCATTCCTCTTAGCCAAAAGGCAATAAGAGCCAGTTCTAGTCCTTTGCAGCTGTGAGGCCAGGCTCAGTCTGATGTACCATCGTCAAAGAGCTACATTTGCTCACAATGAGGTTAATCTGAAAGCATCAGACAACAGATAACTTCAAAAGGTGGTCTAATGGAGAGCAGGATCGGTTCGATCTGTCTTTAGCAAACAAAGCCCGACACGAGGCTCTGAGAGAGAAGGACAATTCATATTCTTGTTTCTAATTCATAAACAATGGCAGAAATCCTGAAAAAAAGAGAAGGCAGACATATTTCAAGATTATCACTGCTGGACTACCATCTGTCCTGAAGAAAACAGCATTCATACCAACCTCCTTTATTTCACAATCTAAGCACAAAGCATGAATTTATAAATTTGAAGCTAACACTAAGATGCTGCTCTATCCTACTCTGAGTCAGTACTGTCAGCTCAAAGAGTGAGACAAGAAAAAACTGAACAGAAAAAGAAATCAGATTTTTGTCCACAGTTTCTAAAGGACTGACTGTATGATCCACAGATAACATTTAGCTCTTGTCAAATCACTTGTAAGAGACAATGTCACATTATCTACAGATAAAATGATAATGAATTCAGACATTATTATTGATGATGTGCTGCATAACACCAGGATTCACACCCACAGCAGCCTCAGAGTGCCTGGTATAAATGTCACTTAGATTTGAACAACTAATCCAACATATATGGTTACGGTTCCCCTGAAGAAAAATCAGACATTGTTTGGGTGAGGAAAAAATAACTTTAAAGTTACTTTAGTGCTGGCTACAGAGATACAGACAGAAAGGTTTTGGATCTCACAGGTGGGACCAAATTCATGCTTCTGCCAGATGTCTTGGAGCCAGTCGCCACATTTTCTTCCTGCTCAGCTCTGTGAGTTCAATAAAACCTAAACTTCATGTTTTTAGTTTTTTTACAGGGCATCCAGAAAGTTTTCACAGTGCTTCACTTTTCCATGTTTTTTACAGCCTGATTCCAAAATGGAATAAATTCTTTCATTTCTCTCAAAATTCTCGACAACACAACTGATCCAACATCTCTGGAGAGATCTGAAAATGTCTGTGCACCGATGCTCTGCATCCAACCTGATGGAGCTTGAGAGGAGCTGCAAAGAGGAACGGACCAAACTGCCTAAAGACCTGAGGCTGTAACTGCTGACAAAGGTGCACCAACAAAGTGTTAAGCAAAGGATGTGAATACTTGTGTACATGTGATGTCCAAAAATTTTCAAAGAGCTTTTTTACATTGTCATTATGGGGTGTTATGTGTTGAAATTTGAGGGGAAAATGAATTCATTTCTGTAATGAGGCTGTAACATAACAAAATGTGGAAAAAGTGAAGCCCTGTGAAAACTTCCAGGATGCGTTGTAGTCTTGAACCCTCTTGATCTTATCATTGTGCTCCTCTGTGGTACAATAATTTACTAAAACGTGATGTGTAAACACTCAACTCACCTCATTAATGGCCAGCTGTTCTCCCCCTCCTCCACCTGGATGTCCAAAACGATGTCCAGAACTGCGAAACTCTTCGTACAGCAAGTCTTCTTCACTGCCCAGTTCGTCTCCAAGCCCCGCCTTCTCTGATGTGCCATCAGGAACAACCATGGCTGAGGAATGATTGGAAAAAAGGAGAAGAACACAGCATGTGAGGATTTATTTGTTCCATAATTCTAGTAAAAGTGTGGATGCAGGTAGGATGACTCCCTCACTGTCAACTTTCCTTTTCATTGCTTCGGACAGGGACATTTTGACTTGCTAGTTGGCGATCTCTTGCTAATGTCTTACACAGCGTTATTTCAGCATAAAAAGGATGTTATGTGAGAATAGGCTGCATTACTAACAGATAGACAAATCATTACAATAAATGTCCTTAACATGACAAAATGCCCTTAAAACGTTGGTTAGGCTCAGAGAAGTTTTGACTATTTAAAATGGTCATTATTTAACAGTGAAGTCTTAAAAGACTGTGAGTGTGTGAGTGTATAATTAATGACAGCAGCCTAACGGCTCCAATACACCAGATGCATCTCTGGTCCTGCTCTGCTTTGTTGTCTCTGCTCATTATGTCAGTGTGTTTTGTCGTTGTCAAGATAAATAATCAGGTTTTGATAAAGTTTGTTTTATTTGAGAGTCACTGGGTGTCTTTTGGTAGTTTCCATGCAAAACTTCCTGTCCCACTTGATCTGCACTATGGTGATTTGAATGGAAACCATCTGATCCGGTGCCGTGATGGACAAACATGGTTTATTTAAGTTGTTATTTTTGCCAGGTTGCTGTCTGTTTTGTAACGCACATCAGTCTATAACAAATTTGAATAAATAACTGTCAGATTGTGTTTTTGTACAAGATATAATAGTTATGGATGAGAAAAAGGAGTTAATAGGAAAGAGTTTTTGCCTGATGAAGATGTAATTTTGGCCCACCATTGAGTTGGTCTGAAAAAAAAATGTCTGGATGCCAAAATCAGTTGCTGACCCCTGCCTTAGGGCATCCCAAATACTGAAGCACTGAGCCAGACAACAGGCCCACCTGCAGTTTAGTCATCTAGAAGTGTTTCATTCGCCATCTTGATCCATAAATGATAAAATTGTACAGTGAACAGTGAAAGGCCCTTCGTGACCCGGATTTCTCTAGTAAACAGTTTTAAATTTAGGCAAAGTTTAAAGTCTTAAACATCATCTCAGGGGTTAGAAACATTTACATTCCCAGAGCAATTGCTGAACTGCTCTCAGAAGTCTCAGGGCACCCAGGGGTCTTCTACTTCCTGTCAGTGACTGATGTGAAAGCTACTAAGTTGTAACCATGGAGATTGTTCCCACAGCTACCTTGCAACCTACATAACCACAGCATTATTTGCAGCGATGCGTATCAGGATGCAGCAGACATAGAAGCATTATCCATGATAAATGTTTACATCACTCTAAAGCTGGTGACTGCAAGCCCTTCACCTCTGATGGGATGATTTCTCTCTAAAGGCTTTAAACTGAATCTTCTGACCAACTTCATTGTTCTAAATTAAACATTTGCAATCGAGAAAATCTGTATCAGCAGCCTCACAGGCTCTTTGTGTTACTTCCAATCAAACGAGCAACTTCTGAAGTGTTTGAACTCCCGGTTTGTGGCTACCTGGATGGTGAGCTAAAAATAAACCTGCTGCCACACCTCATCATAGACGTCACCATCTGCTGCTGAGCTGACAGCTGTTTCCACAGAAGACGTATCCCTAGCAACCATTGAGCCAAAGACTGGGAAAATGAAAAAGCACATGGTGTCCCCTGGGTGGAGAGATACACTTAGAAACAAGACTCTGCTCCAGAAAATAAAGAAATAAAGAAGGAATTTATTTCTCCACCACACTATGGGGACATTAAGAAGTCCTGCCATGATACTATTCAAACACAGCAGCAGCATCTAACACCTCTTATTTTAACATCACCATCCCTGGCGTCAGCAGGACAGAGGAAGTTAGAGATGCTCTCCTTACGGGGGCAGTGTTGGACACTCTGACCGGGGCTGTGTGATGCTGTAGAAAGATGGAGGAGCTCCAAGTATTGACTGGCCTTTATTTTTGTGCAGCGAGCTCCTGCAGTACCGCTTCAGTTACATGGCAGGGTAACAGGAGTGTGACAGGATATGAATTGTCAAACACTTCTCCTAAAGGAGGCTCCTAAAAAACAATCGCTATGCTGAAAGTTCCTCATCCCAGCCTGAATCACATCTGTAAAATACAAACCCTATCTCCTCCTATGACATCCAATGAATTTATGTTGGGAATCAAGTGGATCCAGACCACAGTGGCCTGTGATAATCATAGAAAGAGACAACGTAACCTTGGAGAAAAAAACTCCCTGACTTTGCTGCACATAAAAGAAAAATCCTTTAAATACATACTTCAGTCAACCGAGGCCTTTTATTATGCAAAGTACATTATCTGTGTGGGTTTTAATCGGGTGAGTATATAAGTAACTTATAGATGAGTATAAACAGTAAGGGGAAGATTAACACATGTGCCTTCATGTTGTCAGATTACAGCTATCATAGACAACTGCAGACTGATACTAAAAGTTCTTTAAGAATAAAGTCTATCCTAATAGGTGTGGTCTCTTTAAAGCTGATGATACCCCAAACAAAAGAGGTAAGACACACAACTTGCTGCTGAAACAACCTTTTTGTAACCTATCCTATTTCTACCAATCCCTGATGAGCGATGAACAACACATTTGACAGTTCAATTGAAGCCGTCAGAAAAACTACTGAGATATGTACAGGACATGATCGACAATGAGATGAGCAAACACTTTGTCCACATAAGACACAAGAAGAAATTAGAGTCCAATAAAATCAAATACCTTCCATACCAACATGTTTTAACATTTCCTGAATGGAAGGGATGCATTTACAGTGACTGCAGAAGCACTGAGGAGTATAATGGTTTGTCAAGTGACACGGGGGAGTTAACCACCAAAAAATTTAACTTAACATCATCACTTTGACGGATGGTAAACAACTCCCAGGTTCATGAAAAAGCAGCAAGTGGATGGCAGAGATTGGGAAGTGGACAGACATTCAGTGGACGGATGATTTATAATGGAGAAATCCAGCGTGTACCCCAGAGAGGCATTTACACACCCAACTTCCACTTGATGCTTATGGCTTTGTTATCTGATGACACTGACTAGACTCTGAAATATCAGGCTGTAAACAAGTGTCAGTAAACCAGAAACCCTCCCAAACTAAGGGCGTGCACACCAGCCGCTGAGTCTGAGACCTGGGTCATATCAAAGGATCCAGAAAACTACATCCAGACGGAGATCGGCTCCAAATATGTATTTCAGGATTACTAATTAGACTGGTATAGTTTGTTAATATCCTGTAGTTTTACTTTAATCATAAAATCAGTTTCTATTAATTCTAATTTATATGTTCACTTATTATTTACTCTCCGTAGTGTCGACCCAAAACCAACTGTTTCATTAAACACTCAAAGTAAAAACTGGATTTAGAATATCCTCAGACAATATTGATTATTTGTGCTCAAACCTGGTTAACTGAGGTTGGATAAAGAAGACACATTTAATTTAGTAACAAAGCCACAGACATCGCTGGTGTTTCAGTGTATAGTGTGACCCTGTTCTCTGGCACCACCACGGACATGTTCGGTTGAAAGTCTCCAGTTGACAGGGTCACTCTTTACTCATCCCAGAGTCAACACATGGTGACTGTGGATGAAGTATTGCTAATGTACTTCTTGCATTAAAGACAAAAACAGAGAGGGATATAGGAGGCGGTGGTCAGTGAGACAGAAAATTATTTTCTCTGGTACTGCCAATAAGAGAAATTGACAACGAGCGTCATATAGATGACATGGATCATAGACCTATTAAATATAGATGTAGTCTCAGTGACATCACCCGTCTGTTCCTGATACAATCAAATGAAGCAGATTGATGGACAGGGCCATATTGGATATGATGCTGGCTTTGAGCTTCCTTTCTAACAGCTATAGGGCGCCCATCAGTCCCATGAGCTGAGCTGAGCCTCTGATTGGACAAAATCGTAATCCTAATATCTAATAAAATGCTGAGTTAGAAAAAAAATTCACCCCCCCGAGCAGTGCGTGCCAATAGCTAAATTAGCATTTCAGACCCAAGCCGTTTTTTTAAACCAGGCTGTTTTTAAATGCTGTAAAAGTCTGTTTTTAGTCTTAATGTGTATATGACTTTTGGTCTTTCTGCAGCCAGCCTCTAGAGCATTCTCAATGAACAGCAACTTTTAGCCCTTCCACATAGGCTTCATTTTTCTCCAGATGTTGCCCCTTGGGATGTATAGATATTTTGTTAGTTCTTCTTTGTGTCTCACTAGAGCTATGTATCGGGTAGTAACAGCAACACTGCTTCTCTGGTCTGTTTGGTCCGTATCTGTAGGCTTAATGAAGGCAGAACACCAACAGAAGGCTCCATTCGTATCCATATCTGTATATAACATTGAGCGTAAGTGGGCCATAAATGGTATTTACTGTATTTCACCTGCTACACTAAAACAGTATGAGCATTCTTTTGTTCCTCACTTTATAACAACCATCAAGGAGGTGTTCACCCAGCTCTCAGAGTAGATCATTCTTTAACCAGATCACTAATGAATTAAGAATAAAAACGTTAACTTATTCTGACTTCTTCAACTATTGACCTGAGCTTTTTACTTTCCTAACTTAGACAGTGGAATGTGTTGCCCTACTCTTTGTTTAGTGAAGCATGAGGGCGATGATTGATGTTGTAGGACCCATCCAAAATAAATAAAAAATGACAACACTCTGTCAGATGTAACAGTGGCAGGAAAGACATATTTTGTGTTTCTTTATCATCCATGAGAACAGAAGCAATCAGTGTCAGCAAACAGCAGCAGGTTTCTAAAGGCCACTGTGTCACACATACTGAGGAAGGAGAACTAGATTGCATTGTTTACTGTTTGCCTCTCGCTTGGCTGGCCAGCTTGTCCTTGAGAGATGCCTGTCTCTCTCTTTCTCTCTCTCTCTGTATGTGTGTGTGTGTGTGTGATGACTGAGAAGCTAACTGGATCACAAAAGAAAACAATGATTTTAATGGGTTTTTTGCAAATCTGGGTGTAACCCCAGGAAGCTGGAGCAGAGGCAAAGCATGTAGGTCTATGAGCTTGAATTTAATCATTCTGAGCCTTTGGATGTGGGTTAGTCATATTAGTGGATCGGCTTTGTCTGCTGAGAGAACATTCAATACTCGCTCACACGACTCTGTGATTCTGTGCTTGGCTGAGGAATTCAAGCGTAATGGTTGCCTTTTCATTAGATGTGTGTGCTGCTGGCTGCAGCGGGGCACGTGTCCACAACCCACGTGTGACTGGCCAGCCTCACACTGACAATCACTTAGCCTGCTAACCAGGACAAGGGAGAGGGACGGAAGGGATGGAAGGGAGGGGGCAGACAGAGAGACCGAAAGGATTCACGTCAGACTACAGAGAGAGTTTCAGAGGAAGGAGCTGCTATGAAAAAGCATCCATCGTCCTGGCTTCAGGGCTTGGTCTTAAGTGGTTTAGAGAGCAGGTGGGCTTCAAAAGAGTGGAGGCTAGAGGGACTTGTGCAGTGAAGCAGGTCTGTGACATGTGGTATGAATCAAAGTTGTTTCCACAACAAGAGAACAACTTGTGTTTCATACCAACTGTGGAGCCACAAGGCTCACTTCCTCCTGTTTCAGTCATGTGAACAGCGTTTATAAGAAAAGGACAGACATCATCCGGACCTGCTTTTAATATTAGCGCCTTATAGCATCAACTGTTTAATATATGGATTTAGACTGTCTCAATTCAGCAGCCTTTGTGGGCTATGAAGGTTGCAGCCTTTGGAGGATATGGCCTATGTAGCTTGCGTAGACCACAAAGGTCGAACTGAATTGAGATGGTCTTGTCTATGGAGCATTTCCTGTTTTTCACTCTCAATGTCACACAGCTCTGCCCTCACTATCAGGCTTACATTACTAACCTCATATCAATCAAAACTACTTTAATGTTTTAATTTGTTTCTCAATGTCTCTTTCCTTTCTACATTAGGTCCTGCAAGCATTCCAAACACATGTAAACCAAAACCTTAAATTAAAACAGGAGGGTTTTTTTTATTGTTATTGATAAAGTATAAAACCACAATGTACATTCATATGTGATAAAACAGAGTTTAGCAAGATGTACATTTTCAACAACAAGGTCTAGGGGGGATATTAGATTAACTTAACTAAATTAAGTGCTGTTGCAGTTTCAATTGCTTTACTTTGTGCAGATAAATTGCACAAAAACTTAGCACAATCTTTGTGCTGAAATAATTGAATATATTGTTTTAGTTGAAAGGAAGGTTTTTTTTTTGACATTCATGAATTTCGCCATAATGAGATGATCTATAATGTAAAAAGAAGTGGGTTTTTTTTCATCTGTATATTATTGACAAAGAGCCCAAACAACGCACTTTTCTACAGTAAAATAAAATCTTCATCATTTTTTTCAGAAATAAAACCACATAGTTGTTGTCAGAAATCCTTCACAACTGGAACAACTGACACAATGAATTTTTGAATATGTGAGGCTATGAAGGATCCACTGAATCCATCCTTTGCACCACCCAAAAACTGGGCCAGACTTGTTGGCCTTATCGGCCCAATTTGGAGGAGCCTTTGTTATGGAGCAGCCTTCAGCGCACTGCTGTGATGTAACTTGTCTTCAAATTCTGCCTTCCTGGGCTTCAGCCCCTGAATTAAAACATAGCCTTAGTCTTTGTGATGTCCCTGTTTCTGAACCAAATCGTCGGCACGGCCATTTTGAAAATGGGGTGGGCTTTGAGCCTCCACACTAACAGCTACAGGACACCTGCCTGTCAGTCAGCTGAGCTGTGCATATGATTGAAGGAACATGTTTTCTTAATTTCTTCTAACCTGCAGAGTTGGAATAAAAAAGCATTGTTACGGGCAACGTTAACTATTCAGATGGAAGACATGTTTTTGGTACCAGGCTGTAAACATGTTAATGTTAGCTGTGATGTTTTTGTTTTGGTGTGTATGTGGTTTCCAGTACCCCTGGAGCCAGCCTCAAGCAGACACTTAACAAACTGTAGATATTCGCACTTCCACATTGCCTCATAATTTTTGAGCAGAGGTTGCTGCTTGGTTTAGGGGAACTTAGTCAAAGGCTCCATTTGTGGGAAAAGCACTGAGGAAGAAGAGATGATGTAGCAGCGTTATGGTCAAGTGTTGGGCAGTTCTTTATTTAATACAAAGACTGAATGTAGCAGGAGAAATAAACCAGCCTGCCTTCATTTAGAGGTACAAATGACACCCGACAACTGCCTAAAATCTCTGCTAGGGATAAATCACTTTCCTCTGTTTTAACCCCAAATTAGTATAATAAGGAAACACTTTTGAATCATCCCACCATCTGAATTTTAAATAATGCCTTTGATAAAACACAATTCAAGAGAAGAGGGGTGACCTCTGCCTATTTCTTCTAGTGATTTCATTTAAAAACATCAGCCGTGAGAGGTGGTGAGTTTCTGCTGAATGTAGAGTTTTAGCTGTATACAAGTAGCTTCGGCACAGTCCAGACGAAATTCAGTAAGACCCCCCCCCCTTTGTTGGGCTGCTCGTTATGCAATCAGCAGCGCCAGCTCATTAGCTCTGGGAGAGGTGAGGACTGGCGCCAGTGGATTCCTGAATGGACAGCAGTACTACGGCCAACGAGTATTGAGTATCTTGAGTAATTATTGTATGTTTATCTCGTGCTTACCCCGTGACTTACACCTGTGTCTTCTCCCTCTTCTTCCAGTGCCTCCTCAAGCTCCTGACTACAGCCCAATTAACAGCCACACAGCCACAACTCTGGACAAAACCTGTAGCCTCAGCTTACTCACCTGCTTGCTCTGGATCTCAGCCTCTCACCAGACTCTGGACTCACATCCTCATTCCCTCTCATTCACAAATCTCAAACCTGCCTTTTTGCCTCCACCTCACTTCTGGGTTCTACGAAAAACAGCTAATTATACAACTGTCACAACATATTTGATACATGATTTTCAAAGACTTGTATCACATACATTACGTTACTGTAATTTTACTCTGCACCACACAGGATTGCAAGACAACCTGGCAGAGGTGGAGGAGAGCTCCTTTTTTTTCACCTCCAACAAGAGGAAGCCATTTGTGCAATGGTGACAGCAAACAATGCCATATGGTTGACAGAGAGACAAGATTTTGAGCATTAAAGTAAACTGTCATAATGAAAACATGACTAAGCCTATTGGCTGTCTTGTTCATAAACAATGGTGTCAGGATTTTTCATCTTGATGACACTGATACGTCAATGACATGAATACTCGCTTTTAAAGAACGAACTATCCATTTTGAGCAAGAGATACACTTTTGTCAGTTATCAGCTTGGTTTTGCAGTTTGTACTAAATGTTTTGAGAAATGCACAAACTGCTATTCAAATGTTGATACTGATGTGAGAAATGCATTAAAGCAACTGAGAACAAACTGTAATCAGTGCGCTAATATCAGTAATTCAGAGACAAACAGCTGGGGATGAAGAGAGGGGGAGATGGATAGCAGGTGATGGGGTTGTGTCAACGATCTGAAAACATGTTGTTTGTAATACTGCAATAAACTAGATGGACGGACAGACAGAAAGACAAATAGACGGATGGGTGAGCCATGGCTGGCTAACCTCGTTGTGCAGCCTCTTCACTTGTTGTTTAAATGTCAACTGACTGAAGAGTGATGACAGAATAGAGGTGCTGCTGTGATTCCCTCAATCTAACGAGACAGTGAGAGAGTAAAGATGGCCGCACCCTGCTGCTACTTTTTTATCTCCTTGGACCTTAAACTTTCCTTTCTTTCCCTTCTCCATGACTGCTTTGCTTATATTCCCCCTTTCTTAAAAGCCAGACAACTACTCCAATCGACCTGGATCAACTTGAGGATCATATTCAGAGCTGCTGCAACATGGATGAACATCTGCCCGACTTTACCTCTACATCCACATCAGGTAATGAAAAGAAAGAAGAAACCACTCAGTCAGTCAACACTCTCACTACCCAGCTCAACTCGGTCAAAAAAACATGAAGGAGAATGTTTTAATACTACTATATACTGTTATTAGGGATGCACAATATATTGGCATTAATATCAGAATTGGCTGATGTTTGTCATTTTTTAACATACCGGCGTCGGTCCAATGAGTAAAACTGGGTCAACATTAACAACCAATGTTTATATCTGTCCAGTTGCTGTTTGTGTTTGTGTCCGGAGTGGGTTGCCATGGATACTGGTAGGTTTGTTAAGATAACTTTGTCAGGATATTATTTTGATTTATGATCCAGACTTTCTCACAGGAGTTTTGTGAGTTGAGAGTTTAATTACACACTTGCTACAAGTTGTGACGGTTGCTAAACAGTAACTCTGTTGGTTACTTGTGTTTATGGTAGCCCTGTAACGTTCTTATTTGAAAGTGAAACACCTTTTGAAAATAAAGGAAGACATTCAAAAGCTCAGTTTGCATGATTTTCAGTCTGTATAAAGTTTTATCATCTCAGACTTTTTTTTTTTTGACACATATATCGATATCAGTAGATATTGGTTATCGACCATAACACAAATATTAATATTGGATATTGGTATCGGCCAAAATATTCATATTAGTGCATGCCTGTTATTATTATTATTATTATTATTATTATTATTATTATTATTATTATTATTATTATTATTATAAGGCTCTGCCCCTACTGGGTCAGTTAGGTGAGCCTATCATCTGGTCTCCCTGCCCCTCCAGTCCTCCCCTCTTTCTCCAGGCTCTGCCTTGGAGTAGTTCCATGTGGCACATCCCCCTTTTTTTATTTGGTTTCTTTGCACTTCTCAAGTTTAGCACAGGTTAGGGGATACATAAAACATACAAACCCATCATCCTGTTTTTAACGCACCACATACACTATGATTTTAATGTACCACGTATATTCATATGTTTAAGAAAGAAGAAAAACACAAATATGGATAAAGGGCAGGGGATTGAGTTGCATGTGCTCTGGGGGCAATGGCTGGGAGAGTTGGGGGCGACAAAATGGTCCTCTGGATAGATCCGAGGGCACCTTAGTAATTCATTTAAATTATAAAAAACAATAAATAAATACAAAAATGACAATCTCAGATTGGTTTCTCCCATCCCCTCCTCACCACCCATTTTCATTATTGCTATTGTTTTTTAACACTTTTATTTGCAAAACCAAAATTATTACAATAATAATTATTATTATTATTATTATTATTATTGGTAACTTTGGTTTGCCATTACTATTATTGTTATTGCCTTGTTAATTGTATCATAGTCATCATTATCACTAGTGTCATTATGAATATCAATAGTATTACATCAATGGACAGTATTATTTAAAAGCATTCTGATTTACCTTTATTGATTTAATTTATTTATTTATTCTTTAATTCTTTTCTTTTTCTTATGAAAGCTCTGTAACAGTTATTATTATCATTACTGTCACAACTATCCCTGCTATCACCACTTTGTCTACAATCTATTTGTCTGTCTGTGTCACTGTCTTGTTTTTGTTGCATGATTTAAAAAAAAAAATGCGTATGGTACAGCTGTTAAAATGTAGTGAGTAGTCGTCGTGGAAACAGGGATTTTTTTTTTATGATTTAAACCATGGAAGGCCTATGACATCACAAAGACCTCAAGACTTAAGCCAGAGAGCCGCAGTCACAAGGAGAGAAGAAAACCTCGAAAACAACCCAAGAATCACAAAACTTCAAGAAGATTTTAGAAAAGTTGGGGGTTGACTTGATTGTCACCTTTCTTTAAAGAGTGCTGTAAAGACGGACTGGAATGAGCTTTTTTCCTCTATTGAGGAGATCGTCATCAAGTCATTGGCAGACGTAGCTGACTCTCCACCTCCATCATCTCTGGCTGGTCCTGAGCCTGATGTCTCCCAGTCAGCAGACAGTCAGGAGGGAAAGTCAGAGGACAACACAGAGTTTGAAACTCTTCAGCTCTTTGACCCACTGAGCACAGCACTCTGTCTGAGCTCAGTGTTTAAGTCACTGTATGAAGAGGACATCATGGTGCCAGACAGCATGCAGGATGAGGCATTGGAGTTCAACCAGGAGCAGGCTCTGCCTGTAACAAACAGGTTCAAGCTGGAGGTGCAAGGAGAAGTGATTCCATCGATCGAGGATTGTCCAATCAAGTGCCTTGGAAAGTGGTTTGATGACTCACTTACCGATAGGAACAGCATCACCAGAACAGAAAAGCAGACAGAGGAATGGTTGAGGAGGGTTGAGAAATCGGGGCTCCCAGGGAAGTTCAAAGCATGGCTTTACCAACACGGAGTGCTGCCAAGACTCATGTGGCTGTTGACAGTGTATGAGGTTCCTATGTCAAGTGTTGAGGGAGTGGAGAAGAAGATCAATAAGTACCTCCGTAAATGGTTGGGAATCCCTCCAAGCTTCACGTCAGTAGGCCTGTATATAAGATCAGGGCAGCTCCAACTTTCTCTGTCATCCGTGGTGGAGGAATTCAAGGTTGCCAAGTGCAGAGTCGTAATGACATACAGAGACTCCCAGGACGAACAAGTCAGGAATGCAGGCATCCTCACAAGATCAGGATGCAAGTGGGCAGCTGACTCGTCTGTTGCACAAGCTGAAAGCATGTTGAAGCTACGCGACGTCATAGGAACATCATGCACAGGAAGACAGGGTCTTGGAACTTCCCACATCCAGCAATGGGGGAAGGCAGGAACCAAGGACCGAAGAGCCATGATCCAGGAGGAAGTCCGAAACCTGGAGGAGGAAGGTCGAAGGGCAAAAGCAGTGGAGCTAGCGTCCCAGGGAGCATGGACCACATGGGACCTACCCAAGAGGTCCCATGGGGAGATCCGTGGAGGCTGGAGCCTTTCCGCATCTCCTTCCTGCTGAGATCGGTATACCACACACTACCAACACCAACAAACTTGCATAAGTGGGGCCTGAGGGAGGACCCATTGTGCAAGTTGTGCGGGGAGAAGGGTACCATGGCACACATCCTATCAGGGTGCAAGACAGCACTTGCCCAAAGTAGATACAGGTGGCGCCATGATAAGGTGCTCATGGCACTCGCGAACACCCTGGAGCAGGAGAGATGCAAAAAACGGCAACCACATGGGAAAACAATGCCATCTATTAAGTTTGTTCGGGAGGGTCAAAAGCCGCCAACCACAATAACAACAAGAAGCAACCTGCTACAAAAGGCCCAATCATGGGAAATGAAGGTAGATCTGGGGGGAAGATTGCAGTTCCCCCAGGTTGTCAAGACAACCCTGAGGCCAGATGTGGTAATGTGGTCTGAAGAGGCAAAGAAGATCATTCTCATAGAACTTACAGTCCCATGGGAAGAGGGTTGTGAGCAAGCGTTTGAGAGAAAGAGCGCCAAATACCAGGATCTCTTGCATGACTGCAGGGGGAAAGGATGGCAGGCATGGCTGTTCCCAGTCGAGGTCGGCTGTAGAGGATTCCCTGCCCAGTCTGTGTGGAGGATGCTCACAGCCATTGGAATGACAGGGAGGAAGAGAAAGTCAGCAGCTCGCAGGATGGGGGAGGCAGCAGAGAGAGCCTCTTGCTGGTTATGGAGCAGGAGAGAGGAGCTTAGCTGGAAGCCAGGAGGATGAGATGGGCAGTGATTTGGCCACCACTGCCGACCCGCCAATGGGAGGGTGTTGTGGTTCAGGGTTGCAACACCCAATGATCTTGGTTACCACCTGATGACATCAAGTCCTCCTGGCCAAGGCTACACTCACCAAAAGTGAGTGAAGGAGAAGCATCTCTGGATGTAATTATAATCCTGAAGATCAGTTGTCTGTGGTTACAGCAACAGATGTTCCACTCTCTGTCTCTGCTGCTCCTCTCTCCAGCACCTCAAACTCAAGAAAGAGGATGAAAGAAGGAATGCAGCAAGAAAACAATGCCTACATCAAGAGACCACGCAATGCCTTCATGGTCTACATGTCGATGCAGAGGGAAAGTGTTCCTGAAGAAATCAAACAGAAAGGAAGTGGAGAAGTTGCATCATACTTGGGACAGACATGGAAATCAATGACGGAGGAAGAAAGGTCCTATTATAAAGAAATGGCAGAAAATGAACGTGTGCGCCACAAAAATCTGCACCCTTCATGGACAGTGGCTGAAAACTACGGAAAGAAGAGAAAGAGGGGACTACAGCATGAAGACGATGTGTACATTAAGAAACCACCCAATGCCTTCATGATGTACATGTCGATGCAGAGGAAAGGGGGGCGGCTGAAATTCAACTGAAAGGTAGTGGAGAAGTTGCCTCATACTTGGGACAGATGTGGAAGTCGATGAAAGAGGAAGAAAAAACATTTTATAGAGAAGTGGCTGAAAATGAGCATGTGCGCCACCAAAATCTGTACCCCACATGGTCAAACTACAGAAAGAAGAAGAAGAGGGCGAGGGCAGAGACAGCTACTGCTGCACCTACAACGTGACAGAGCTGGAAGTTGTCACAGTGTACAGTTATCCACAAACAAGTTGGATAAGATATGTGTCTGGGCAGGCTTCAGTTCAACAGCTATACTTGTTGGACTCTTCTTCTATCTTGACCGACCCCTCCTTCAGCCAAATGGGCTTTGCACCCCCCCCTAAAAGCCAGACAACTGCTCCAATCGACCTGGATCAACTTGAGGATCATATTCAGAGCTGCAACATGGATGAACATCTGCCCGACTTTACCTCTACATCCACATCAGGTAATGAAAAGAAAGATGAAACCACTCAGTCAGTCAACACTCACACTACCCAGCTCAACTCCGTCACTTGCCCACAGCAAAAAATGAAGGAGAATGTTTTTATACTACTATATACTGTTATTAGGGATGCACAATATATTGGCATTAATATCAGAATTGGCTGATGTTTGTCATTTTTTAACATACCGGCGTCGGTCCAATGAGTAAAACTGGGTCAACATTAACAACCAATGTTTATATCCGTCCAGTTGCTGTTTGTGTTTGTGTCCGGAGTGGGTTGCCATGGATACTGGTAAGTTTGTTAAGATAACTTTGTCAGGATATTATTTTGATTTTTGATCCAGACTTTCTCACAGGAGTTTTTTTGAGTTGAGAGTTTAATTACACACTTGCTACAAGTTGTGAGGGTTGCTAAACAGTAACTCTGTTGGTTACTTGTGTTTATGGTAGCCCTGTAATGTTCTTATTTAAAAGTGAAACACCTTTTGAAAATAAAGGAAGACATTCAAAAGCTCAGTTTGCATGATTTTCAGTCTGTATAAAGTTTTATCATCTCAGAAACTTTTTTTTTTTTTGACACATATATCGATATCAGTAGATATTGGTTATCGACCATAACACAAATATTAATATTGGATATTGGTATCGGCCAAAATATTCATATTAGTGCATGCCTAACTGTTATTATTATTATTATTATTATTATTATTATTATTATTATTATTATTATAAGGCTCTGCCCCTACTGGGTCAGTTAGGTGAGCCTATCATCTGGTCTCCCTGCCCCTCCAGTCCTCCCCTCTTTCTCCAGGCTCTGCCTTGGAGTAGTTCCATGTGGCACATCCCCCTTTTTATTTATTTGGTTTCTTTGCACTTCTCAAGTTTAGCACAGGTTAGGGGATACATAAAACATACAAACCCATCATCCTGTTTTTAACGCACCACATACACTATGATTTTAATGTACCACGTATATTCATATGTTTAAGAAAGAAGAAAAACAAATATGGATAAAGGGCAGGGGATTGAGTTGCATGTGCTCTGGGGGCAGTGGCTGGGAGAGTTGGGGGCGACAAAATGGTCCTCTGGAGAGATCCGGGGGCACCTTAGTAATTCATTTAAATTATAAAAAACAATAAATAAATACAAAAATGACATTAATCTCAGATTGGTTTCTCCCATCCCCTCCTCACCACCCATTTTCATTATTGCTATTGTTTTTTAACACTTTTATTTGCAAAACCAAAGTTATTACAATAATTATTATTATTATTATTATTGGTAACTTTGGTTTGCCATTACTATTATTGTTATTGCCTTGTTAATTGTATCATAGTCATCATTATCACTAGTGTCAATATGAATATCAATAGTATTACATAAATGGACAGTATTATTTAAAAGCATTCTGATTTACCTTTATTGATTTTATTTATTTATTTATTTATTTATTTATTCTTTAATTCTTTTCTTTTTCTTATGAAAGCTCTGTAACAGTTATTATTATCATTACTGTCACAACTATCCCTGCTGTCACCACTTTGTCTACAATCTATTTGTCTGTCCGTGTCACTGTCTTGTTTTTGTTGCATGATTAAAAAAAAAAAAACCTGTATGGTACAGCTGTTAAAATGTAGTGAGTAGTCGTCGTGGAAACAGGGAATTTTTTTTGTTATGATTTAAACCCATAGACTGTATAATTAATGGACGTAGTCTCCGCGACGTCACCCATCTGTTCCTGAAACGGACTTTTGAAGCCAAACGGTCGGCGCGGCCATATTGGAAATGAGGCGTGCTGTGGGTCTCCACAGTAACAACCATAGGACGCTCCACAGTCACGTGATCTGAGCTGTGCCTCTGATTGGACGAACTGGCGAGCTTGATATTGTGGACACTGCCGAATTAGAAAAAAATTCACCCCCCGTACAGTGCGTGCCGTTAGTGAAATTAGTGATTCAGACGGGAGACATTCTTTGTACCAGGCTGTAAATAGGCTTATTTTGGCCGTGAAAACGGCTTTTTTTTGGCTTGGTGTGTTTGTGACTTCCGGTACTTCCGGAGCCAGCCTCAAGCGGACACTCGAGGAACAGCAGACTTTAGCACTTCCGCATTGCCTCATATTTTCAGACCGGAGGTTGCCGCTTGTTTAAACCATGGAAGGCCTATGACATCACAAAGACTTCAAGACTTAAGCCAGAGAGCTGCAGTCACAAGGAGAGAAGAAAACCTTGAAAACAACCGAAGAATCACAAAACTTCAAGAAGATTTAAGAAAAGTTGGGGGTTGACTTGATTGTCACCTTTCTTTAAAGAGTGCTGTAAAGATGAGGACAGAAAAGACCCAAGACGTCCCTCAGAAAGCACCCTCCATGGAGGAGCGTGCAGATCAAGATCAAGCTTTCAAGGAGACTGACTGGAACGAGCTTTTTTCCTCTATGGAGGAGATCGTCTTCAAGTCATTTGCAGACGTAGCTGACTCTCCACCTCCAACTTCTCTGGCTGGTCCTGAGCCTGATGTCTCCCAGTCAGCAGACAGTCAGGAGGGAAAAGTCAGAGGATCAGATCCAGTCTGCTCAAGATCTTGCTGAAGATCAGTTGTCTGTGGTTACAGCAACAGATGTTCCACTCTCTGTCTCTGCTGCTCCTCTCTCCAGCACCTCAAACTCAAGAAAGAGGATGAGAGAAGGAATGCAGCAAGAAAAAAATGCCGATATCAAGAGACCAAGCAATGCCTTCATGGTTTACATGTCGATGCAGCGGGAAAGTGTTCCTGCAGAAGTTAAATAGAAAGGGAGCGGAGAAGTTGCATCATACTTTGGACAGACATGGAAATCAATGACGGAAGAAGAAAGGTCCTATTATAAAGAAGTGGCCGAAAATGAACGTGTGCGCCACCAAAATCTCCATCCTTCATGGACAGTGGCTGAAAACTACGGCAAGAAGAGAAAGAGGGGACTGCAGCATGAAGACGAAGTGTACATTAAGAAACCACGCAATGCCTTCATGATGTACCTGTCGATGCAGAGGGAAAGTGTGCCGGCTGAAATTCAACTGAAAGGTAGTGGAGAAGTTGCCTCATACTTGGGACAGATGTGGAAGTTGATGAAAGAGGAAGAAAAATCATTTTATAGAGAAGTGGCTGAAAATGAGCATGTGCGCCACCAAAATCTGTACCCCACATGGTCAAACTACAGAAAGAAGAAGAAGAGGGCGAGGGCAGAGACAGCTACTGCTGCACCTACAACGTGACAGAGCTGGAAGTTGTCACAGTGTACATTTATCCACAAACAAGTTGGATAAGATATGTGTCTGGGCAGCCTTCAGTTCAACAGCTCAACTTGTTGGACTCTTCTTCTATCTTGACCGACCCCTCCTTCAGCCAAATGGGCTTTGCAACCCCCCAAATATGACCTGGATGCAACAGCCCAACACGAGCACATAAATGATGGAGTCAGGGTGTTCATGTGCAGCCTCCAGCAGGACAGATCTGCTCCCCCATACCCCACACCAACCACACTGACACACAAATGTCACACAACTCACTGTACATCAACTCATGTACTACAAAAGCAGCTACCATTGTTTGATCTCCATGGGGGACTATAATGTAAATAGAATGTAAATAACATGTAGATATATTGTAAATAAAATGTAAATAAAATGTAAATAAAATGTATATAAATGTATATAAATGTAAATAAAATGTAAATTATATATATATATATATATATATATATATATATATATATATATATATAAAATGTAAATAAAATATATAAAATGTAAATAAAATATATATAATGAAATCAAGCATTCCCTTCCTCTCTGTTTTGCAAATGACTTGTTGATTAAAATATATAAACACCAAAGCATTTTAAAAAAATAATTAAAAAATGAATTAAATGAGGGTCTATTACTTAATAGACCCTCCAGGAATCCACGATTCTGTGAGCGCGGAATTTCTCACGGAAATCACATTTGTCAGCGGATCCACGGACTTTCCGTGGATTTTAATGCAAGGTGCAGAAAACTGCCATGTTACATGTAATTTTCATCCCGGCCACTATATGTCGAGCGTATGCAGTAACGCCAGGCCGGATGAAGAAGCAGACAGTGAATCTACATGGATTCATGGAAGAAGTAAATATTCAGTTTTGGAGCGTTCCTCCGTCAACCTCCCCCAACGACCAGTAAGTGTAAGCTTGCGAATATTATCACAGCTGAAAGAGCAAAACAACACAAAGACCAGTCAATCATGGTCAATCATTGCATTCATAGTCCGCGCTACAGTCTGTCTCAGGCACGTGACACCAACAGCTGCTCACGGCTGTTATGCTGTGAATCCATTTTTGCTGGAGTACGCTACAGAGACACGTCAAACTCTGCAGATCTCAGAGCAGATCGTACCCAAAAGGAAAAGAAACAAAAAATCATCAGCTTTTCAGGTAATTTCATAATAAGGGACCATCTTTATGTCTGCCAATCGTAAAATTATCAGCATACATCAAAACTACGCCACTGGCACAGGACCAGAAGTCATCAGCAGGTCAGACCCAGACGAAATCTGACGCCGTGGACGAGGAAAAGTTTATCTTGGAGCTGGAAAACCTGATAATTATAGACACGACACAACACAGCTTTATATAAGGACACCAAAAGAAAGGAGAAGGCTTGGACTGAAATTGCTGAAGTTTTGAGGGCCAGGTGAGTTTAATTATTATTATTATTACTATTATTATTATTATTATTATTATTATTATTATTAATAATAATAATAATAATAATAATAATAATAATAATAATAAATAATAATAATAATAAATAATAAAAATAACAATACATAGCATACATAGCCAACCAGAGAAGTTGGCACGTTTCGTAAATCATAAAATAAAACAGAATACAATGATTTGTACATACTTGGGACAGATGTGGAAATCAATGACGGAGGAAGAAAAGGCACATTAAAGACAAGTGGCTGAAAATGAATGTGTGTGCCACCAAACTGTACCCCACATGGACAGTGGCTGACAACTACGGCAAAAAGAGGAAGAGAGAAAGACTGCAGAATGAAGATGGCGTGTACATCAAAAGGCCACGAAATGCCTTCATGATCTACATGTCCATGCAGAGGGAAAGTGTGCCGGCTGAAATTAAACTGAAAGGGAGTGGAGAAGTTTCCAGATACTTGGGACAGCTGTGGAACTCAAAGACAGAGGCAGAGAAGGCATTTTACAGAGAAGTGGCCGAAAACGAACGTGTGCGCCACCAAGATCTGTACCCCACATGGTCAACCTCCAACAACTACGGAAAGAAGAAGAAGAGGAGGGCGAGGGTAGAGACAGCTACCGCTCAACCTACAGCTGTGACCGTGCCGCCAGTTTTCATGATGCACAGTTACCCAGAAACAGGTTGGATGACACATGTGCCGGGGCAGCCTTCAGTTCCACAGCTCATCTAGTTGGACTCTTCCTCCATTGTGACCAACCCCTTCTTAAGTCAAATGGGCTTTGCACAACCACTATACTTAACCTAGATGCAACAGCCCAACACAAGAACATTAATGATGGAGTCAGGGTGTCCATGTGCAGCCTCCAGCAGGACAGATCTGCTCCCCCATACCCCACACCAACCACATCGACACAAGCAAGAGTGTCCACATCACCTCATGAACTACAAAAGCAGCTGCCATTAATCACACATGTAAATAGATTGATCTCTATTGGGGACTATATGCAAATAGATTGTAAATAAAATGTAATCAAGCATTCATTTCCTCTCTGTTTTGCAAATGACTTGTTGATTGAAATATATAAACACCACAAAGCCTTTAAAAAAATAAATATATGAATATTACTTAATAGACCCTCTAGGAATCCGTGATTCTATGAGCATGGAATTTTACGCGGAACTCACGTCTGTCATAGACCTTCCGCGGATTTTAATTCCCTCTGCAGAAAACTCACAATTTAATAGTAATTTTCATCCCGGCCGCTAGATGTCACGCGTATGCAGTAACGCCAGGCCGGATGAAGAAGCAGACAGTGAATCTACATGGATTCATGGAAGAAGTAAATATTCAGTTATGGAGCGATTCCTCCGTCAACCTCCCCCAACGACCAGTAAGTGTAAGCTTGCGAATACTATCACAGCTAAAAGAGCAAAACAACACAAAGACCAGTCAATCATGGTCAATCATTGCATTCACAGTCCGCGCCACGGTCTGTCTCAGGCACGTGACACCAACAGCTGCTCATGGCTGTTATGCTGTGAATCCATTTTTGCTGGAGTACGCTACAGAGACACGTCAATCTCTGCAGATCTCAGAGCAGATCGTACCCAAAGGAAAAGAAACAAAAAATCATCAGCTTTTCAGGTAATTTCTTAATAAGGGACCATCTTTATGTCTGCCAATCGTAAAATTATCAGCATATATCAAAACTACGCCACTGGCACAGGACCAGAAGTCATCAGCAGGTCAGACCCAGACGAAATCTGACGCCGTGGACGAGGAAAAGTTTATCTTGGAGCTGGAAAACCTGATAATTATAGACACGACACAACACATCTTTATATAAGGACACCAAAAGAAAGGAGAAGGCTTGGACTGAAATTGCTGAAGTTTTGAGGGCCAGGTGAGTTTAATTATTATTATTATTATTATTATTATTATTATTATTATTATTATTAATAAATAATAATAATAATAATAATAATAATAATAAATAATAAATACTAATAATAATAATACATAGCATACATAGCCAACCAGAGAAGTTGGCACGTTTCGTAAATCATAAAATAAAACAGAATACAATGATTTGTACATACTTGGGACAGATGTGGAAATCAATGACGGGGGAAGAAAAGGCACATTAAAGACAAGTGGCTGAAAATGAACGTGTGTGCCACCAAACTGTACCCCACATGGACAGTGGCTGACAACTACGGCAATAAGGGGAAGAGAGAAAGACTGCAGAATGAAGATGGCGTGTACATCAAAAGGCCACGAAATGCCTTCATGATCTACATGTCCATGCAGAGGGAAAGTGTGCCGGCTGAAATTAAACAGAAAGGGAGTGGAGAAGTTTCCAGATACTTGGGACAGCTGTGGAACTCAAAGACAGAGACAGAGAAGGCATTTTACAGAGAAGTGGCCGAAAACGAACGTGTGCACCACCAAACTCTGTACCCCACATGGTCAACCTCCAACAACTACGGAAAGAAGAAGAAGAGGAGGGCGAGGGTAGAGACAGCTACCGCTCAACCTACAGCTGTGACCGTGCCGCCAGTTTTCATGATGCACAGTTACCCAGAAACAGGTTGGATGACACATGTGCCGGGGCAGCCTTCAGTTCCACAGCTCATCTAGTTGGACTCTTCCTCCATTGTGACCAACCCCTTCTTTAGTCAAATGGGCTTTGCACAACCACTATACTTAACCTAGATGCAACAGCCCAACACAAGAACATTAATGATGGAGCCAGGGTGTCCATGTGCAGCCTCCAGCAGGACAGATCTGCTCCCCCATACCCCACACCAACCACACCGACACAAGCAAGAGTGTCCACATCACCTCATGAACTACAAAAGCAGCTACCATTAATCACACATGTAAATAGTTTGATCTCTATTGGGGACTGTATGCAAATAGATTGTAAATAAAATGTATAAAATGTAATCAAGCATTAATTTCCTCTCTGTTTTGCAAATGACTTGTTGATTGAAATATATAAACACCACAAAGCATTTAAAAAAAAAAAAAGAATATTACTTAATAGATCCTCTAGGAATCCGTGATTCTATGAGCATGGAATTTTACGCGGAAATCACATCTGTCATAGACTTTCCGCGGATTTTAATGCCCTCTGCAGAAAACTCACAATTTAATAGTAATTTTCATCCCGGCCGCTAGATGTTGCGCGTATGCAGTAACGTCAGGCCGGATAAAGAAGCAGACAGTGAAGCCACGTGGATTTATAGAAGAAGACATTCAGTGAGAGCACCGCAGTCTGTCAGTGCTGCACACTACATCGTACTTGGAAACCACTCCAGTCAATCATTGCATTCACAGTCCGCGCTACAGTCTGTCGACGGCGCGTGACACCAAAACCTGTTCACGGCTGTTATGCTGTGAATCCATTTTTGCTGGAGTACACTACAGGGACACATCAATCTCCGCAGAGCAGATCGTACCCAAAAGGAAAAGAGACAAAAATCATCAGCACCAGATTCTGTCTGCGGATCATAAAATTATCCTTGTATATCAAAACTACGCCACTGGCATAGGACCAGAAGTCATCAGCAGGTCAGACCCAGACGAAATCTGACGCCGTGGACGAGGAAAAGTTTATCTTGGAGCTGGAAAATCTTATAATTATATACAACACAACACATCTTTATATAAGGACACCAACAGAAAGGAGAAGGCTTGGACTGAAATGCTAGAGTTTTGAGGTCCAGGTGAGTTTAACCCTTGTGTAATGTTCATATTGTTGTTACTCAGCCAGTGTTTGTGGGTCTGATGGACCCGTTGCATTTTGTGGCTTTTAATGCCTCACAATCAAACACTTTTATGTTAAAATACTGAACAGATGTTTACCTTATCCCAATTACAAGCAGTATAAATAATATATATGGTTAATATTTGCCCTTCACCTTTGTTAGGTCACATTTATAACTTATTTAAAACATAATAAAGAAAATCAATTAAAATCAAGATATGAGTGGGAAAAAAATTACAAGTGAAGCGAGGTTTTTCAAAACTACTGACTTTTATTTTTTTGAACTTGAAATTTAACCCATTCAGGTGCACAACACAAGCTGAACACATGAACACAGAGTAAACATATCAGTCAAGACAACACATCAACCCCATCGAACACATGGCCTTTAGCCACTAGCCTATACAACACATGAGGGGCAGAGCTTTACTGTGTGTGTGTTGCAGATATACTTTTGGCACTTGATGCACGTGTGTTGTGTTTTCCTGTCCATCTTGGGTCCGCACACTTCGCACCGCTTCTTCTTGTTGCTGGTGTTCACAACCTAGAATAATGAAAAGCTCAAAAGAAGACTTGATGTCCTGTGTGTGAGTAACTGCCATCCGTGTGGGCCCTGGTTGCATCCTAATTACATTGGCAGCCTTGCGGGGTGGCTCTTTTCTTGGGCGAGAAGACCATTCAATTTCAGAATTTTTTGACATACATATTTCCTCACTTGCTCCATGCTGACTGGCTTGTTCTGGTCCTGGGGCTGGCTGCTGACTGCTTGGTCCTGGGGCTGGCTGCTGATGGCCTGGTCCCGTGGCTCGTCTTTTTTTTGGAACTGGCTGATGCTCAGTCTCATCATCTTCTTCAGAGTCACTGTCAGACTCTGAATTTTCAGAAATGTGGTCCTCAAATTCTGAAACCTCTTCTTCTGAATCCTCTCCCTCTACATCATCATCAAAAACTTCTCTCTCTTCCAAAATTAATTCCAGGGCCCTCTGCAAAGAGCACCTTTTGGCCATCTTGATCAGTTATGATAAGAAACCACACTTGCAAAGCTATAATTATAGAGTCCCGCCTCCAATTTGTAGCAGATAGAGTGTGAGAAAATGAAGATTCCCGCAAGGAACTGCTTCTTTTGTGTTTCTGCACCTGCGGTTCCAACACAAGGTTGCAACATTGTTTGTCAACACTGTCTGCTCTCATTTTGTAGCACATTTGACCCTCTGACGTGCTGTGTACCTACATTCTGTCCTCCTCCTGTCTAGGCCTGCTGTGTGTGTGTGTGTGTGTGTGTGTGTGTGTGTGTGTGTGTGTGTGTGTGTGTGTGTACACGTGTGTGAGTGCTTGTGTGAATGCGTGTGCGCGTGTGTATGTGTGTGTGTGGTACACAGAACATCAATTTCCACACTTCTATTAGCCCCGGGTCCAGTGGACCCGAACATCTTATATGTAATAGTAATGTGTAGGGGGGGTGTATGGTGTGTGGTCATTAAATATGTATTCTGATATATGTTCTTCACAGAAAATGAGCCAAAGCCAGTGAGTCTCAGTTTGAAAAATTAATTAATTGTATCATTTTTCTTTTAATAAAAAAGGAAAACGGGTCCCACAGACCCGAACACCACACAAGGGTTAACATGCAAATTTATTAACATGAATGTTGTTATGGTTGTGTTTTCTGTGGGAACGTGGTTCTCCTGTGATCTCACTTATTTTGCGCTGCACTGCGCTCCAGAGATGAAATCCGGTGTAAATGGGTGTGTGCCGAAAACCATGGTGCTGACAGACTCTAGCGTGCACAGAGTATGGGTGAATTAGGGGTAACGCAAGATTATTTCATTTTTTCCCCTGCAATTTTCTGGACTTTTCCCCCACTGATTCTGTCATGCATATTGGAACAAAAAATTGTCAAAGTTAGCCTCTGAAAATGAAACATGTTTTGATGAACATTTGTTAGTTTAACATAAATGTCTTCATTACTTTAAAATTTAAATGTACCATCAAATACATTGACATCAGTACTTTCATCAAAACTGAATTCAACAGGACTTCTAGACTCCAAATCCAGAGATGTGGTCTCAGTGGAAATGCTGTAGGCTGGTGGATTAGTGACTGAAGATGATCAAATGTGTTTGGAGTTGTTTGCACATGTGATCTATGATACACAGCAAAATTAGCATTTAATCAACTAAGATCATGAAAACCCCTTTGCAGATACTACTACTACTACTACTACTAATAATAATAATAATAATAATAATAATGATAATAATAATAATAACATTAATATTAATAATATAATAATATTAATAATAATCGATAACCCTAAACCAGTGAAGTTGGCACATTTTGTAAATCGTGAATAAAAAAAGAATACAATGATTTGCAAATCCCTTTCAACCTATATTCAATTGAATACACAGCAAAGACAAGATACTTAACGCTTGAACTGGTTGATAATAAAAATAATGATAATAATAAAAATCAAAATAATAATAATAAAAGTAATATTTATATTATTTCTCATTGTAATAATAGCATTAATATTAATAATAATTAACATAATTTGCAAATAATACACAGCAAAGACATGAAACTTAACATTTGAACTTGTGAAAATAAATTAATAATAATAATAAAAGTCATTATACTAATAATAATTATATTTATATTAATTGTCAAAATAATAATATTAAAAATAATAATATCAATAATAATAACAATATTAATAAAAAATAAGATTAAAATTAATAATAATACATAATACAATGATTTGCAAATCCCTTTCAACCTATATTCAATTGAATACACAGCAAAGACAAGACACTTAACTTTGGTGTTAAGTGTGGTTTGGCTTTACAGTAAAAGAGTGCAGGTACTAGACTGGCCTGCCTGTAGTCCAGACCTGTCCCCCATTGAAAATGTGTGGCACATTATGAAGCGTAAAATACAACGAAGACCCTGGACTGTTGAACAACTTAAGTGGTACATCAAAGAATTCCACCCGAAAAGCTTCAAAAATTGGTCTCCTCAGTTCCCAAATGTTTACTGAGTGTTGTTAAAAGGAAAGGCGTTGTAACACAGTGGTAAAAATGCCCCTGTTAATGTATCATAGTTATCATTATCACTATTGTCATTATGAATATCAATAGTATTACATAAATAGGCCGTATTATTTAAAAACTTTTTATTTACCTTTATTGATTTATTTATTTATTTTCTTTTTCTTATGAAAGCTCTATAACAGTTATTATTATCATTACTGTCACAACTATCCCTGCTATCACCACTTTGTTTACAATCTATTGGTCTGTCCGTGTCACTGTCTTGTTTTTGTTGCATGATTTAAAAAAAAACATGTATGGTACAGCTGTCAAAATGTAGTGAATGTAGTTATTTATAGTAAACGGTCGTCGTGGAAACAGGGAATTTTTTTTTAATGATTTAAACCATGGATGGCCAATGACATCACAAAGAATCATAGATGAAGGGCGATGACATCACAAAAGAACACAGACATTTTTATAGACTATCAGAAAACACGACACCACCTCAAGACTTAAACCAGGGAGCCGCAGTCACACCGAGAGAAGAAAACCTCGAAAACAACTTAACTTTGGAACTGGTAAGTAGTAATAATAATAAAAGTCAAAATATAAATATTCATAATAATTATAATAATAATAATAATAACAATAATAATTATTATTATTATTACTATAATTATAATAATTATAATAAAAATAATAATAATAATAAAAATATTAATAATAATTTTACATCAGCCTAAACCAGTGAAGTTGGCACGTTTTGTAAGGAATAAATAAAAACAGAATACAATGATTTGCAAATCCCTTTCAACCTATATTCAATTGAATACACAGCAAAGACAAGATACTTAATGTTCAAACTGGTAAATAATAAAAATAATAATAAAAATATTATTTATATTATTTGTAAAAATAAAAATAACAAAATTATTAATAAAATAATATTAATAAAAAATAATATTAATAATAATAATAATAATAATATTATTATTATTATGATTAATAATAATCATAATCATAATAATAATAATAATAATACATAACCCAAAACCAGTGAAGTTGGCATGTTTTGTAAATAGTAAATAAAAACAGAATACAAAGATTTGAAAATCCCTTTCAACCTATATTCAATTGAATACACAGCAAAGACAAGATACTTAATGTTCGAACTGGAAAAAATAAAAATAATCTATAATAATAAAAATCATAACATTGATAATAAAAATCATAATATTTATATTATTTGTAAAAATAATAATAAAAACCTTTTAGAATTTTAATATAAATAATAATTATAATAATTATAATAACAATTATAATATTATAATAATACAAATAATTATATTTTTTACAATAATAATAATACATAACCCAAAACCAGTAAAGTTGGAAAGTTTTATAAATTGTAAACAAAAACAGAATACAATGATTTGCAAATCCCTATATACAATTGAATACAAAGCAAAGACAAGATACTTTGAATTCGAACTGGTAAATAATAATAAATAATAATAATAATAATAAAAATAATAATAATAATGAAAATAATGATATAAATCATAATAATATAATAAATAATAAAATTAATATTCATGATTATAATAATAATAATACTAATACTAATAATAATAATAATAATACATAACCCTAAACCGGTGAAGTTGGAAGGTTTTGTAAATTGTAAATAAAAACAAAATACAAGGATTTGCAAATCCCTAAGTACAATTGAATTCACCGCAAAGATAGGATACATAACATTCGAACTGGTAAATAATAAGAGTAATTCTAATAATAAAAATAAAATTTATATTATTTGTAAAAAATAAATTATAAAACAATAATAATAACAACAACAATAATAATTATAAAATAATGATATAAATCATAATATTATTAATAATGATATTAATACTAATTATAATAATAATAATATTAATAAAAAAATTAATAATAATTTTACATCACCCTAAACCAGTGAAGTTGGCACGTTTTGTAAGGAATAAAAAACAGAATACAATACCTTTATACCTATTTTCAATTGAATACACAGCAAAGACAAGATACTTAATGTTCAAACTGGTAAGTAATAAAAATAATAAAAATAAAAATAATCTTTATATTATTTGTAAAAATAAAAATAACAAAATAATATTAATATAAATAATATTAATAAAAAATAAAATTAATATTAATAATAATAATAATAATAATATTATTATTATTATTAATAATAATAATAATAATAATAATAATAATAATTATAATTATAATAACAAAAATAATACATAACCCAAAACCAGTGAAGTTGGCACGTTTTGTAAATCGTAAATAAAAACAGAATACAAAGATTTGAAAATCTTTTTCAACCAACATTCAATTGAATACACAGCAAAGCTAAGATACTTAATGTTCGAACTGGAAAAAATAAAAATAATCTATAATAATAAAAATCATAACATTGATAATAAAAATCATAATATTTATATTATTTGTAAAAATAATAATAAAAACCTTTTAAAATTTTAATATAAATAATAATTATAATAATAATAACAATAATAATATTATAATAATACATATAATTATATTTTTTACAATAATAATAATACATAACCCAAAACCAGTAAAGTTGGAAAGTTTTATAAATTGTAAACAAAAACAGAATACAATGATTTGCAAATCCCTATATACAATTGAATACAAAGCAAAGACAAGATACTTCAAATTCGAACTGGTAAATAATAATAAAAAAAAATAATAATAATAATAAAAATAATAATAATAATAATGAAAATAATGATATAAATCATAATAATATAATTAATAAAAAATTAATATTAATGATAATAATAATAATAATAATAATACTAATAATAATAACAATAATAATACATAACCCTAAACCGGTGAAGTTGGAAGGTTTTGTAAATTGTAAATAAAAACAAAATACAAGGATTTGCACATCCCTATGTACAATTGAATTCACAGCAAAGATAGGATACATAACATTCGAACTGGTAAATAATAAAAGTAATTCTAATAATAAAAATAAAATTTATATTATTCGTAAAAAATAAATTATAAAACAATAATAATAACAACAACAATAATAATAATAAAAATAATGATATAAATCATAATATTATTAATAATAATAATATTATTATTATTATTATTATTAATAATAATAATAATAATAATAATAATAATAATAATAATAATAATAATAATAATACATTACCCTAAACCAGTGAAGTTGGCACATTTTGTAAATCGTAGGGATGAGCGAGTACACCATTATCTGTATCTGTATCTGTATCTGTTTGCCCATCCATATTATCCGTATCTGTACTCGTATAGGCGAGGCTTAGACCGGAAGTGGGTGTGTTTGCCCGGAAATGGGCGGGGCCTATACCTGAACTTTATTTTAAGTCTGAAACTGGCTTTTTTTTTTTTCCTTTTAAAGGCTTTTGTGTGATCAGCTATGTATTATGTACAACTGGTAAAATGTGTATGTAGTTGTGTGAAAGGCTGTCTGTTGATTTATAATCTGTGCAAATTTAATAGGTGATTTGTGCAAACATTCAGTGGCAAAATACTAAAAAATATTTCTTGTTGTTCACTTTATTTTCAAAAACACTGTGCTCATTCTGAGCACAGTGTTTCTGTTTCTTTCTCACCAGCCAAACTAAAATCACGCAGCCAGTTAAAAAAAAAAAAAAAAACGCGACACCAGGAGTTTACAGCTTTAAGCCTTCAAATGCATTGCGTGGACGTTGCAAAACAGTTAATCAAGTAACTTTAAATATAAAAAAAGAACTTAAGAGATGCGAGACAACAAAAACCTGAAAAAAACGGTCCTGAATTGAAGCAAGAGGCACTGACCAGCGCGACACGAGCCGTTTTCAGCCCCGTCTTGTCACATGCATCGCGTATGACACGAAATAAGTTCAAGAAGTAACTTTAAATACCAAACAAACCTCAATAGAGACGAGCAAGAGAAAACTGAGTGAGTAGTAGAGATTAGAGCAACGTAAACTACAGTCAACTCAAGCAAGCAAGAGAAGTAGTCGCTGTCACTCGCTGTCTGTATGTGTGTGCGTGTGTGTATGTGTGTGTGTGAAAGAGGAGAGCAGGCACCTCCTCGCTGCAGCATGTGGGTGCAGGGAGGGGGGTGTGCTGTGTGTGACTGGCCGATCACAGAGCATGAAGAGTGAAGACAGTAGTTGTTGATACCCAATGAGGATTCTTTTAGTACGGATACGAATAATCCTAAAAAAAAACTCGTGTTGTATTCGTATTCGGCAAAAATGCATTATCCGTAACGAATACTCGTTTGAAACGAATATCCGGCTCATCCCTATTGTAAATAAAAACAGAATACAATGATTTGCAAATCTCTCTCAACCTACATTCAATTGAATACACAGCAAAGACAAGATATTTAACGTTCAAAGTGGTAAACTTTGTTTTTTGCAAATATTAGCTCATTTGGAATGCCTGCAATATGTTTCATAAAAGCTGGAACAAGTGGCAAAAAAGACTGAGAAAGTTGAGGAATGCTCATCAAACACTTATTTGGAACATCCAACAGGTGAACAGGCTAATTGGGAACAGGTGGGTGCCATCATTGGGTATAAAAGCAGCTTCCCTGAAATGCTCAGTCATTCACAAACAAGGATGGAGCGAGAGGGTCACCACTTTGTGAACAAATGCGTGAGCAAATTGTCAAACAGTTTAAGAACAACATTTCTCAATGGGCTATTGCAAGGAATTTAGGAATTTCTTAATCTACGGTCCATAATATCATCAAAAGATCCAGAGAATCTGGAGAAATCTCTGCACGTAAGCAGCAAGGCTGAAAACCAACATTGAATGCCCATATCCTTCGATTCCTCAGGCGGTACTGCATCAAAAACCGGCATCACTGTAAAAGGATATCACCACATGGGCTCAGGAAGACTTCAGTAAACCACTGTCAGTAACTACAGTTCGTTGCTCCATCTGTAAGTGTAAGTTAAAACTCTACTATGAAAAGCAAAAGCTATTTATCAACAACACCCAGAAACACCGCTGGCTTCGCTGGACCCGAGCTCATCTGAGATGGACTGATGCAAAGTGGAAAAGTCTGCTGTGGTCTGACGAGTCCACATTGCATATTGTTTTTTGGAAAGTGTGGTCCTCGTGTCCTCCGGGCCAAAGAGGAAAAGAACCATCCAGACTGTCATAGGCTCAAAGTCTCAAAGCCAGCATCTGTGATGGTATGGGGGTGTGTTAGTGCCCATGGCATGGCTAACTTGACCATCTGTGAAGGCTCCATTAATGCTGAAAGGTACATACAGGTTTTGGAGCAACATATGCTGCCATCCAAGCCACGTCTTTTTCAGGGACATCCCTGCTTATTTCAGCAAGACAATGACAAGACACATTCTGCACCTGTTACAACAGTTTGGCTTTACAGTAAAAGAGTGCAGGTACTAGACTGGCCTGCCTGTAGTCCAGACCTGTCCCCCATTGAAAATGTGTGGCACATTATGAAGCGTAAAATACAACGAAGACCCTGGACTGTTGAACAACTTAAGCGGTACATCAAAGAATTCCACCCGAAAAGCTTCAAAAATTGGTCTCCTCAGTTCCCAAATGTTTACTGAGTGTTGTTAAAAGGAAAGGCGTTGTAACACAGTGGTAAAAATGCCCCTGTTAATGTATCATAGTTATCATTATCACTATTGTCATTATGAATATCAATAGTATTACATAAATGGGCAGTATTATTTAAAAACTTTTTATTTACCTTTATTGATTTATTCATTTATTTTCTTTTTCTTATGAAAGCTCTGTAACAGTTATTATTATCATTACTGTCACAACTATCCCTGCTATCACCACTTTGTCTACAATCTATTGGTCTGTCCGTGTCACTGTCTTGTTTTTGTTGCATGATTTTAAAAAAACCACGTATGGTACGGCTGTCAAAATGTAGTGAATGTAGTTACTATAGTAAACGGTCGTCGTGGAAACAGGGAATTTTTTTTTTTATGATTTAAACCATGGATGGCCAATGACATCACAAGGAATCACAGATGAAGGGCGATGACATCACAAAGAATCACAGATGAAGGGCGATGACATCACAAAAGAACACGGACATTTTTATAGACTATCAGAAAACACGACACCACCTCATGACTTAAGCCAGAGAGCTGCAGTCACACCGAGAGAAGGAAACCTCGAAAACAACAGAAGAATCACAAAACTTCGAGAAGATTTTAGAAAAGTTGGTTGACTTGATTGTCACCTTTCTTTAAAGAGTTCTGTAAAGATGAGGACAGAAAAGACCCAAGACGTCCCTCAGAAAGCACCCTCCATGGAGGAGCGTGCAGATCAAGAGCAAGCTTTTGAGATGTCGGACTCGAACGAGCTTTTTTCCTCTGTGGAGGAGATCGTCTGCAAGTCATTTGCAGACGTAGCTGACTCTCCACCTCCAACTTCTCTGGCTGGTCCTGAGCCTAATGTCTCCCAGTCAGCAGACAGTCAGGAGGGAAAGTCAGAGGAAAACACAGAATGTGAAACTCTTCAGCTCTTGGACCCACCGAGCACAGCACTCTGTCTGAGCTCAGTGTTTGAGTCACTGTATGAAGAGGACTTCATGGTGCCAGACAGCATGCAGGATGAGGCATTGGAGTTCAACCAGGAGCAGGCTCTGCCCTGGGACTCACAGAGAGCATCTGAAGCTGTTCCACAGCAACAAGAAGAAGAGCCATCAGGCTTTCCAGCAGGCCTGGATCAGATCCAGCAGCCTGCTCAAGATCTTGCTGAAGATCAGTTGTCTGTGGTTACAGCAACAGATGTTCCACTCTCTGTCTCTGCTGCTCCTCTCTCCAGCACCTCAAACCCAAGAAAGAGGATGAGAGAAGGAATGCAGCAAGAAAACAATGCCTACATCAAGAGACCACGCAATGCCTTCATGGTCTACATGTCGATGCAGCGGGAAAGTGTTCCTGAAGAAATCAAACAGAAAGGAAGCGGAGAAGTTGCATCCTACTTGGGACAGACATGGAAATCAATGACGGAGGAAGAAAGGTCCTATTATAAAGAAATGGCAGAAAATGAACGTGTGCGCCACCAAAATCTGCACCCTTCATGGACAGTGGCTGACAATTACGGCAAAAAGAGGAAGAGAGAAAGACTGCAGAATGAAGATGGCGTGTACATCAAAAGGCCACGAAATGCCTTCATGATCTACATGTCCATGCAGAGGGAAAGTGTGCCGGCTGAAATTAAACAGAAAGGGAGTGGAGAAGTTTCCAGATACTTGGGACAGCTGTGGAACTCAAAGACAGAGGCAGAGAAGGCATTTTACAGAGAAGTGGCCGAAAACGAACGTGTGCGCCACCAAGATCTGTACCCCACATGGTCAACCTCCAACAACTACGGAAAGAAGAAGAAGAGGGTGAGGGCAGAGACAGCTACCGCTCAACCTACAGCTGTGACAGTGCCGCCAGTTTTCACTGTGTACAGTTACCCACAACAGCCGGGGCAGCCTTCAGTTCCACAGCTCATCTTGTTGGACTCTTCCTCCGTTGTGACCGACGCCTCCTTCAGCCAAATGGGCTTTGCACAAACCCTAAACATGACCTGGATGCAACAGCCGAACACATAAATGATGGAGCCAGGGTGTCCATGTGCAGCCTCCATCAGGACAGATCTGCTCCCCAATACCAAACACCAACCACACCGACACAAGTGAGTGTCCACATCAACTCGTGAACTACAAAAGCAACTACCATTGTTCACACATGTAAATAGATTGATTTCTATGAAATGTATATAAAATATATATAAAATATATAAAATTTATATAAAATGTAAAAAAAAATGTAAAAAAAAAATATAAAATTTTAAATTTAATTTATTTTTTTAAAAATATATATTTTTTATAAAATTAATATAAATTGTAAATAAAATTAATATATAATGTAAATAAATTAATATATAATGTAAATAAAATGTAAATAAAATTTATATAAAATGTAAATAAAATATATTTATAATGACATCAAGCATTCCTTTCCTCTCTGTTTTGCAAATGACTTGTTTATTGAAATAAATAAACACTGAAGCATTTAAAAAAATAAATAAATAAATATTACTTAACTGCTGCATTCATGGCTTGTCTCCTATTTGTTGGTGTTACATCTTCAACTAGCATTAGCAGAAATGAAGAGCTACACTTCACATTCAGTTGCAGTTGTTGTGTGTCCTTATTAAGACATGGATTAGTGAGATTGTTACTCTCCAGAGCTACACGGATACCACACACTTACATAAACTGTCCTGATACCAGAAAGAACTGGTAATAACTCTCTGACTCTCCATTTCTCTGAAATCAGCCAAAGCAGGTGGATTTACATTTTTCAAAATGCATTCTGTGTCACCTGATCTTTACCATGTGTGCTGGAATCAGGGTTGCAAAATTCCTGGAATATAACTGGGCAAGCAATGGCTGGCTTTTCAAAGTTGGAAACTATCTGTGAGAATGTCAATTTTTGGGAGTTTATATTAACTGCATTAATCTGATCATGTATAAATAGAAACATTTCAGATTCTTATAAGACGACATGCAGCATAAACATGTCTTATGCAATATTTAAATTTTTCTTTTCCCGGCAATTTTCTGGAATTTTTCCCCACTGATTCTGTCATGCATATTGGCACAAAAAATTGTCAAAGTTAGCCTCTGAAAATGAAACATGTTTTGATGAACATTTGTTAGTTTAACATAAATGTCTTCATTACTTTAAAATTAAAATGTACCATCAAATACATTGACATCAGTACTTTCATCAAAACTGAATTCAACAGGAGTTCTAGACTCCAAATCCAGAGATGTGGTCTCAGTGGAAATGCTGTAGGCTGGTGGATTAGTGACTGATGATGATCAAATGTGTTTGGAATTGTTTGCACATGTGATCCATGATACAGAGTAATATTAGCATTAAATCAACCAAGATCATGAAAACCCCATCACAAATAATAATAATAAAAATAATAAAATTTAGATTATTTGTAAAAAATAAATTATAAAACAACAACAATAATAATAACAATAATAATAAAAATGATGTAAATAATAATAATAATAATAATAATAATAATAATAATAATAATAATCATAATAATAATAATAATAATAATAATAACTATAATACATTACCCTAAACCAGTGAAGTTGGCACGTTTTGTAAATGTAGTGAATGTAGTTATTTATAGTAAATGGTCGTCGTGGAAACGGAACTTTTTTTGTTATGATTTAACCCATGGACGGCCTATGACATCACAAAGAATCATAGATAAAGGGCGATGAAGTTTCCAAGTGGAGAAGTTTCCAAGTACTTAGGACAGACGTGGAACTCAATGAAAGAGGAAGAAAAGTCCTATTATAAAGAAGTGGCCGAAAATGAACGTGTGCGCCACCAAAATCTGCACCCTTCATGGACAGTGGCTGAAAACTACCGCAAGAAGAGAAAGAGGGGACTGCAGCATAAGACGATGTGTACATTGAGAAACCATGCAATGCCTTCATGATGTACCTGTCGATGCAGAGGAAAGGGGGGCGGCTGAAATTCAACTGAAAGGTAGTGGAGAAGTTGCCTCATACTTGGGACAGATGTGGAAGTCGATGAAAGAGGAGGAAAAAACATTTTATAGAGAAGTGGCCGAAAATGAGCATGTGCGCCACCAAAATCTGTACCCCACATGGTCAAACTACAGAAAGAAGAAGAAGAGGGCGAGGGCAGAGACAGCTACTGCTGCACCTACAACGTGACAGAGCTGGAAGTTGTCACAGTGTACTTTTATCCACAAACAAGTTGGATAAGATATGTGTCTGGGCAGCCTTCAGTTCAACAGCTCAACTTGTTGGACTCTTCTTCTTTCTTGACCGACCCCTCCTTCAGTCAAATGGACTTTGCAACCCCCCAAATATGACCTGGATGCAACAGCCCAACACGAGCACATAAATGATGGAGTCAGGGTGTTCATGTGCAGCCTCCAGCAGGACAGATCTGCTCCCCCATACCCCACACCAACCACACTGACACACAAATGTCACACAACTCACTGTACATCAACTCATGTACTACAAAAGCAGCTACCATTGTTCGATCTCCATGGGGGACTATAATGTAAATAGAATGTAAATAACATGTAGATATATTGTAAATAAAATGTAAATAAAATGTAAATAAAATGTAAATAAAATGTATATATAAAATGTATATAAACACGACACCAGGAGTTTACAGCTTTAAGCCTTCAAATGCGTTGCGTGGACGTTGCAAAACAGTAAATCAAGTAACTTTAAATATAAAAAAAGAACTAAAGAGATGCGAGACAACAAAAACCTGAAAAAAACGGTCCTGAATTGAAGCAAGAGGCACTGACCAGCGCGACACGAGCCGTTTTCAGCCCCGTCTTGTCACGTGCATCGCGTATGACACGAAATAAGTTGAAGAAGTAACTTTAAATACCAAACAAACCTCAATAGAGACGAGCAGAAGAAAACTGAGTGAGTAGTAGAGATTAGAGCAACGTAAACTACAGTCAACTCAAGCAAGCAAGAGAAGTAGTCGCTGTCACTCGCTGTCTGTATGTGTGTGCGTGTGTGTATGTGTGTGTGTGAAAGAGGAGAGCAGGCACCTCCTCGCTGCAGCATGTGGGTGCAGGGAGGGGGGTGTTCTGTGTGTGACTGGCCGATCACAGAGCATGAAGAGTGAAGACAGTAGTTGTTGATACCCAATGAGGATTCTTTTAGTACGGATACGAATAATCCTAAAAAAAAACTCGTGTTGTATTCGTATTCGGCAAAAATGCATTATCCGTAACGAATACTCGTTTGAAACGAATATCCGGCTCATCCCTATTGTAAATAAAAACAGAATACAATGATTTGCAAATCTCTCTCAACCTACATTCAATTGAATACACAGCAAAGACAAGATATTTAACGTTCAAAGTGGTAAACTTTGTTTTTTGCAAATATTAGCTCATTTGGAATGCCTGCAATATGTTTCATAAAAGCTGGCACAAGTGGCAAAAAAGACTGAGAAAGTTGAGGAATGCTCATCAAACACTTATTTGGAACATCCAACAGGTGAACAGGCTAATTGGGAACAGGTGGGTGCCATCATTGGGTATAAAAGCAGCTTCCCTGAAATGCTCAGTCATTCACAAACAAGGATGGAGCGAGAGGGTCACCACTTTGTGAACAAATGCGTGAGCAAATTGTCAAACAGTTTAAGAACAACATTTCTCAATGGGCTATTGCAAGGAATTTAGGAATTTCTTAATCTACGGTCCATAATATCATCAAAAGATCCAGAGAATCTGGAGAAATCTCTGCACGTAAGCAGCAAGGCTGAAAACCAACATTGAATGCCCATATCCTTCGATTCCTCAGGCGGTACTGCATCAAAAACCGGCATCACTGTAAAAGGATATCACCACATGGGCTCAGGAAGACTTCAGTAAACCACTGTCAGTAACTACAGTTCGTTGCTCCATCTGTAAGTGTAAGTTAAAACTCTACTATGAAAAGCAAAAGCTATTTATCAACAACACCCAGAAACACCGCTGGCTTCGCTGGACCCGAGCTCATCTGAGATGGACTGATGCAAAGTGGAAAAGTCTGCTGTGGTCTGACGAGTCCACATTGCATATTGTTTTTTGGAAAGTGTGGTCCTCGTGTCCTCCGGGCCAAAGAGGAAAAGAACCATCCAGACTGTCATAGGCTCAAAGTCTCAAAGCCAGCATCTGTGATGGTATGGGGGTGTGTTAGTGCCCATGGCATGGCTAACTTGACCATCTGTGAAGGCTCCATTAATGCTGAAAGGTACATACAGGTTTTGGAGCAACATATGCTGCCATCCAAGCCACGTCTTTTTCAGGGACATCCCTGCTTATTTCAGCAAGACAATGACAAGACACATTCTGCACCTGTTACAACAGTTTGGCTTTACAGTAAAAGAGTGCAGGTACTAGACTGGCCTGCCTGTAGTCCAGACCTGTCCCCCATTGAAAATGTGTGGCACATTATGAAGCGTAAAATACAACGAAGACCCTGGACTGTTTAACAACTTAAGCGGTACATCAAAGAATTCCACCCGAAAAGCTTCAAAAATTGGTCTCCTCAGTTCCCAAATGTTTACTGAGTGTTGTTAAAAGGAAAGGCGTTGTAACACAGTGGTAAAAATGCCCCTGTTAATGTATCATAGTTATCATTATCACTATTGTCATTATGAATATCAATAGTATTACATAAATGGGCAGTATTATTTAAAAACTTTTTATTTACCTTTATTGATTTATTTATTTATTTTCTTTTTCTTATGAAAGCTCTGTAACAGTTATTATTATCATTACTGTCACAACTATCCCTGCTATCACCACTTTGTTTACAATCTATTTGTCTGTCCGTGTCACTGTCTTGTTTTTGTTGCATGATTTTAAAAAAACCACGTATGGTACGGCTGTCAAAATGTAGTGAATGTAGTTACTATAGTAAACGGTCGTCGTGGAAACAGGGAATTTTTTTTTTTATGATTTAAACCATGGATGGCCAATGACATCACAAGGAATCACAGATGAAGGGTGATGACATCACAAAAGAACACGGACATTTTTATAGACTATCAGAAAACACGACACCACCTCAAGACTTAAACCAGAGAGCTGCAGTCACACCGAGAGAAGGAAACCTCGAAAACAACAGAAGAATCACAAAACTTCGAGAAGATTTTAGAAAAGTTGGTTGACTTGATTGTCACCTTTCTTTAAAGAGTTCTGTAAAGATGAGGACAGAAAAGACCCAAGACGTCCCTCAGAAAGCACCCTCCATGGAGGAGCGTGCAGATCAAGAGCAAGCTTTTGAGATGTCGGACTCGAACGAGTTTTTTTCCTCTGTGGAGGAGATCGTCCGCAAGTCATTTGCAGACGCAGCTGACTCTCCACCTCCAACTTCTCTGGCTGGTCCTGAGCCTAATGTCTCCCAGTCAGCAGACAGTCAGGAGGGAAAGTCAGAGGAAAACACAGAATGTGAAACTCTTCAGCTCTTGGACCCACCGAGCACAGCACTCTGTCTGAGCTCAGTGTTTAAGTCACTGTATGAAGAGGACTTCATGGTGCCAGACAGCATGCAGGATGAGGCATTGGAGTTCAACCAGGAGCAGGCTCTGCCCTGGGACTCACAGAGAGCATCTGAAGCTGTTCCACAGCAACAAGAAGAAGAGCCATCAGGCTTTCCAGCAGGCCTGGATCAGATCCAGCAGCCTGCTCAAGATCTTGCTGAAGATCAGTTGTCTGTGGTTACAGCAACAGATGTTCCACTCTCTGTCTCTGCTGCTCCTCTCTCCAGCACCTCAAACTCAAGAAAGAGGATGAGAGAAGGAATGCAGCAAGAAAACAATGCCTACATCAAGAGACCACGCAATGCCTTCATGGTCTACATGGCGATGCAGCGGGAAAGTGTTCCTGAAGAAATCAAACAGAAAGGAAGCGGAGAAGTTGCATCATACTTGGGACAGACATGGAAATCAATGACGGAGGAAGAAAGGTCCTATTATAAAGAAATGGCAGAAAATGAACGTGTGCGCCACCAAAATCTGCACCCTTCATGGACAGTGGCTGACAACTACGGCAAAAAGAGGAAGAGAGAAAGACTGCAGAATGAAGATGGCGTGTACATCAAAAGGCCACGAAATGCCTTCATGATCTACATGTCCATGCAGAGGGAAAGTGTGCCGGCTGAAATTAAACAGAAAGGGAGTGGAGAAGTTTCCAGATACTTGGGACAGCTGTGGAACTCAAAGACAGAGGCAGAGAAGGCATTTTACAGAGAAGTGGCCGAAAACGAACGTGTGCGCCACCAAGATCTGTACCCCACATGGTCAACCTCCAACAACTACGGAAAGAAGAAGAAGAGGGTGAGGGCAGAGACAGCTACCGCTCAACCTACAGCTGTGACAGTGCCGCCAGTTTTCACTGTGTACAGTTACCCACAACAGCCGGGGCAGCCTTCAGTTCCACAGCTCATCTTGTTGGACTCTTCCTCCGTTGTGACCGACGCCTCCTTCAGCCAAATGGGCTTTGCACAAACCCTAAACATGACCTGGATGCAACAGCCAAACACATAAATGATGGAGCCAGGGTGTCCATGTGCAGCCTCCATCAGGACAGATCTGCTCCCCAATACCAAACACCAACCACACCGACACAAGTGAGTGTCCACATCAACTCGTGAACTACAAAAGCAACTACCATTGTTCACACATGTAAATAGATTGATTTCTATGAAATGTATATAAAATATATATAAAATATATAAAATTTATATAAAATGTAAAAAAAAATGTAAAAAAAATATAAAATTTTAAATTTAATTTATTTTTTTAAAAATATATATTTTTTTATAAAATTAATATAAATTGTAAATAAAATTAATATATAATGTAAATAAATTAATATATAATGTAAATAAAATGTAAATAAAATTTATATAAAATGTAAATAAAATATATTTATAATGACATCAAGCATTCCTTTCCTCTCTGTTTTGCAAATGACTTGTTTATTGAAATAAATAAACACTGAAGCATTTAAAAAAAATAAATAAATAAATATTACTTAACTGCTGCATTCATGGCTTGTCTCCTATTTGTTGGTGTTACATCTTCAACTAGCATTAGCAGAAATGAAGAGCTACACTTCACATTCAGTTGCAGTTGTTGTGTGTCCTTATTAAGACATGGATTAGTGAGATTGTTACTCTCCAGAGCTACACGGATACCACACACTTACATAAACTGTCCTGATACCAGAAAGAACTAGTAATAACTCTCTGACTCTCCATTTCTCTGAAATCAACCAAAGCAGGTGGATTTACATTTTTCAAAATGCATTCTGTGTCACCTGATCTTTACCATGTGTGCTGGAATCAGGGTTGCAAAATTCCTGGAATATAACTGGGCAAGCAATGGCTGGCTTTTCAAAGTTGGAAACTATCTGTGAGAATGTCAATTTTTGGGAGTTTATATTAACTGCATTAATCTGATCATGTATAAATAGAAACATTTCAGATTCTTATAAGACGACATGCAGCATAAACATGTCTTATGCAATATTTAAATTTTTCTTTTCCCGGCAATTTTCTGGAATTTTTCCCCACTGATTCTGTCATGCATATTGGCACAAAAAATTGTCAAAGTTAGCCTCTGAAAATGAAACATGTTTTGATGAACATTTGTTAGTTTAACATAAATGTCTTCATTACTTTAAAATTAAAATGTACCATCAAATACATTGACATCAGTACTTTCATCAAAACTGAATTCAACAGGACTTCTAGACTCCAAATCCAGAGATGTGGTCTCAGTGGAAATGCTGTAGGCTGGTGGATTAGTGACTGATGATGATCAAATGTGTTTGGAATTGTTTGCACATGTGATCCATGATACAGAGTAATATTAGCATTAAATCAACCAAGATCATGAAAACCCCATCACAAATAATAATAATAAAAATAATAAAATTTAGATTATTTGTAAAAAATAAATTATAAAACAACAACAATAATAATAATAACAATAATAATAAAAATGATGTAAATAATAATAATAATAATAATAATAATAATAATAATCATAATAATAATAATAATAATAATAATAATAATAATAATAATAATAACTATAATACATTACCCTAAACCAGTGAAGTTGGCACGTTTTGTAAATGTAGTGAATGTAGTTATTTATAGTAAATGGTCGTCGTGGAAACGGAACTTTTTTTGTTATGATTTAACCCATGGACGGCCTATGACATCACAAAGAATCATAGATAAAGGGCGATGAAGTTTCCAAGTGGAGAAGTTTCCAAGTACTTAGGACAGACGTGGAACTCAATGAAAGAGGAAGAAAAGTCCTATTATAAAGAAGTGGCCGAAAATGAACGTGTGCGCCACCAAAATCTGCACCCTTCATGGACAGTGGCTGAAAACTACCGCAAGAAGAGAAAGAGGGGACTGCAGCATAAGACGATGTGTACATTGAGAAACCATGCAATGCCTTCATGATGTACCTGTCGATGCAGAGGAAAGGGGGGCGGCTGAAATTCAACTGAAAGGTAGTGGAGAAGTTGCCTCATACTTGGGACAGATGTGGAAGTCGATGAAAGAGGAGGAAAAAACATTTTATAGAGAAGTGGCCGAAAATGAGCATGTGCGCCACCAAAATCTGTACCCCACATGGTCAAACTACAGAAAGAAGAAGAAGAGGGCGAGGGCAGAGACAGCTACTGCTGCACCTACAACGTGACAGAGCTGGAAGTTGTCACAGTGTACTTTTATCCACAAACAAGTTGGATAAGATATGTGTCTGGGCAGCCTTCAGTTCAACAGCTCAACTTGTTGGACTCTTCTTCTATCTTGACCGACCCCTCCTTCAGCCAAATGGACTTTGCAACCCCCCAAATATGACCTGGATGCAACAGCCCAACACGAGCACATAAATGATGGAGTCAGGGTGTTCATGTGCAGCCTCCAGCAGGACAGATCTGCTCCCCCATACCCCACACCAACCACACTGACACACAAATGTCACACAACTCACTGTACATCAACTCAAGTACTACAAAAGCAGCTACCATTGTTCGATCTCCATGGGGGACTATAATGTAAATAGAATGTAAATAACATGTAAATATATTGTAAATAAAATGTAAATTATATATATATATATATATATGTATATATATATATATATATATATATATATATATATATATATATATATATATATATATATATATATATATGTAAATATGAAATGTAAATAAAATATATATAATGAAATCAACCACTTAAAGCGCTTTACACTGCTGATCTCTTTCACCCATCTTTCACCCATTCACACACCGATGGCTGAGAGTTTCTACACTAAGCACATCAGTTCTATCTAATACATCCACACACCACTGACCAACAGTGGGGTTCAGTGTCTTACTCAAGGACACTTCGACATGTACGAGTGCAAGAGCTTGAATCGAACCCTCAACCTTCCGATTGAGAGGCGATGACTCTATCACTGAGCTATCTATCACACAGCCGCCCCAATCATGACCATAGTTGAGCTGGGCTGGAACGTTGATTGACTGGTAAATTGAGAGCCTCAACTCTCTTCACCATAACAGACTGGTATAGTGTCCGCATCACTGCTGATGCTGTCCTGATCCATCTGTCAATCTCTAGATCCATTTTCCCGTCACTCGTGAACAAGACCCCAAGATACTTAAACTCCTCCACTTGGGGCAGAGATTCTCTCCCAAATTCTAAAATCTGTTATTCAAACTTAGTTTTTTTGTCAGTGCCACTGACTTCTGACAGAACTGAATGATAACATTGTATGAGAGCCCCATGAATCCAGAGAAAGCACAAATATTAAGTCTTATGTTATGTTCATGCCAAACAGATAAAATCCTCCTGAGTGAATTACATGGTGAGTCCCATGTCGAGTGGATGCCAGTTCATGTCCATCAACACCAATGAGGTAAATTGAGTGACGCAAGTGGAGCAGATTATACAAGTTAATCAATGACAAATTCAACCCTTAAAAAATCTGGTCTTCGGCTAATCACTCAAACTGTAATGGCCAATCAACATGGAGATCAATGTATGACCACATGGACTGGCAGAGGTTCATCTGTCTGGTAAATGTGGGTCAAACCAACTATATCTGTGAGCAACTTCCCTAAACTCTCCAACTGGGCCTGTTTTTTTTTTTTTCTTTAATAAGAACAGGAACTGAAAGGAGCTCACATGGAGGAAAATGAGTGAAAAGGTCAGATTGTAAAAACCAACTTTCATTTTTAGCTTTCACTGCCTCTTTTGGCACCAACAGCTTTACTAGCTTTAATGTAGTCAAGCTCATCCTTGTTTGATGAAAACAGATTTGGCGTGTTGTTTGAAGGACACTCCTCCCCTCTGGATAATTTGCATCTTTGGATACTTGCAAATGATGCAAGTTAAACTTTGAAATAAGGAGAGTTAGGGCACAAAAAGTACACACAGAAAACAGGAGACACTTTAACGTTATGTTAAAAAAAAGGGAAAAGATGGAACGACTTTTAATAATATTTTCCACTAAGGGACTAACTGAATTCAGACACAATCTGAAATGAAGCACATAGTATGATGTATTAGCCGCTACTTTTACTAAAATGCTGGATTATAATAGAAAAGACCCTTAAAATTAATAAACAATAGTGCTGAAAAAACAAACCTTCAATCATGCCTGCAGCTTCTTGGTTGTGTTTTGAGATAACTCTCTGACTGTCTGGAGGACAGTTATTAGGTTGTCTGTAGTGGTCAGCCATAAAACACAAGGGCAGAATCAATGTGGATCATCAGCACAGACACTATCTCTCCTGGGCATATTGATCTGTATCAGACAGACTAGTCATGGGACCCCATACACAAATACTGACACTCCTTTGTGCTTATTTAGCTTCAGTGTTACTGTGTGTGCTCAGAGTAAAACAAAAACGGTTTCTCTCTCTCTCTCAGGCCTAAATAGAAAAAAGTGGTTTCTTTTTTCATAGCTGCGGCTCTGTAGCCATATGGTGCAGAACTGAAGCTGGACTGCGTGTATCCCAGTGGTGCTTATTGAAATTCAAAGGAGACTTTTTATGAAGAGAGTTTTGGAGAATTCAGTCAGGCAGGCCTTATGGCTCAGGGCAGAAGACTGACAGTGGTGACAGGTACGGGGGTTCAGTTTGAGAAAAATGTGTATTATGAGGTCTCAGTGCAGAATGCTGAGCGGAGGCACTGGGAGAAGAGACAAAATCCTTCAGCACCAGACATTGTAAAATCACATATAAGCGAAGTGTCACACCAGTGAATGTGCTTCCATGGACTTTCATTATTCTGTGAGTGAAAACAGAAACTCGTACAGAGAGCATGTTTATGTCCTTCTTATCTTTTAAACAGCGCAGACATCAGAACAGTTTGGGCCTAATCTGAACACTTTGGTCCAAAACATGAACTACTGTGTGGAAAGGTTGGAAAATCTAAAACGTGCAACATTTATCCTTCAAGCAGAGCTGCCTACAGAGAACAAACTCTTCTTTAAAGGAGCTATGAGCACTATCTGGAAAAGCTGGTGATTTTCAGCTTTTTTTTTTCTAATGCCAGGAAAAGTCAAGATGAAAGAGTGTTGTGAAAGTGAGCGGATGAGTAAAGCAGGAGGGAAGTGGGGTTGGAGGTAAGGAGAGACGGACTTTGGTGGAGGTGGAGTGAGCTATTACATCATTAAATCCAGAACCACCAGGCCTGATACAAGGACAAAGGCTGTCCCTCTGGCTGCTGAAACAACTCTCTGTTTTTGCAGATCATTAACAGAGTCTTGCATTTGCTTTGGGGGCAAAGAGAAATTGAAAAGGCTCGGTGGAACAGTTATATCACTTAGATCTGAGTCACTGATTGCATATTCTTTGTTCGCATCTTTTGATAGGATTGAGCAAACCTGTCATGTGTCCTTGGCCTTGAATCTGGTACCTTTTTGTATTTGTAGATTACAGGCACATCTGATCTCAGGACGAAGCGACCATATTGCAAAAATGCAGACACAAATTTTGTGCTGCTTGCCATCGTCAGACTGTTATCTCCAGAAAATAAGATTATCATTGTGTCTGTAGAGCACTCCTAATATTCTAAACATTTTCAGTCGTAAGCCCTGACATGATGTACTTCCTGTGTCAGGCTCTCCACTGTTCTCTGATAGAAACATGACCTTTGCAGGTGTGTTGGCCTTTGGTTCTGTGAAGCAGCCACTGTGAATGAGAAGTCTGGAATCAAAGCATCCTGCTGTCTGAAGAAGTGCCTCACACAATGCATCAGTTTCAAGAGTCAAAGCAGAGAAATAAGTTTCAACATATCATAAATAAAAACATTCAGTCTGTGTTGTAATTAGAGTAACCAAAGAAGACTTAAGGGATCCCTTGTTCAACCTATAACAGGCATGTATCGTGTAACATATTTTACTCAATAAAAAAAAAAAAAATCACATGATCTTGTCTTTGAACACAAATATGTTGTGACAGAGTGGATGTTATCCCAGTTGAGCTGTTTTTAGGCATTAATAAACAGTAAACAGGGGAACATGTCGACCTCTGGAGTATTAACCCCTGACCCCGCTGACCAGAAAAAGCCTGCATGGGTTAGAGGACTGCTGGGAAACAGGGGCCTGGAGTGACCATATCACTGTCACCTTCCCCCAGGGCCCCAAAGCATCCAACCCAGTTTGGGATGAGAACAGTGTGGGGATACTGAAAACACTGCCTGGGTTATCTGAGTAGAGCGGTTATCTGCATCCCCGCTCAGATTAACCCTCTCTGAGTGAGTGTGAAAGTGTGTGTGTGTGTGTGTGTGTGTGTGTGTGTGTGTGTGTGTGTGTGTGTGTGTGTGTGTGTGTGTGTGTGTGTGTGTGTGTCGGGGGGAAACACCCAATGTGTTTCCAGGAGTTAACATGAATGGCTGTTGAAAAGCATGCATCAATTTTTCGATTGTAATGATACAGCATGGGGGTTGCCTTGTCTATGTATACATGCAGAAAAGAGAATCAGATTTCTGGCCAAGAACGTCTCATTCCACTTTGACAGTCGTCCCTGTGTCCTTTTTTGACAAGTGATGCTGTGTGTGTATCAAACAAGTTTGAAGAAGAAACAACATTCTAAGGACGATGGCTGAGATGGATGCAGCTGTAGCTCTTCATGTTTTTATTTATGTGTGTGTGCCATGCTGTTTGTTTTTTTTGTGCTGGAGTCACAGACTGTATGAGTGCAGCAACCTTATTTATCATGGCCATCTAATGTACTTCCTCTTCCGGCTGAACGCTAAGGATTACTGAGTCCTGCCAAATCCAACCGCAGCCTGATAGCAACCCAATTATTTACGTGTGTCAATTGAGCTATGCCCAGTCCATATTCGGGTCTGACTAAGCTGTTTACATGCATTTTAATAGCCTGATCTCGTGCTGACTAAGCTCATAGTCCAATTTCTGAGGCTACACATCTATCAGGTCTCTGTGTTTTTTTCTCTTCTGTGTCAGTTCATTGTCAGATGTGGGTCCTTGTCTTCTGGTCTCGGCGAATGCGCCCCCAGTGTAAGTGTTTTCTTGGACACGTTTTTTAAAGAGTTTTTGATTTTTGTATTTTGTTTAGTATTTTTGGATTTTTGGTTTGGTAAATAAATACCTTCATTTCTATCTGCACTTGGGTCCTCCATTTCTCTTGTTTCCTGCCACATCGTAACAGAGGGAGTGGAGAGGTTTCCGGTGGTAGATAATCATGGTAACAGATTGGAAACACTTTGGGTGTACAGGTGTCCTGAAAGAGCACTTATCCAAAAAACGTCCCTATATTGATGGTCCCATGAGGGATAAAAAGTGCTGTACACATTTCCTCAGAGGACAGGCAACTATGTCAGGTTTGGAAGACGAGGCCCGTTGAATAACATGCTGTGACATTACTCACAACAAACCACACAAAAGAATGAGAAGAAGTTTTAATCTTGGCTTTACTGTGTCACACACTTTGGGGACTGTTGATTTATGACTGATCTACTCTGATGAGGACTTCCAGGCTCCAACCGAGTGAAGTGAAGAGAGATGATAGAAGGAGGAGGGGGAGGTGTGTGCAGGGAAATGCCAGGCTGCGCTGCGTTGTTCCTCTGGCTCTGTTTACAGCCATACATGGGCAATATATGAAAGCCATCACATTACAAGGACACACACACATTGAAGCTCAACACATGAAATGTAAGAAACACACCTCTGCACTCTGCAGGCCTGCCAAAGCCTCAGTATTCCTCCTCATGCTGCTGCTGCACACCTTTGTCTGCATTATTATCAGAGAAATATGGAGGCTGAGGAGGAGAGGACATGAGGAAGAAGGGGGATGGGCGAATGAAGGACAATAGGAGGAAGGAAAGGTAGACGAACGCTTTCAGGAATCTGTCACATCCATGGCTTCATCCATTCGTTGAAGTGAGGGCTTCAAACAGAGTGTGGGCCTCTGCTGATTTATTTATTTATTCATTTATTTTAAGGTGGCAGCAAATCAGAAAGTCACATCTTGGTTCATTCTCACAGGACTCCAATAACAGCATTCAAACAGAAGGGACCTCACTGTTTTGTCAAATACGACATGTTGGTTCAATGAACAAAGAAAAAAAAAGTGATCAGTTAAAAGAGAAAGATGAGCAAAGATGGGAGGAATGAAAGAATACCAAGAGTTGTTGGTGAGGCAGAGAGTTGGACTAAATATTTAAGATAGTCTGTCTTCTACTTTTGTTTATAGTTTAGGGGATATTTGCCTTTGACAGATAGGACAGATGGAGGGAAATGGTTGGGAAATAAGTGTGGGGGTAGACGTTCAGCCAAAGTTCCTGGGTGGGAGTAGAACCAGCGGCTACAGCAACATGACTCCAGCCTCTGTGCATGGGGGCTCTTAAGCTAAATCTTTACCCAGAAAATCGGACTTCTTCTGTTTTTACCCCCCCCCCCCCCCCCCCCACCCCACCTTATACCTCATTGATCTTCATTTCCTATACACTCCTCTTTGTCTCTTTTCTATTTCTGATGTCTTTGGCTGCTGTCTTCTTTCTCTACCAACCATTAAATCAGAATTATGTGGTCTTCCTATCCATCCCGTTTCTTGGATAATTCTTCACCTTCAACTTGGTTCATGTAGCTAACTTTGGGCCATAGCTTCATGTTATCTACCCACTCTGTGAGAACTGACGGCTGAGGCACTGTTACAGAACTGTCCTTGAGACTTTTGAAAACATCTGTCCTGTGAATCCACCTCAGATTTTTGTTCGTTTTGTTGCTTTCTTGCTGTTAAAAGCCGGTTAATAGAGCGAGTATGACAGCTAGGCTAACATAGACAGAGAGTTCAACCGGAAGAGCAAAACAAACTACCGCTATGAACCATGGGTAAACTCGCGGAGTCAAGAATAATTAATAATACATTAAACTCTGAGTGGCTGGTTATTTGTTTTATTGTTTCTTTTCTAAGTTATCATTAGTACAGAGCTGATGCAGAGAGCCAGCCTCACTGTCACTGAAAGAAGGATACAGAGGAGAGTTTTAAGAGCACTCACATTGTTAACATGGTCTAAAAACTGTCTTAAACTTTTAACATGGAAAAAATATGATATAACTATGACAGGAAAAATAATTCTATGAATATTTGGAATTTTAAAAGTGTAATATTTGACAACACTTGTTTAAATTGGGTTTAAAATGTAACTGTTCAAATACGTTGGGTGTGAATCAGTACATATCTTGGTATTCTTGAAGTTGATGAATTCAAACAAATAGTCTTATATTGGTGCACTAAGACTTATTTAAGGAAAAAACACATTTTGAAAACAAAAAAAAAGTGCAGTAGATAAAAAGCAGTGGTCACAGTGAGATACAACCACTCAGACAGAAACTGCTCAAGACTCTCATTCCTTTAGTCCCTCATCACCCTATCAATACGTGTCAGCACCCAAAGGTGTGATCGTCTTGAGTTTGACAGCATCAGGGTCCTATCTTACATTCCACACATTCTCTGTCTGCTTTCTGTTTCCAGGCTGAACACAAATTTCAGCACTAACAGAGTACTTTATATTGAGTTCCTCAGACCTTATAGCAGCTCATCAGCATGTACTAGTAAGCGTAAACAGCCAGCTTGTAAAGTGATCTTTCATGAACCTGTTGGAGAAGTCTGGATGTCTTTCACAGGATGTAACAATGAGTGTAAACAGAGTAAGTAATTAAGCTGTCAGGACAGAATGACTAACACTATCAGAAGAGAGATTTTCTGCTGAGAGTACTTCAAAACTTTAATTGAAAGTTTATTTATTACTGTGAGTGAGGCAGGAATTCAACGTGAAACAGGAACAGACAGGGGTGAAAAAACAAACTGGCAAGAACAAGGGTTGAACCCAGCTAACATATCCAATAATCAACGATGTGATGATGATCTTTAATGTGAAAATGTAATGTGTTGATCTATAATGTTAAGATCTATGATATGACAATCTTTGATGTTATGATCTTTGATGTGATGATCATCTATGATGCGACAATCCCGGATAAAAAATTCTATGATGTCACTTACCTGTGATGTTATTTATGATGTGATAATCTCTGATCTGACGATCTATGTGACACCTGCAATGTGATGATGGGCTAGGATGTGACAATCTATGATGTGATGATCTAGGATGTGATGATGATCTATGATCTGAAAATCTATGATATGATGATCTATGATGTGACAATCCGTGATATGATCATATGTTGTGGTGATCTATCATGTGATCATGAGATATCATGTGAAAATCTGTAATGTAATGATGATCTACAACATGAGAATCTCTGATGTGACATTGATCTATGATTTATCATTCTAAGATGTGATGATCTATGATGTCTCATGCTGTTTTAATAAACTTTTATTTCAGCCTCTCTCTGAAATGCTTCATTTTAGCTACTGCCTCTTTAAGGCTCCACAAACCCCCTTCCCTCTGATTGGTCGGCCCTCTGGAGGCCTGTTTGTAGCCGGGGCTTGGTGTGCTAAGAAGAACCAGTTAGGAGATCCTTATGTGATGACCTCATCATTTCAGCAAGTCTTGTGAGGATCTGGTGCTATTCTTAAACGGAGTGTTTTGATCAGTTTATAGACAGATTCAGGGATTTCGACAACATGAATATGTAGAGGTTTGAAAATCTGCACACGTTTAATCTGAGCATCCATCGTTGTTACTTTAGATCCATGTTCACAATATGAAAAAACAGAACACACTCTCTTTAAGCGATGTGAGCAGTGGTAAATCAGTTGGAAAAGAAACATGACGTAAGTGTTCACATGACGCACATCACTACAGTTTCCATTTAAGAAATGAGGAAAGCTGACCCACTTGAACGCACCAGAGATGATAAAAGAGTAATTCAAGATGAAAAACCTTCTGCCTGCAAAACCTGCTGAAAAAAGGTGTGGCTAGACAGGCCAAACAGCAAATAGGTAAGAAAGGGATCTATGCTTTTCAGAGGGATCCAGTCTCAGTTCTTCTTAGCTCATGACTGTCTTCATTTCTTGCCATCAGAGAAAATCTATTTAAAGTAGAAAGTCTCTTCAATGGTTTCCTGCCAATGGAGAGCAGAGACATGGAGTATTTTTTTTTCTCTCCTTTCTTCTTTCTCCAGTTGAGGAGAAGTAATTTTAGCATTCTGTTTAGCTGAGGTGCAGCCAAACCAGCCACACGGAGGTGGTTAATGACACACTTTTGAAGAATCTTTTTTTAATGTCCATGAAATGCCACGAGTACATTACACACAAACTTGCATCAAACTGCCCTCAAGTTGGTTTCAAGCTGCCTTTTGGCCTGAGACAAGCTGCATTTCAACAGGGGTGGATAAAACCACTCAGGCCAAAAACAAATGTGCATCACAAGAGGACCTGAAGTATGGATGTGAATCTTTCTATCATAACAAAAAAGAGAGAAGAACAACTCCTACTAGACAGAGATGCTATGGGTGACCAGAAGTAACCAGAGTAAAGAACTGTGTTTTCTTTCTCATTTTAAAGCATAAACAGAAGCCTGAAGACCTTGTAAAGTTTAAACAATCTTCTGGTTAAGTCACAAGGCACTAAATGTTAAACTGCTTTGGGAGACTCTGTAGTCTTGTTGACCACTTAAAGCACTTTCACACTTCACTTCACAGATTTGCACTCAGCCATACGCCAGCGGTAGAGGATGCTTAGCCCTAACCCTAACTGTACTAGTCCTATTTACAACCTCTATTTGGAACCCTAACCCCCTGTGACATCATCATAAGTGTGGTTTCCCTGGTGACAGATCATTTCCATTCATTTTAATGGGCCAAAATGTTTTAGAAAACACTGAATATTTTACAAAGCACAAGTGTTATAAATGTGAAAAGTACCAGCACACTTCTCCTGAATATACTGAACATTTTACAATTTGATCGGTATAAATCAGGGAAAATTTGAATTCTTTGAAGTGAACCAGAAAATACACAGAAGAATAAGTTTATTAAAGTCAGATTTCTATATATCAAAATGCTGTGCTCAGCATTTCAACATAATGAGTCGACACGACAGCTGGAGAACTTTCTTTACTTAGACTATGAACGTACAGAAGACATACTGACAGTGTATTAAAAACCAGATTCCCTCACATATTTCTGTTGATCGTTGTTAGCTAGACTTCAATAAGAAACGTGCTTTACATAATTTGTATGCTGATGTAGGTGTATCTTACTCCACACAGGCTAAAACAACAAAACAAGTCCTTTGAGTCCATTTTTAACGATAGTATTACTCTTTACTCTTTAGTTGTGAAGAATTACAGACTGGTACTTTTACTTCTGTGTCAGTATTTTAATGCTCTTTCCATCCCACTATGGTTACCCTTGACTACAAAACATGAGCCATATAAAGTATCTATTTGTCTAACACAGAACAGGAAGTGAAAAGGAACAAAAATAAGAATAGTGAATCTAATTCATCATATATCGTCCTCAAAGTAATGTACTTTTAAATGTTTTCGAAATTAGGAGAAAGAATGTTTTTATTTTTAATATAGAGTTAAATCAATCATCATTGGTGAAACAACTGGAGACTGTATTGATTAACGGAAAGCCTCTCTTTGCTTGCTACATGACGACATGTGCCACAAACAACAACCACCACGGCATTTAATCTCTTTTATGGAACACAGCAGGCTCCTCTGACATGAGGTAATGGGCTGTTTGGAGACAACAATGCCATTAAGAGGAGTTAATTGCTCTCAGCACTTAGATTGTTCTGACTGCTGAAACAACCTGAACTGTCCACTGTATTTCATTGATCAGCTGCAGGCAGGAAGGAATGCATGGTGCAGGAAAATTCATCATTGTTGTGGAGCGTTAATAAGTTAACTTCCCTTATCATTATCAAACCTACTGTAACGGTTTAGTAAAGACTCTGAATCCTCCTAAACCGAGTGAACCTGAGGAGGTAAAAAATAAGCTTCTGCTTGAATATCTTTTCTTACATAGCGTTTGCTATACTAACCGAAGAGGAATAAAACCAAATGTGTTTTCCACTGTGTTGTATCGAATTAGCCTGGTTAAGCCCTTCATATGTTTGTTGCCATTCAACTTACAATTACAAAATCGGTGAGGTCGACTTCACATCTTGAAGTTTTATCCAGTATAAAAAAATTGAACTGAGGAAATTGGTGTGCACTCAGAAACACTGAGAACGCTGTAGTATGCATGCCAGGCCTGTAGTTGGCGATATAACTGTAGAGACACACCCCATGTGGCCACAGTTTCTGTGTAAACAGGAAGCCGAAATGCAACAACACCTTTGCATTTCATCCTGAAACTGTTGTTTTGTAAACACTGTTTGCAGCCCATTCACCCTTTAACAAGCAGCAGGATGGAGGATGGAGCAGGAGGAGCATTTATCTGACCGTCACAGGATCAGTATGGGGTTTAGTGTTTTGTCCATAATTACCTGAACAAGTAGCCTGGAGCAACAGATGGATAGAGATTAACAATGTGTTAAGTTTTGTGAACTTGATTGGGAAAATTGTCTGAAATTGTCAACAATCTGACGTTCTTCAGGATAAAACTCTGTTTTTGGTATTTCCTAACCGAAGCGGACAGCTGAGCTGAAGCAATAAATTAGAAAAAGAAAAAAAAAAAAAAATCAAAATGAATGAATAAACTCAGGGGATTCATTGCAGTGGTCCAGTTCTTTCTTTCTCCATGTCGGCAAAGTAACTTTAGCGGAGGTAAAGCACGAAGACGCTTCAGGCTAAATGGCTGTTCCACAGTGACCCATTTCCCAGAGTGCCCTGTGCCTAACATTTTAAGTGATGGATGCTTCAAGACATCCTTCCCTCGCTGACTGTCGCTTGACACACAGATAAAGACATGGCAGCACGTGCATGTGTGTTTGTGTGTGTGTGTCCATGTCCTTGCGTGCTTCAGAGCGTTTGCTATAATGTTCGACCCACACGGAGGCAAAGTTAATAAAAAAACATGAGCCACATGTTGGAACACTTTACCTCTGTGGTGTCATTTGGATGGATTGAAAGCAAAACCACACAGACAGCTGTGTTACCCGCAGACTGTATCAAACATGTAATCTCAGTAGCATCACCCACCAATCTGAAGTCATGTTTTAGAGGCTATCAATAATGATTACAACACTGAAAAAGCTGACTCAACCTTACTTCAGGTTGAATTAGCAAGAGGCAAAATAAAGACCTAAGGTGGACCCATGACCTCTTTTCTGAAAAATGCAGTCTGCCTGTCTGTGAGTCAAGTCAGCTGTGCCTCTGATTAAGCAAAATGTAAAACCTAAATATCTTCAAAGATAAAGAGCAAAAAAACATCCGTGTCCGTTCAGTCTGCGCTGATAGAAACATTAAATATTTAGACTGAAACCTTTTTTGGACAAGGCTGTAAACATGTTTATTTCTACTGTAAAGATCAACCTTGTAGAATTGGCATGTATGTGGCTCTGATGGCTTTGGTCGTCAGCTTCAAGAGGACACTTGAAGAACTGCAGTTTTCACCACTTCTGTATTGGTTTTATTTCTCAACACTGGAGATTGCTGTTCGGTTGCACCTCATGCTTTTGTTTCTCATTGCAGTAAAGAATTACATTAGGGTTCAAATATCTTCTTCTGTCCTCAAAGATGACAATATCTTCAAGACAAAGACAAATACATGTATCCACTAAATTGTATCAACTATCTTGGATTAACTTGTTTAGGCAGAGCAGCAGTTAGGAGCTCTCCCAGAAAGACGTCAAGTTGAACTTAAAGCAATGTTAGTTAATCCTTGTTGTGTTGATAAACCATGTATACAGTTAATCGTTTGCGCTATGCTACTTTTAAAATGACCTCTGGTTGACCTGATGTTGAAAAGGTCAAAATTGTAGTCACTAAACCAGGGTCAAAGAGGCACAGAGGTACGCCTTCTTGTTTCCAAAACAACACTTAGAGGATAATTTTACACAATATGGACACAAATGGCTGAATATGTTCACCCCAAAGTTTCTCAGGACAATCCTGCAACCCCGTCCAGTTTGTTTTCCAACCAGCAAGCAGCCAAGTTAGAGCCACTTCATGCATCACTGTCAAACATCAGTACAACACTGCATACTGTGATGGACTTGGTGGAGTATTAGTGTTAGATAATGGGGATGTTTTACTGTTGAGATGAATTATTGTGTGCTTGAGAATTACAAGGTTCAAGTGAATGCATCACCAGCAACGGGCAGTTCAGCAGCCAACGTGTGTGTGTTGTGTGTGTTTTCCTGCTCAGAGTTGTGGGACGTGTTCGTACAGGAGTTAGTGAGTAGAGGGAGGAGGGTTGAAGATGTGCAGTAACAGTAACCTGTGTTGAGTGTTCCAATAAACCAATAACACCAAACCTGAAAGTTTTGAACAAGAAACAAGAAAATAGACAACTCAATCAGCAGCTTTTCTATCAAAAATGTCTGTTTTCTAAAGAAAGTCAATAAAAAGATTTTTTTAAAATGGCTGTTTTTCAGTGCAGATCGTTGGTCACAGTAGCCCGGCCCCCAACCCCCAACATAAATGGTGCTTTGCTCTGGCCCAGCAAAGAGTTGGTGCTTCCTTAAAACCACTTTGTAGCACCTGGAGCCAGTGCTAACCCAGGCACTAGCCTGGAACTAGCACTAGCACCATCTTGGTCGAAAAGGGGTTTGAGTGAGGCGTCAGTCACACTGAACACAGTTTCCCTGCCTCATACTCATTATTATTTTCTACTGCTGTGATTATTCTCCATAAACAACTTTCAAACGTGACATACTGATGCTCATCACTCGACACTCCACCTGCATGCCTCCCAGCCACCCATGTTCCTGAAAATAACAGAGCTTTAGTGTTGGAAATGTAAGGAGTTTGTTTATGGACAGGGTTAGAGAGATGAAAGACAATAAGAAGAAGGGGGTGGGAGAGAGACAGAGAGAGAGAGAGAAAGAGAGAGAGAGAGAAAGAGTTTACTATCAGTCACAGGGGCTTATTGTTTGGAGAAGCGTCCTTGTGTCACTTTGTACAAGCTCCCACCCAAAGAAAAAAAAAAAATCCCACATTGCAGTTCCGTCCAAAATTTTCCATTTAGTACAGCGCTCAGCTCCAAACTCTCTGATGCTCTGTCTGCCTTGTTATTGTTGTTTCTTATCTAGACTGTGACTTTTTCCATCTTTTTGACAAAGTACCCCGTGAATCTGAATCTATATCTTTAAAAATGAAACAAATAAAAGATTTCTCAATTTCAAATTCCTTATCGTGACAGTTTGGGACAGAAGTTCACAAACGAGCAGCCTCCCAATCTGAAAACTGCTGCATTAACAAAAACGAAGGGATTTATCAACATTTATGATGCCTTTCGTATGTCCTCTCAGAAAGGCATCATTTGTGCTCAGTCCAACACATGTTGTGATTTTTGAGAGCTGCCAACTAGTGTGAAGATGTAGCTCTTGGACAGACTACACAAGGTATTATGATTACATGTATTTATATTGTTGAAACAAAGATGTCTTTATATTTGTGTGAAACTCAACCTGTGTTCAGTGTCTGTTGGAGGAAGAAACACAGTTGTTGCTCAGAATAAAAGCCAAGGACATAAGCTATACTTCATGAATATTTGTCCTCCTCACACTGTACTCATTTTAGTACCACAGAATAACAGCACATATGCTTGTTCCTCCTCCTCTAACTTAACAACACACACTTACTTATGTTCTTGTGGAATATTCAGTGCTGTATCCGACCCTCCTCCCACTCTCCTGCACATCTTCAACCCTCCTCCCTCTACTCAAGCTAAATGTAAGCATCCATCGCTCACAACTTACAGACAAGAAGAACTCACACAGAAACACAGTCTGACACACAAGGGTTCAGATACATCTGCTGGAAGACATGACACAGCGTATGTGTGTGTGTTTGCTAAAACCATTGTTCATTTATGCATGTTACAAGTGAAAAAATCAAACAGATGTTTCATAAAAAGATGTTTCTGTAAATCTTTCAGGCATCTCTTTGACGTTGCCTGGAAAATAAATGGGCAAAAGAATCTGAAAAAACAGAGTCAAATATACAAAGTCTTTTTTTTAAGTTTCAAATGATGATACTGAGTCCAAGCAGTGAGTGTTTGGGATGCTCAGTCATGTTTTGTGTGTGTCACCCGAGGGCAGAAATGGGTTTAGCTGTGCGAATAACCAGCCAAAAAACAGCGCAATAACCTGATAAACACACAGATTGAAATCAGTAAAAATAAGACGACTGGAATCCAGAATGTGGCTGGAGACGCTGCGTTACTTCCTGGATTTTTGGGCATGACTCGAAAGCCAAAAAGCTGGCCCACCCAAACAACAACACAACACCTATCCTGTCACACACACACAGTAACACACTCACTGAGACACACACAGCACTTCTTACCCACCCCTTAGTAACATACTAACCTAATGTGAGTGTGTCAGTCCGCTGGTGCACACATGACTGCACACACACACTCTTTAGTGCATTATAAAGCAGACTGTGTGTGCAGGTTGTATGTCACTTCAGTGAACATCTGCACCAACCTGCATCATGTGTGCAGAGATCTTACCTGTGGTGGAGTGCAGGCTCTCCAAGCTCCAATAGCGAGACAGGACCCCCCTCAGAGTTCCGCCCAAGCTGCCTCCTCCTCCACTTCCACCCATACATCCACTGACTCCAAGACCTCCATCCACAATGCTGTCCACACCTCCGCCTGTAGGGCTTCCTCCATCCGAGTCAGACCCTGGTGACAGCCCCAAGCTGCCACTGCCGCTGCTGCCACAGCTGCCCCCAGGCAAGGGAACGCCCCCCTCGGAGCCTTGTTGGGTCCGCATCACAATTTAGATGCACCATACAACGGAGGAAATGAAAGTGTGCAGTGAGGAGGAGAGTGGAAATGAAGAGGTGCCTGAGCAGGTGGTTTGTTCTCCCAGAAGGGAGAGAGAGTGCAGAGGAGGAGGAGGAAGGGGAGGTGTCCTTCTAGCTGGTCTACTGCGCTATTCGCTGAGGTAAGCTTCAGCTGTCAACTTGCTGTTTCCTCCTCCCAAGCACAAAACAAGGCTTCTCTCCTCCCTTCAACTCTCTGCTCTTGATCCCTCCTCATACAGTGCTTGTTCCCTCTCTCACTGCTCCTGCTCTGCTGTGTCTTTCTATCCATTTGCACACTGCTTCATTTCCTAACATCACCACCCAGTCCATCGCTCTCTCTCTCTCTCTCTCTCTCTCTCTCTCTCTCTCTCTCTCTCTCTCTCTCTCTCGCTCTATCTTGGGGCTGACATCAGTGGGGGTCCAGCAGGGAGGTTTGTGTAGCTCGACTGTGTCCGTTGCCTGCCAGCGACAGTGTGGATGGTTCACTATTGACTCAGGATCCATTTAACTGGAGACTGAAAAGAGCCTGCCCTCCCTCAATCCACCCGTTATCAACCACACACACACACACACACACACACACACACACACACACACACACACACACACACACAACTTTATTCATAATTCTAATAATTATGATGTGACTGTTCAATTTGAGATCCAGTCCATGTTAGGTATAGATGTTATTTGTTTGTTATGAATGCAGAATCAACATGAAACAAGACTTAAAGGTTAAACTCAAAGTTCATCTTTTTCAGCGGTTTGATTTCTGATTAACTAATCAAGAAATTATTTCACCCTTGTGGGTCTGTTATGTTTTCATCGTAGTTTTTGGTTGAGGTTATTTTTGTCCTCTAATACCTTCAAAGGGTAGTAAATAAAAAATCTGATAGTGTAAATAGAAAAAATAACAATGCATCAAAATCAAACAAAAACAGTTATTAATCATATGTATATTTAAGCCTGATCTTAAAAAATCCCAAGCCCTCCAACATTTTTTTTTGTAAAATAACTAATTCTATGTGTATTGTTCTAAATAAAAACATTGACATTGTGTAATCAAAGTGACATTTAAAGGGTTAAATTAATAAAAATAATTAAATAATTTGAATTTTTGATTACGACTGATGTTGATTGAAAGATTTTAGCAAAAAAAAAAAAAGAAGAAAAAAACTATTATCGTTTAATAGCAGTTTTTGGTAGAGGACATGTTTTGTCCTCTAATATTCAAAGGGTAGTAAAGGGCCTGTTTCCAGTAATGTTAAATCTCCATAGGAGCCTGCCCCCGTATAATTTCTTATCTAGCTCAACTACTGTTTTTTTCTTTTCCGAAAAGTAATTTTACACCTTTCCGACACCCAGATTTCATAATTTCAGTGAAAATGTATTTTTATAAAGTTGTCAATTTCAGCATCAAAGACACAAGTTCGTAAATAAAAGAAGGTTATCTCGAAATTGTAATTCGCAACAAAGTATAAATTTCTTTTGATAAATATTTCCAAAACATCGTGTTTATTCATAAAACAGAAAAAAAAATAATTCTTGGATGAAAATGCACTTGCAGAGACACAATTATGAAGAAAAATGCCATAAATTTGCAATTTTCTCCCATTATATAGTTTTGGATGCAAATTTCCATCAGAAAATCTGATAGAGCTTTACTTGTTTCATATGTGTACCAAAAATCAGCTAATTCCATGTGGTGGAACGTTCTCATATCGCCGCCTGAATGTGGCTGTAAATTGAAAGAAAAGGGGAAATGAGTAACAACCTTGTCTGAAACCCTATTATATAGCTTATTATATACAAACTTTTATATTGAATATCAGAGCGGATATTTTCATGACAGTTTCATGATGTGTAACGACTAAATAAATAGTATCGATATAAAGATTTACACTGAGGACACCCTGATACATGAATACTGTTCTATCTCAAGTTGTCCTCTTCTGAATTTTCTGATCATGTGGCCTTGTACATTTATCCGTATCTTCTTGTCTTTGTCTATACGTTTACGAAATCATTCACTCGACGCTAGCTATTCTTGTCTCAATTTCCTTGTTTTATTGTCCCATCTCCAAAGCGTTTTGGCTCTGTCAGGGTTGGGACCCTGACTTGTCTCACTTTCTTTGTGCCTGCCGACCACGCCACATCGGATAGATAGATTATACATATGAAATACTTTATTTTGTTCTAAGTAATCAATCAATTCTGCTCTTCTTTGAGGTATTGAATGTGATTTATTATATTGTCCTGTTATTTTGTGTAATTAGTTGTTCGTTATTTATCACACATTTTCGCATAATTGTACAAAACTACTAAGTATTAGCTGTTTACAGTAATCATCGGTGGCTTGCTATTTTGTTACTTTATCAACGCTTCATAAACCAATTGTTATGGTTTCAAGATGGAGGGTAAATGTGTTGGAGAAGAGTGTCAAGTATACTTCAAGAAACGTAGTGGCAATAAGAACAGAAGTGCACGCAATGTAAATAGTCCACAATATAAATGGCTCCTAGATACGCTGGTGCAACAAGGATTGATGTCAGCAAAGGAACAAGCATTTCTTTGCCAGAAGTGCTACATGAAGTATCTTCGGAACAAAAATCAGCCTGAACCTGAACCCGAGCAGAACCAGGAAATAGAGGAAGAAGACGACTCCCTGTCCCATATTGTGCCGTTGCTGACCCTTCATGATCTTTTGAATGGATCATCTTCACACAAAAAATGCTGTCTCTGTCTTGTTACCTTTGCAAAAAATGGAACAAAATCATCAGTCTTACCAAAATGTGCAAGACATCACCTGATCTATTCACACAAACTGTGGTGTCCCACCTCATCCCGCGTCTGCTCCATTCACCTTATTGGTAACGACTTAGATCCGTCTACAGAGGTTGTCCTTGATGGTAGAGGTTCCTTGGAATCTCAGTTACCATCAAAATCATCCGAAATCATTAATGACCTCCTAGAGGTGTCGCACGTCCTTTCACTGAACCAGTCTGCGTTTACAATAAGCTTTTCTTCTCTTGATGACTCGGCATGCATGGCCTGGACAGGTTGGTCCAAAGATCAGTTCCTTGAAATCCACTCGCACTGTTCCCCATATCTTTCATCTGGTATATATACCAAGACTACACACGATGCTCTATTACTGTAGGTATTATACAATCGCCCGTAGCTATGAATACTCCCGTAAATGCGAAAACCAACCAAAATCATAAGGAACACGTTTTGTTTGTTGTTCTGTCTATTTGTCAGCCAATGTCTTCAACCACGGGGACTTGTGAAGTAGCCATCTTGGATTTTTTAATGAAAAAGTGTTTCTCTCACTTTTTTTCATATCTGTGTACATATTCTCAACATACCGAGCAAATACTCCCGTTTTTTTGTTAATTATCTAAAGAAAGTCGAAAATCAGCAATTCAACCATAGGCTAATTCAATCCAACATTTGAAAATGTTCCACCACTTACATTTTGATGATTTTTCCTCTCATCAATAGCATATTACGTACTATTTAATAGGATAAAAATTGGTTTGCATCCAACGCCCATAAAAGGGTGTATTCTCTAAAAAACACAGTTTTTGTGTCTAAAATGTTATCATCGAAAATGGCATTTTTGAGATTGTTTCTTCAATAAAACAGCCAAATGGCGCGGTGGAAACATGATTTTTTGTCACAATCATGCCATGAATGTATTCTTTACGGTGACCATCATTTGATTAGATTTTCATTAATATTTTACATAACATGCACATTTTATCAACACTTAGACAGCTTCTGAAAGGTACAACTTTGAGGAGCCATAAAAAACAAACCAAGTGACCTAAATCTTTATACTTTATAGATTTGTGACCACAACGGCATGGGCAATGCACCACCAACAGGAAATTTGAATCAGAGAAGGGGCCGTTTTGGAAACCGGCCCTTTGCCCTCAGTGTATTGTTGACCCAGGGATAAAGTTAAATTTGAATTTTAAGATTTTTTGTGCAAAAAATCTTCTTACAAAAAAATCATTCCATATGGCGTAACATAACCAAAGCTATGTCCAAAAATCAAGCAAAAAATTACCTGAAAGGACAAAAAGGTTTAGTAACTAAAACCCTGGAAGACTACTGCGAAGGAATTTCTTCACAACAGTCTCTTATGCCCTCATATTTCAATAAAGGGAAATTTATCTGTTATAATGCATACATAAAACATGAGGTCAGTGAGAGAAAATAATGTTTGTATATTTTGTCATTTAAATGAACCGACTGTAAATGCACCACTTAAAAAGTACTACAGTCAAATTCTTGCCGCTGCTTGATTGATGACTAAATCTTTGTGCTTAGTTGGATTTTAGCAGTGTATCCTTTCCACATCTTTCTCACAGGAGTTTTCTGTTTACATATCACAGCTGTTACTTCACACTTTCCACTGTCAGCCCAAACTCAACACAGGCTAGAAATGAAAATGTCTCAGTGTTCACCAGAAAGGGATTTTCTGTGCCGACCAATACGCTAAGAGAAAAATGCACACACACCCACACATAGAAAAATTACACAAGTTCACACATCAAACTGGGAATGAGTCACCCCGCTGAAGCAGCGCAATCATCAGAGAACAGCCTGTTTAATGGTGAATAATAAATGGACTATAGAGCTTTCTATAGACTTCTGAGGACTCAAACATCTTGCATTACGTGCTGCGTTTACCCATTCACGACACATTCATGTAATGATGTCTGAGGCTCCTACAGGTTTTAGTTAATCACCTTCACACATGCCGGCCCAGCACACACAGGCAGTTTGGGGTTAAACGTCTTGTCTGGGTACACTTTAGCATCCAGCCAGGTATCACTGCATCTGTTCTGTATTTTCCAACCAGGTGCAGCCAGTGAATCTGACCACAGACCACAGAAGCAGTACGACCTGGACGACACACTCAGTGAAACACATTATTAATCGCTTTGTTGCATGAACCCTCAGCCCATCAGAGAGGAATACGTCCTGCATTTAACCCTGTAAAGCCTGAACCATCAGAAAATAGCTTAACTTCTTTTTTTTTTTTCTTTTTGGAACTAGGATGTTTATTGACACTTTCAACAAATTCAATAAAATATTAGTGTTTTCTTAATATCATTTTATTTTTATTTATTTTTTTTTGTATCATATTTGATGCATTGGACAGTTTTGGCAACTTTTTTTTTCAGCAAATATGCATTCATTCAATGCAAAACAAAAATATATTTTAAAAAAAATTAACAACAATTTGGATGTTATTCTTATTTCTCTATTTCTGGTTATCTAAATATCACATAAGATACTACAAGAGTCGTTGAACTGCTGGCAGACTGTAAGACTTTGGGAACACAGCATGTACAGCAGTGAGACCGGCAGGTGGCTGCTCAATTATAGAGCTGGGCAATCACTCAAAAATGATATCCCAACTTGTAATTACACCACCCAAACAGTGGAAACAGGGGGAGGTGCTCATGTACCTGAAACACCAGTTACCTCCCAAACATTCAGGAAGGAAAGAAGACAATGAGAAACAGCCAGTCACAGCACAGGAATAGAGATCGTCATGATTACCGACATTAGGAGCTGAATGGAATCACCATTAAATGAGCGCAGCAACACTGAACACAACACAATATCTACCAGTACAAAGTCAAGTGAACATCTTCAACATGTAAGAGCAATCCTCTTCAGAGATCTTAGAAAACAGAGCAGCAATCACTACAGACTGTGATGACGACGTGTCAGCTACACCACAAAGCTTTTCCACCAATAGTATTCATGGAGCATCAGTGTAACTGGACCCTGGGCAAGCACAAGGTAAGTCAATAAAAACAACTCCTGCATATTCTGTCAACCACCATGGTACTGCTGAACATTAAATAAGTGTGACACTCACTTCACTTTGGGAAACAATGCTGCTCAGCTAGTAACCCTTAGCTAGCCAGCGTGCGACTGAAAATAGCATCAGTGAACACGTAAAATAAAAGTTCAAATAACTAAAGCTCTATTTAGAACTCAACACTGGTATGTTACTTCTGAAGCATTTGATGAGAACATGTTAAGAGACACTTCAAATATCTGAAAAGGTTAAAAAATACTAACATTTTTTTGTATTCGAACTTTGCTAAGAAGTGTGCAATTGTGCCTCTGAAATATAACTGATGCAGGTAATTAATCTAATCTTCTCTTTTGCTGCAGGAAAATACCAAAAATAAAATAAGAATTTGATTAAAAAAGGAAAGACACATACATCCACTCAGCTGATCTGATGGTGTGAGTGTTTAGGGGAACAGCTGATGGTAAAAGAGTGACTCAGAGCTTTAGTTTAAGTGAGACTTTGCTGCAGCCAGCAGGTTAAACGAGGAACTACACTCACAAAATGTGGAGATGCTGCTTGGAAAAATAAACATGACATTCACATTCAGATTTCAGCATCACTGCTATAAGTTCAGTCTATAAAATATGTGCATAATTATGTGATGCAATATCTTTACAAAATCCCTTCCATAACACCCGATAACCCCATATTTGATCCTGGGAGCTGAAAACAATGCCAGGGACAAAACACAGCAGCCTGTGCGTGTAAAGACTCCATCCACACACAGACTGTGTGACTGTAAGAATAATTTTTGTATTGAGCCAAGTGTCCTGTACATTGATCTAACTACATATTTCATAAAATGTATTTAAAAGATTAATCCAAAGCACTTTGAACTCTGGAAAAATACCATTTGTTGTCTGTCGTGCTTCCTAAAATTAGACATTAACATGAAATATAATAATTTAAATCTTTCAGAAATGTAATATGTTTACATAGTTATGTTACTCCTAATCCAAACCATTGTTTAATTTTATTTTCTTAAAGAAAAAAAAAAAACCTATCTCATTAAAATTGACACTTTGGTTGTGTCCCCTGGTTTTCACTCAGTCCTGTTATCCTAACACATCACCCCTCTGTAAAATTTGGAATATTCCACAAGTCACATGGTCCACAGGAAATAGCATCATTCTGATCCTCTGCAGGCCACTGGAAGGCCGGAAGTAGTAGTAGTTGACTCATTTATTTTTCTCTATATTCAATATTTCAACTCTGACTGAGGGGATTCAAGTCTCAGCTCAGTCATGTTACTGATATTATTATTATAATTTTTTAATGTTATTTCTTTATTTGAAAATACAATTTTTTGCATAAATGCCATGTGGCTATATGCTAATTCTCTGCTAAAAACTCATTCCTGTTACTTTCAGTCCTGTTACTCAAATGAGGAGTAACAGGACTAATGGACTATCTTAAAGGAAAGAAAGAGAGGGCACTTACAGGAGGAGGAGATGTGGCTCTTCCAGCCAAGGCAGTCAAGACCAATGGGGGTGCTCTGGGAGAAGCAGTGAGACTTGAGGGGCATCCCCCTGAAGGCCCCGTTGTGCCCTGAGGTGAGTCCAGCATCTATCTGTAAGGATGACAAAGGGTTTTCTTTATCTACATTCATCTCTTTGTATTTTTTGTTAGAAACAGGACAGGTATATTATAAGAAAAGATTAAAGGGTTAGTTAGTGCAAATTCATTCAACTGCAGACAGAACAGGAGGCCATGGCAAAAAAAAAAGTGAAGTGATGATGGATAGAACCAGGATTCATCTGCAAGAGCTCTCAGAAGTCATCAAAGAAGGAGATAAAGTTCAAAAGAAACGGAAACTTGGAAGCAAGTTGGAAAAGGAAGAAGATGAGGATCAAAAAAGGTTCCAAGGTTTGGACCTTTGTTTGTGGCCAACAGGTCTTACTTTGCCCATGTCTTCAGTTAACATTGCGTTGAGTTGGCCCAGGCTCCTCCTGATGACTCTGGCCACTTTACGTTTGTATTTCTTTTGCTCTTCAATCCAGAGGTCATCTGAACACTTTCTCCTTCTCTGTTTTTCACCTCCATTACGGTCAGTATCCACCCAGTGGCTGCTCCTCAACAAACCAGGAACCACAGGAGTTTTCCCTTCAGTCTTCTCTACCGTCAGCTTTCTTGGGTTGGACTGGCTTGTGAGTTGGCCCCCTTTTTGCATGCCCTTATGAGGGCACAGTTTACTGGTTAGGGTTTGGGGTTAGGTTAAGGGTTAGATAATGAGTGTCGATGGTGATAAAACATCCCTTCACAAGCAAGGTAGACAGACCAAGTGACCATAAGCTTTAGTGATACAGCTTGAGGATGGGCATTAAAAATAACAGAATGTTGCACAGGAAAACTGCTACTAAACTTCTTAAACACAAGAGTTTCGAACAGTATACGACATGCACTGTAACATACAGTCTCAGAAAAACTCATAGAATATAACTAATATGTGTATTATCATTATTATAGTCATTATCTTATCAGTAACAAAGAGAAGGGCTCTTTAGCTGGGCTTTAGCTCAACTTTACAAAATCATGACCTGGCCAGAACTCTTTGAACACGTTATTAGATAAATGTCAATTGTGGACCAATATTCAAATCAACAATCATTTGACTTGCATTTAGTTGAACTTTGAATTTAAAGACTGCCCACAGATTAAAAACCTCATAATAAAAATGTAACAAAAAATGTTGCACCCTGTCCTTGGCCTTGTTGACACCGAGAAGTAAAGGTCCCACTGGTTATAATGTGTATGCTTGTTAAATAGAAGTAATTCAGCTACCAGTATTGTAATTTCTTTTAAAATGTAGATCACAAAGGAATAATAAAACTCCTTATTTTTTATATTCTGTTTCATAAATTGTATAGCTTCTACTTCTGTTTTATCTAAGTTGTTGCTAGTCTCATGTTACTTCCTTGTGAAGTGTTTTGCATCAATACATTAAGTCAAGTTCCTTGTATGTGTAAATTTATTTGGCAATAAAACCCAATTCTGATTCCCAAGATACTAATTGTCCCATTTATGTGAATGGTTTGCAGCTGGCAGGACTCCAGGTTGTTGTGTGGCGAGTGGGAGTCAAACTCTGGGGGAAAATCCTGTGTTAAAAGAGCTGTTTCATAGTTCAATCCTATTTCCTAAATGTGTTGGTCATGGGGAGCCATGCGGAGGGGGTCTCTTTCTGACTGTGTGTCCTAGGACAATAGTTGAAGCTGGCAGGGATGTAGGCTAGGGTGGTCTGCAGCATAATCATAATGGAAGTTTGAAATTCTACAGTGGGATGATATTTCTCCTCACAGAGTTCACAAAGAGCCACAGAGAATGAGAGAGTTGGTCACCAACCCAGCCCAGTTTCAGATCAATGCAGATAAACAAGCAGCAACACTTCTGGACTTGGATGCTGGCAACATTAAATAACTGTTTTTATACAATCATACAAATGAGTTAGGGCTCATGTATAAGTATCTTTAATATGACAACAACTGAGTTTCACTACTCTGACTGGTAGCACAAAAGCAGCATTCTCCAGGGCAGAGAAAGCAGCCACTTGTGGCTTTTGGTCAGGTCCTTACAGGCATCACTCAATTCAAAACAACTAAACTGGGGATTATAATTACTGTAAGCTATGTTAATGTTGAGGTTATCCATACTTTAAGAAAGCTGCTGCTAAACCACCACGTTTGCTTGGCACCAAAGCATCGTCCTTATGGGATGGTAATGTTCAGAGATCCACAGATAGACCAGCCGGCAGTAGACTGAACAAGTACCAAATATTATGAAATGAATAATGACTTCAGTAAGTTTATGGAAGCAAACAGTCTCAGCTGCTTTCAAATCCCTAAGTAGACTGTTTGTTGGCTTGGGCCTAAAAACAATAAGCTACTTAAAAAAAGGTCCAAATTATTTCTTGTGCCAAAAGCTCAGACCAGAGACCTTGAGGGGCCTCATACAGTGTGTTCAGAAACTGTCAGCATCTCAGTAAGTAAATCATTTTGTTCACATCAGGTAGTTTTGGAGGACTTGGTAATAGGAATAAAACCTTTTCAGGAGAGCTGGCAACCCACGAAGGCAGAAATGATGCAAGAAAACTGAACAAGAGGCACCCCCTTTGTTAACACTGCTGAGCATTCATTTAGCTCTTATCAGGAATAATTCATTTCCTATTCTTACACAAGAGAGATTCAAAAAGTTACGATGCACTATTCATGTACATGTCACAAAATGTTGGATAGCAAGAGATTATGTCTCATGGTTTCTTGATAAAGATGTCACACATGTCTAGCTCATGCAGCAGGACATTTTCTTACCTCTAGGTCGTTGATGTTGCCAACGGCATACAGACTGATGTGTGAAGGGCAGTCAACTCTGCTCTCGGTGATATCTGGAGGGCTGTGGGTGACTCCTAGTGGGCTAGTGGAGGGTTTTAAGGTTTTGGGTTTCTCAGGGGGGTCTGTCAGTCCCTCCACACTGACAAACTGGCCCAGAGAGGAGACAGAACTGGCCTTTGTTGTGTAAGGGTAACGATACATTTTTCGCTGAGCTGCAGGTTTGGGACTGTTGGGTTTAGGACTCATTGGCCGTAGGGGGCTCTCAGGAAAGCTCTCATTGGCCCCAAAGTGGTATCTGCTCTGGGATGGTGAAATCTGATGAGTAAGGAAAGCTAGAGAGCAGGGACTCAAAGGTGAGACAGGGCTAGTTAGACTGGGTGGGGAGACAACATGGTCACCCAGAAGTAAAGATAGGCCAGATGTGGTAGATGGATTGCTTAGCGAATACTTCCTCTGCTGGACCTCAGATCTAAACTCATGGAGGTCTTCTCTTGCACCCCCCTGGGGAACTCCACGCTTTGAGATAGGATCAGTGTGGCAAAGGGCTTTTGGAGAGTACAAAGATCCTTGACTACTGGGAGAGGACATAAAGTCTCTGCATTCCCCGCCAGAAGCCTTACTGCTGCACTCCCCATCCGGCATAGAATGGGCTCTTTTAAGTGCCTCAGCCTCCTTGGCCTTTTTTTGTTTCTTCCAGGATTGTTTAGCTTTACCAGAATCCGTACCAGCACCAGCAGTGGTGTGCTCATAATTCTCCTTGTCCAATGAACGGGACTCAAATAAGCTGGAAAGGGACTTCTGTGCTTGTGCAAACCGCATGCGGATGTTTAAATTGTCACTGCTCCTGCTTCTCTTGTAAGCCTGCTCATTAGATGACTGGACCGGCCCACAAAGACTGTCCGGATTTGGCACTCCGTTACCCTCTGTGCCACCGGCTCCATGTACAAGCTGATGAACACAGGGGGTTTCAGTAGTAGAGATGAAAAATCCACAGTTTCCTTCATCTGTCACATCATGCAATGAAGAAGATGCCTGATGAGTTGTTTGGCTGTGGATGTCACCTTCATAAAGAACTTCGTGGTCTGTGTTGTCCTTCTGTAGCTGTTGTTTGGTCAGTAGGCACTCATCTCCTATATCTGATACCTCATTAATTATCTCCTCACCACTTGAATCCTTTGTGCCCTTCGCCTTCTTTAATGATGGAATTTTAGCAAATACAGAAAACTTGGAGCCTTTATTTCCTGATTGGTAGCCTTTTGCTTTACTTTTCTTCATGATTTTGTCGGTGCTGGTATTTCTTGCTGAAAGTGTTAGGTGAGGATCTTCTAAGTCGTCGCAACTGCTGCTCGCTGATGTATAAGACAAAGAATCATAGGCAGTGTTTAAATGTTTACATTGCTCCTGGCTTGCAAGGTTTTCCTCAAATTCCAACTTAGAGGAGTTAAAGTAATCCTGGTTTTGCTGGGAATGTCGACTCTTTGGACTTAAAATGTTGACATCATCATTCACTTGCTCAGCAGGCATCAAGATTTCAAGGTAGTCCACCTTAGTTTCTATTTTTGACTCCTCCTCAGTCATGTTGTTATTTTCTAGTGAACGCTCAGCCTCTGGGATTGGCTCTAAACTACTGGCAGTGATCAGATTGAGGCTGACCTCAGGTTGTGAGTACCCCAGTACTATCACTTCCTGCTGTTGTGGAGCCAGCCAGCAGCCCAGTGTGTGGTCTTTGTACTCATCTGCCATTGTGTTGTTCTTACATGTTTGTGCTAAACTGAAACTTTCTGTGTTAGAAATGCTCTGATCTCTTAGTTCTTCTTTAGATCTACCGTCCACTAAAAGGCCTTGGCTCCCTGAATCTGACACAGAGGACTTGGGGCTTTCGTTCATTGTTGAGTTTGTCCCCTCACACTCCTTCTCTACATTAAACAAACTTAAATTGCTGTAGCCAACAATGCCAGAGTCCTCACTGCTCCAGCTCTGCCTCTGGTGCAGTGAGGACTCAAACACCTGGGACTTGTCTGTGCCCTTGAGGTCAGATTTTTTGTTTGTTGGCGGCTCAACAAGAGAGTAGTCTTTTCTTCCAATGCTTTTGAAGGTGCTTCGGGTTCCCTGTGAGGTACAGCCTACATTGCTCCCTCTCCCTGCACCTTTTAAACTGCCAGAGGTGTTATTGTTGGGGTCTGAGAGCAGAGAAACTGAGGCTTGAAGGCGACCGTGAGGCTCATGAACTCTATTCTCATGACAGACTTGTTTACAATAATCAGAAGTTGTTCTGACAGTTTTTTCTATGTTTGTTGGAATCACATTTTGAGCTACATCAGGGTCTTTCCTGTAACTTTCCTGTATGGACTCATTATCAGTAGGATATGTTGGTGTTTGATGTGTCTCATCAGGCACGTGTGAAGAGCAGGCCTCTGAATTGCTGCCAGAAGCTATGAGAACTATTTTGTGCTCAGAAAGCTCTGTTGTGCTTAACTGTGACAGATTGGTTTTGCTGACGACTTCCACGATTTCTTTGTGGTTAAGATGATCATGACTGCTCTCCACCTCAGGCTCCTTATTGTTTGAGAGAGGAGAGGAGGCTGATTCTAGCTTCTGCCCTTCTCTTTCAAAGTTCCTTAAAACCACAGGGGAGTTATCCTCTGTCCCTTGGTTGCTGGTAAAAAGCAGCAGATTCTTCGATAGTGTCCGTAGCGGCAGGGATCGTTCAGACCCTTGACCGGTGTCTGATTTATTTTTGAATGAGCAAGGCTCTTTGTCTATAGAGCCCGAAAGTGTTTCCAAAAAACTGAGCTGCCCACAAGTGGATATTTCTATTGCAGCAGCATCCTGATCCGAGTGATTAGGGATTAGGTCTTGAGTTGGATCTGGAACTTGCAGTGATCGTAACCTTGTGCTCTGTGGCTGTTCCTTAGAGTGCTCTTTCCTGCCTGTGTCAGGTAACGCGACAGGTAAGGCAGCCTGCTCAGTAGCATCAGTATTCAATGAAAAGGAAGATTTTGTTTCTGTAGAAAATGTGATGGAGGAACAGATTTCATTTACTGTCCCAGGTGGTTTCGTTCCCTCCATTGTAGCACCAAAACACGCAGTCTGCTCAGATTGAAAGCAGACATGTGACACCCATGCCTTATCCTTGGGATGTGTTGAATCAGAACAAACTGACAGCCTTCTATTTGTGCTTTCCTCATGATGAGATTGTGGGAGGCAAATATCCACATCATGAGCCAATAAACTGATCTGTGTACCAAGTGTGTCCTTCAGCTCGAGCTCTGTGATATCTGATGCACCATGAGATGTTTTATGTCTCTCTGTGATGTTTGCACCTGCCTCAAAATAATCTGTTTCAAACTGGACGTCCTTCTCTTCTATCTCAGATTTAGAGCCTAGCTGTGCAAAAGTTCTGTCAAATGTTTGTGAATCTACATCTGTGAAATTTCTTCTGCAATTTATGGATCCCTTTTCTTCAGATTTACACTCTATTCTGTGATCTGCTCTATTAAAATATGTCCCCACAGACTTGCTGAAGTGAATTTGATCCTCACTTTGCACTGCTCTGGTCTTCTCAGTGTCTTCATTTATCAAACTCTGTGGTCCTAAATTCCCTCCTCTGAGGGGTCTATCACTACAGTACTCATTGCATCCATCTAAAGCTGTGCTGTGATCCACAGAGCAAGCTGTGATTGGCTCGGTATTCTCATCTGCTACATGCCAAACATCACAGATGTCTGTTTGCTGTTGTGTTGCTTCCACAACCTTGTCCCCTCTGAATTCTATATTTATCCTACATGTTTCTGAGTCCGTAGAGGCATTACATTTGATGGGGTTGCTTACTTCAGGCAGTGCAGGTGACTTCACTTCCTGAGCGTCTTGTGTATAGTTCACCTTTGTGTCAAAGGTTTCAGTGTTTTCTTGGCTTTGTGCGTATAAGCTGCATGGCTCTGTGTTTCCCTTGACGTGAGTTCCAGAGCAAACAGCCTGTAAGCAGGACTGCTGTAGGTCCAGGTTAGATTTGAGGTTCTCAGTTCTTTGATGGGGTCGGATCTCAAAAGAGCAAAGGTCTCTGGTACTATGGTTCATGGGAAAACCAGGGTCCACATTATTATCCGGGCTTTTTCTTAAACTACACGTGGATTGTTCAACATAAGCCTCTGTTGCATCTTGATGACAGTCCGTGGCTGTTACTGGCTCTTTTCGCCTGGCTTTGCTCTGGCATGTGAGGAAGTTGCTGTCCAATGCCAGTCGGCCAACATAGGCGCCCTCCAGTCCCAGCAGGGCATCCACAGAGTCCTCTTCATCAGGACTCAGTTCAGATAAAGTGTCACTGTGGCAAGAGCGGAAGTCAAAATATTCATCAGACGTGTCTGCTTCCCCGATGCCTGTCTCACACCATTCCAGTGTGCCAGGATACAGATCACCCTCCACTGAACATATCTCATCGGAGTGGGGGCAGTCCTCTAGAGCTGGCTGGGGCTGTAACAAGACAGAAAAGGAGATGCAGTTAAAATCAGAGCACTATTAACAGAGGGTGATTTTCCTTCATTCTGTAAATATTTTATGAGTTATCTTTCAGAGGGCAAAGTTTAAAGTATTGATTTTAATTCAAATAAATCATTAAGACCTTAAGATTAACGACTGATTTGACAGTTTAGAGAGCACACTTTTGATTCTCTGACCTGTCATCCTTTCAAGCTGAAAATAAAGGTGAAATTATCAACCCTTTGTGAGGCAAATCAAATGTATTCAAATCTACTTTAACTTTATTTATGAAGCACTTGAAAATACAACAATGTTGGCCAAAGTGCTGTACACAATCCTGAACTATTGATAATGAAGAGTAAAGAAAAAGAATAAGAAACAATAAAACTTTAATAAACAATAAAAGCCAAAACCTCAAACTGAGTTAAAAGCCAGGCAGAAAAAATGTGTTTTGAGAGAGGATCTAAAAACAGAGAGTGAGTTGGCCTGCCTGATGTGCAAAGGCAAGATGTTCCACAGTTTTAAGGTGATGACGGAAAGGGCAGGGTCACCTCTCAGCACCCTCTTTGTCTTTGGGACTGCTCAAAGAATCTGATCTGCTTCTCTAAGAGAGCGTGGGGGAGTGTAGGGCTGAAGCAGGTCAGACAGTTACAGTGGGGCAAGGCCGTCAAGACATTTAAAATAAATAAAAGAATTTTAAAAACCATTCCAAAAACAAACTGGTAACCAGTGAACTGTGGCTAAAATAGGAGTATTGTGCTCTTGTTTCTCTGTACCAATTAGAAGTCGAGCAGCAGCTATTTGGACAAGTTAAAGCCGTGACAGGGATTTTTGACTTAGACCAACACAAAGTGCACTACAATTTACGACAGATTGCAAAGTCATCGTATTTTTGTTAAAGAAAAATTAATGTAAAGATAATAAATTTAAATTTTTAAAATATTTTCTGAGAAACAGCCACTAAGCCTGTTTCCTCTGAGAGGTTGTTTCACAGGGTTGGGAGCTGGCTTCAGTATTTACTTCATTAACTTATTGACTGCCAATGATGTCTATGGACATCAATTTTGTTTTTTCAACAGGATGGGCTGGTGGAGCTTGTCTATCAATATCAGGCTTGTAAACTACTGTAGGGGGCAGCAGTGTTGTCTCTATGAGAGATTAGCAGAGAAGAAGAAGATGCGAGATGACAGAGAGACTATGGAGTGACGTTGCAAGTCAGGCAGCTCACACTCGATCAGAGAAAGGAAAAGTAGGAGCATCTAAAAATCTTGTTTCCTCTTTTTTTTTTTTTTTTGATTGTTTGGGTTTTGTTTTGTCAAAAACTGGTGTGTTTGGTGAAACCAGCCTATATTCTCCTGCTGATTACCAGAGAAAGAGGTGTTTACATAGTCATAGAAGATAATATTCCGTGGATCTGAGAGATCAGTCAAAATGCTCGAAAATGGCTGGCAACCAATGGGTGATTCCAATGACAATGATTTAAATTTGATTTTTACTTTTTGTTGTTGGTTTTGGGACTTTTATCATCACAGTGGACTTTTGGAGAATTACTGGATCAACAGAAGCAAAGAATATAGACATTTGGAGCCATCTGGAGGAGATGCATACTCAGAGAAGATGGTCAAATAAAAGATACACCATGATTTCTATGAAATACATACATGCCCAGGTACACAGTCATGAAAGATACAAGACAGTACACTATGATCAATATGATACGTTAACACTGTGTTGTCTCCTTGGGGTGATCTGTCATATCTGTCTGAAATGTAAATGTATAACGAAACATAACGCTTTCTAACAAGAGAGAATCCCAAATGTCTTCACCTCTGCTAAAGCAAATGTTAACCACAGCAAAACACACACACACACACACACACACACACACACACACACACACACACACACATTCCTCTCAGTGCCCCATCACACGTCTGCAAATGTAAACATTTCACTTACGTTCAAATGCTTCAATGCATCAGTTGCGTCCAGCACCAGAGTATGAAGACGAGAAGCAAACCAGCTAAGCACTGCTCCCATGATGTCCCTCACACATACGCTCAGCAACATAACCACACAGAGCTCTCAGAGGCTCTCTGCTTCCCCGATGCTACTTCCACAAGCTTCCCACTGCTCCCTTCTTCCTCTCTTTGCTTCCTTCTTCCATTGCTTTTCTTATTTATAAGACTCAAGTCACCAGTAACACATCCATCCCATTTCCATCTACCTGCAATGCACGGCTGTCATCTGACACCTTGCAGGGAAATAACTGCTAACTTAACATCAAGAGCTTCCTGTCTCACTGCATGTCAGAGGAGTGGATCTTCTTCAGCAGCTAGGACTTAATCCGCCCTCAACACAGCAGGTTCACAGTGAACTCTGCGTCTCAATAACAAGGAAAGACATTAAGAAGCCTGGCTATAAATACAGACCAGGAACTCAAAGCAGTGTAGGCAGCATGACAGCTCACCTCAAGGGACGCAAAAGTGAGTTTACACCAAACACACTTTGTTTCAATCTGTTTGGGCTAGTGTAAGAAGGAACAGACAGAAACAGAGATGAACCTTCATTTCACACTCTTCTCTTCAGGCTTAGTGGACTTTGAGTGAGGAAGGGTTTAGGGACTACCACTACAAATGAAGGCAAAACACTAGGGGTATATTAATGATAATATTTCATATTCACAGAATGTTTCTAAGTTTGTTTCCTTTTTTCCCACATTTAACACTGAAAACAAATTCTGGATATGAAGAAAGACTGGAGCATTGCAGCAACAACCAGAGTAAACATCAGTGATGTTTCTAATTCTATAGCTGCAGTTTAAAATGTATGTTGTTATTTTTAGATTTATGAACTTTTAATGTTCATTTCTAGTCATTGCAAAATAACAACCACCTTGAAGAAAAAGGCTCAGGATGCCCAGGAAATGAAAGGCAAAGGAAACATCCCCCACTGACCAGCTACACAGCACTGCAGACCCCACTCCCCCACCTGTGACTTGAGAGGCGGGACTAAAAGCAGAAAACCTGCGATGATTGGGTAATCCAGTCACAGAGTGCTAGTGTTATTTTCTGCTAATTAATTATAGTTGAGTGTCTTAAAGCAGCTTAAAGGCTTAGCAGAGCTCCCTCTCTGGCATATAGTGGAGCAGCTTCGCACCACAGTTACCCAAGCAAGCACATGGCCCACGGTATTAGACACTTTTATCAGACATGCTACATTAACAGAGGGACACAGTCTGGACCAAAACAGACAGAAAATAAAACCTTTCACTTTAATTTCAGTCAGTAAAAAGTCTTATAAAACACAGCAGTCTCCATATTTCTGTTTTGATTCATGATTCAAACTTCAGTTCTGTGCCAGATCAAACTGAGCACCAGGAAGTCCTGAGGTCATCCTGATAATCACATAAATTCACATAAATATACATACTATTACATTTCTGTTCATCACACAAGGTTTATCATACATGAACTCCAACTTTTAAGAGGCTTAGCTCAGGGTAGTGGAAGAATTATTCTGCCAGAGGAAGTGGAAGCAAAACATTTTTTTCTCCTCTGGTAGAGCAATTTAGGAAAAACACACACCACAATGGGCTGACTCCATACCACCATTTGTCTAAATTTAAAGACTGAACACACACAAAGAAAAAAAAATACATACACACAGGGCTTTAAAAAGAGCTTGTTGTGGTTCAGCAAAAAACTACAGACAGTCAAGTTAACCCAGCAAGACTGCAACATGCATCAACACATCAGTGGACAAAAAACAGGATTACTGAACATACAGTCAGATTTCTTTTGATTGACGGCTTGCATTGTTTTTGAGGTACTTTTTAGATATCTTCATATTATGTTCAAAGCAATCACTTTGAATGCAGTGCTGTAAATCAATTATTTTTTACTCAAACATTTACCTCTTCTAATACCATTTATCATACATGAAAAAAAGGCAGATCCCCTTTCAAACCCTCTCTCTCTACAGTTCGTGTAATCCAAAATTTGTGATGAGATAAGCACATATGCACAGAAGCTACAGGGGATGGATGCGGAAGTGTTCACTAAACAAGACACTAACAGCTTAAATATAAACTATTACAAGGTTCACAAAAAGATGTTATCCTTCAGGTGGTTTAGCCCTTGATAGCTGATGTTAGCTATGACTACTGAACTATGAGTGCATTTGATAATTATTAATGTGCACCATGTAACTGTCACACACTGTAAAGTTAGTAGACTAGTGCTGTGTATCAAACCGCGCTCTTTTGTAAGTGCACTCACATGACGTGCACTGTGTTCACTCTGCACTTACTGGAACAGTGCACTAAATCTTACCAGGTAGTGTTGTCCCAGATCAAACACTGCAGCTTCACACTTACCAGAGACTACAATTGCATTTCACAGCCGCTCACAGGTGTTCTTCTGTTATTCAACGATTACATTCATCAACCATCGTTTCATTCATTTCTGTCCCTTTCTCTACAGAGGCCAATATGGTGACCATTGAGTGTGAGAAGTGTCAATCGTTCCACACTCTGCCTGTTTTGAGTGCGCCAGCTAATAAATTAAGTGCACATGTTTTTCCATACTGTCAGTTTGAACACACTTATGCACTCAAAACAATAAGTATACGTGCAGAAGTACGTGGTTTGGGACAGAGCATGAGTCTCCATGACTTCATTTATTTGTTTCTGATGCTCAGTTTTTGAACCTATTGGCAGCAGCTGCCATAACAGAACTGCTGACTCAACTGAACTTTTTGTCAACTGAGACTTCGGTAAAGAGGCAGAGTTGAGGCAAGCCTTTAGCCTCCTTGCTAACAGCTACAGTTTGCTCATCTGTCAATCCGTGCCCTTGATTAGGTAAACTTTAAAATTTGATATATAAAAGTTGTATTGATACCAATGCCTTAATCCATTTTGCTTCTTCATCAATTCATCATGTAAGTTTTCTGTGTACAAAAAAGTAGGCTTTACAAGTTTTCTGTATCAACAACATTTAATCGAGGTTACAAGGAAATAAATACAAAATTAGTCAGCGGATCTGGTTATTTCTGGACTTAAATAAATAAATAAAATATAATCTAATGTCTCGAAGTGGTTAAAGCAATGCTTTGAGTTGTTTGGAACCTTGCTCTCTCCATAGTTATGCTGAAGTCAGTCATGAGCCTGTGCGTAACTTTCTCATTTATCTTCTTTTACCTGTTAATGTTTTAGCATTCAAAGTTTTCAGTACTGTTTACTAAGAGTAACACAGACATGTTTCTATGATGGAAGTTGAAATTCTGTTTTAATACCAAAGTTATATTGATGTATGCTAACTACAAACATGACAATGCAATTTCCCATATGTGTTAGCATCAAGCTAGCGCTAAGTTTTCTATAAGTAAGTTGTTCTCAAGTAAAACTTCGAGCAGAAAATACTGAGTCAGAGTTTTCTTTGGAAACTTGTTATACATCTGCTAAGCTAAGATAGCTGAGGCAGCATAGTTGAAGAAAGTAGAACTGACTCTGACTTGCACTATCTCTGGATAGTGATAGGGAGATAGCCCTAGGATATGACTGTCATGCATCAGATGTCTTCATTGTACATCCCATAGTAGTTTCAGCTACTTGTCAGCAATAAATGTAATGATACACAGAGACACAGAAAATTCACAAATAAGCTCACAGTAAATGGTTCCCCCTTTTTTCTCCCTTTCTCTCCACACTCACCATAACATCCAAAAACTGGTTTAGATGAATCATGCACACCATTAAATATAAATAACACACAGAATACCTATCTTTGATGAGATTCCACTCCCTGGTCTCTCACGTTTTTGTTTCCTTCCTTACAGAACTGACATCCTTTCATGATCCTGATGATCCGGAGCTGCTGTCACACTCAGCACAGAGAGAATGTAGACGTGGGTGCTGCGGCCATTCTGGGAACAGCTGACTATTGTGCCACCAGAGTCAGATACACACATCACGGCCCTTTAAACACTGTTTGCAAGAACACACACACATGCATAATCAAACACACAAACAAGGCCCATCTTTCTACTCTCCGAGACAATAATCTGCATTTTGCAACCAGGCCTTTACCTCACTACACCCAGAGCTGAACCAGACTTCTATTCACAACCATTCACACCCACTTTGATTAAGAAAAAATGGAGAAGAAAAGGTGATTTAAGAGACTTCTTATTGAGTCCAGAGGTCAGAGGATAATGGACAGCATGGCTGGAGATGATAGAAAGGGTTAAGTCTGCAGAAAACCAACACAATACACAACACGTCCAACCTGGAAGCAGACGGGCTACATCAGCAGAGGACCACACCAGGTGACCCTCCTGTCAGCTGAGAACAGGAAACTGAGGCTACAAGTCACACAGGCTCACCAAAACTGGACCATAGAGTACTAAAAACTGTCTCCTGGTCTGATGAGTCTGGATTTCTACTCCACATTTAGATGGTCGACTCAGGATTTGGAGTGAACACCATGGAAGCATGAATCCATCCTGCCTTGTATTAACCATAGGCTGCATAGAGAATGGACAGCATGGCTCCACCTTTTTTTCCCATTGTACAGTTTTGAAGCCAAAATACCCCATCAGAGGCGCCGCCGTTGTGCAGACAGAGTCTGCGCAGTAGAGAATCTGAGCCGAGTTGGGTGAATAAAAAAAGTTTTTCATTTTTTCTTTGGAAAAAATGTAACTCACTATTAAAAACTACACAACAACGGTAGCTGTCAATAATCTTGAAACATGATGTAAAACCCTGTTTTTAACTAATGAATAAGAAACTTTTCAAAAAAAAAAAAAAAGAGGAGCTGAACACAATGCAGTCCAATTATGTCTTCATATCACCACAACATACGGATGTGAGAAACATTTCTACAAGGTGTATTATTTTTTCTTAAGTTTGACCACAGCCCATCTGGAATAAATGGAGAGGCAGAGTTTTTGGCTTGTACTGCAGCCAGCCACCAGAGGGGGCAGTTTTTGTGGTGACCTCACTTCAAGCTGAGTGAGATGATGTCCATTTGTATTTACTGTCTACGGTACAAATAGATCTCTATCGGGTAGAGCTCCTTTGGGATGTGGTGGAACAGGAGATTATCATCATGGATGTTCAGACCATAAATCTGCAGCAACTGTTTGATGCTATAATGACAATATGGAGCAAAACCTCTGAGGAAGGTTTCCAGCACCTTGTTGAAGCTATGACACCAGAATTAAGACAGTTCTGAAGGCAAAGGGGGTCCAATCAGGTATTTAATATTAATGTGGACATGAAGCTTTGAAGAAAGCCCCACACACAGAGAAAGGAACTCTGTCAGTTTGTGTCTGGCTGTGATTGTATGGTTGGTGTCAGCTGACTTGTAACTACTCTTTTCCTTCTCACATTCTCCCGTCTGTCTCATATCACATACACATCTGCTTGCTTTCAGTACGTAGACTGCAAAAAGACAGAAAGCTATCATTGATGTCATTCACCCACAGCTTTGATGTTGACAGTAAACATGAATAAATGAAAAGGTCAGCACTGACCATGGAAGATGCCTTGGCACATTTGCTTTGCAAAATGTTCACAACGTTCTGTGAATACAAAGCCCTACTGTTTTAAACAAGAGCTTTCACTTGCTGGAGAGCAACATTTAACCATTCAGAAGGAGAACAAGAATACAGAGGCAAGTGAGAGTCAAGATTCAACAAGGCTTTACTGAAATAACCTTTGGTTCAGGGTTCAAAAAAACAGAAAGATCATTCACAGCCATTAAGATCAGTCATACCTATTAATATTCACTGAACAGGGACACATTATTAAGATCACACTACACAACAAAAGAAAAACTGCTTAAAAATATTGAATGAATGTTGAATTGTTGACTCCACAGAGACAGTGTACCGTTAGCAGAAGTTTTTTGAGTAGAAAACATTCTTCAGTGATCCTGTAAATTTGTCCATATAAGCCCTGTGACAAGCCGGATCATGTGACCTACAGCCCTACAGCTGAGGATCAGCCCCAAGTGTACCAGGACAAAACCTCTCTCTTCTGAAAGTTAAACACAACAGTCAGTCAAAAATGTTTGAAAAACTTTTTTATTTTTTTTCATAAACTAAAAGCACAGAAATGAACAATATTTCGAAATGTCTGCTCAGGTTGCACATACAGTTTATTAATTCACAGGTAAAGATTTTCTTTTGCATTAACCTTCAAAATATTGGTTGATTTAAAACAGCTTTAACAACTTTGCATTGTAATGATGTACAACTACATTCATGACGGGCTATGGCTTTGTTCTGCTGATACCAAGTTTAAAGCTTCGACTGCTGAAATAAATCCATACAGTGTGGATTATTTCTGATGCATCTTCAAAAGTAAAATTTTCAGTGTTTGAATATATCTTTGAACAACATTGTTTCTTCAGCTCAACATCATTATTTAGAATAAAAATAATATGGTATAAACTGTGATTTTGTCTGCTTCTTGATGCAGTGTTATCTGTAGGTGAATGTAACCTTTGCTGACCTAAACTGTAGCAGAAATGTAAACGACAAATGGAGAAAACAAAAAAGAACAAATCAAACACTCAAGGTTTTAATATGGAAAAAACAGAACAAGAAGCAGTTTGCTGTTGAATGTAACAAATTTTGGTGTAAATATCACTTCTTATCATATTTATGTGGGCTTGACTGGTGATGGGAATCAGTTCAGTAAAGTGATTCGTTCACGTGATTTGTTTACTAAAAATGTTCACCAATTCTCCACAGTCCCCCAACCGCTCATTTTATTACGTTCAAATCACTCACTGACTCTTTGACTGAGAGGAAGAGAAGGACTCGAGCAGCTGTTTGGTACATTCAGTGAATGACTGACTGAGCTTAAACATGTGAGCCACCAGCCTCAGTCACACACACACTGTACTGACTGAAACATGATCGACTGACACCATCATTAGTGGAAGTTAGAACTGTCAGCTGAGTAAAATCAAGTTTGAGATACGCTGTTTGAAAACTTACAGCAGCTTTAAAATGCACATATTTTCACAATACTTAAATGTTAAATAAGATATTTGCTGGTTTCTTAAATTTGGAGACATGAGAGGGAGATGTCGGGGAGGGCTTGAGCAACAGAGGGCTTCTGACCAACTCTGTCCTGTTGATTCAGCCAGGACGTACCACAGACATGAAAGGTAGAAAGAGGGCGGGCTTGGGGGACTCTTATGGTCCAGAGAAGGAGACACAAGACGGGACAGAGAAGAGCGCTACTAAAGTTGAGAAATGAACGACTCTTTTCAGTAGGTGGTTCAGTTCAGTTCGTTCACCCAGATGATCAGTTCATTTTGAACAAATCATTCATGAACAACTCATCACCTCCTGTTCTGCCACTCTTCAAACTTATTATGGGTTATTTATTATAAGAAATATCTGCACATGTGATTTGATGACAGTCATAACAGATGTGTAAATTCCTGTCCTTAGTAGCCAGACATCTGCTGCTTTTTTTCCTCTTTTAACGTCCGTGACATGTGCTTTTGTAATAATGCATATAGAATTTTTTTTTTTAAATTGAGAAAAAAAAACATTAAATGTTTGTAGCAACAGGGAGGCCAGCTTTTTATGCAGCTTTTGTATGCAAGCACACATATGCACAAACTCACCAGTAACCATTACACATGCATGCACACTCACTCTCGCTCTCTCACACACACATGCAAACACATACCAAACACACACAACCTTTCTACTTAACCAAGCTTGTCTCCCCTCCAGAGGACACTACCATGGAAACACAGCACAAAGGAAGCCAAAACAGGCCTCAGAGATCTGGGTCGGAATACCAATAGCACAGTGTGGGAAAGAACAGGAAACACTGCATGTGACTCCTTTCAGGCTTAATTATTCTGTCCAACAGCTCGTCCTGAACCAGAAACACGTACCATAACTTTTCATTTTGCCAACTCTTCAGAATAATCCAGTACAAAAAAAAATATGATTGAAAGATCTGGTCTTTAATTTCATTGGAAAAAAAAAAAAAACAGACCGGGTGCCAGAGAGAGGAATGCATTTACAGCATGTCCCACAAATATGAGTCACAATAATGAATGGCTTCTCTTACCATGGGTTGATTACCCTCTGGCATCAATAGCTGCATTCCCAAACCAAGTATCTTAGGCCAGTCCTTTCATTGGCACTGTTTTCATAACACCAAGAAGTGGTGGTTACCATCTAAAACCACTGTTTTCATCTGTTCTGAGAGGAAAACTGAAGAAGAAGAGTTGATACAAAATCGGCACAAAGTAAATGAGAGTCAAATTGTAAAAAACTCAAGTGAAGACCAAAACTGAAAGGGACTGATTTCACAAACCAGACCATAAACTTACCAAGATCGTCTCAATATCTGTAACAAAGAAGTCATCACTAGCATCACCATCACCAGCTGTGACCTGATTATAATCACTGTTAGCATCTAGAATCACTGAAGAGAAGAAGAGCTGGGCTGAAGCACAATTTATGTTAATCCAACATCATTCAGTGCTGAAACTGATACAGCATTATAAGTCTCAATCAAAGATTAACATAAAGTCTGCCAGAGGCTGCCAGACATCCTGGAGCCGCCTTAAACTTTTAAATCAGTGTTAACAACGGGGATTGTGTGAACCCTCTGCTGCAGATAGTTCCTGACACTGAGCCCACTCAAGCTAAAGGAAATATAGGCATGCTTCCAGTTTTCTCAGCCCAGACATTTGAGTGTTGGAAAAAAAAAGGATGGGACATTCAGGCGAGACAGATAGAGATGGAGGCAATAATACAAAATGTTTAGAGAGGACTACAAATGAAACAAAACAAAAAACAACTTTTTTTGAAACAAAAAGTGTGAGCACAAAAATATCTTTAAACATTAAACACAGCGCCGCAGAGTGGAATACGATAAGAACACCCTGCGACCTGAAACACCAGAGGCCTGTACTACTGATTAACACATCCAGGATCTCTCTCTGTTACCTGGGTTGACTTCACAAGACATTTGCAATCCTGTTAAGTAGTACTACGAAGCTGGATATCAACCCGCTCAGTGAATCCAGGGTTTTCCTGTCCTGATCAGGGCACGCTCACAAATAATCACAAGATTGGTTTTTTACCCAGAGTAAGATCACAAGCTGTTAAAGGTCACACACTAAGTCTTTTAAAAATACACCGACTCTTATTCTGGGCTTAAACTCCAACTATTTTCTCAGGTCCATTAACAATGTTAGTTTCAGTGTGCAGCAGGTATCCTGTGCATGTTTTATTTCTCATTTCTAAGTTTAATTACTGGCATCACCTCTTCACACACGCTAAATCTTCTTCATTCTTTAACAGTTTGTGATGAAATATCCTTTAATAGTCAAGCTGCCGTCTCTTACCCAACCAAAAGAAGCAACATTACAGTTTGGTGTCTTTGCCTCCTCTTCAGTGTAATTAATGACTGTGTGATTGTGGTATTAGTGTAAGCTGTGAAAGAAGGCTTTGTGTGCTCATTTGGGTCAAGCGTTTGGGACAGAAGAGTTACCATGGCAAGTCTGCGTACAGAGTATTACAATGTGGCTGCAGGCCTGTTGGTCTGGGTTGTTTTTTTTTTTTTTTTAAACAAAGTGAACTTTAATCCAACCTTTAGCCTTTGGTTTGACCTTTTGTTTTTGACACACAGGACTCCCTTTCCAGGAAATTTAATTCAGTTGCCTTGGTTTATGCCACAGTGGTGAGTCACATTGGGGTCTGTTTATTTTTATCCACCATAACTACAATCTATTCTGCTTTTCCATATTTTAAAAATGGATCCAAAGTAACATTCCTGGATGTTTGGACTAAATGTGTGCAGATTTTCAGACATCTACATATTTATATGTTGAAGAAATCCCCACATCTGTCTCTTAATGGATCAAAACGATCCGTTCTCAAAATTGCACAAGATGGAGTGGTGGGCCTCAAACACTAAGGTCTGCTTATAGATCCCCTGATGGGTAGAGCTTGGATTGCATAAAACAAAAGGATATTTACAAAAAAGTTTTGTAGGCTAAATTGACAGAAATGTAAAAAAAAAAAAAAAGAAAGGAATATCAAAAAATTTTCATATCAGTATAATACAGATAACAAATGTTGACTTTAAATGCTTAAATAGAAAAATATGACTATGTAAGAGTTTGTCATTGATGTTAATGTTTATTTCTTTAAATACTGGTATCAGGAAAGCTCAGGGGTTCCTTCCTCTCTTTGGAAGGCGATGTTGAAAATATTATTCATGATATCATTCTGCAGTGTAGAGCTCTAACATCCATCTGAATACGTGTTTGATTGGTTGACAGCTTAAGGTGCCTGTTAAAGAAAACAACTTTATGTTGGTGTAAATGTTGGCGGGATTTGCCCATGATAAAGTCTTTATGATGGATTGTGGGAAGATTTTATCAATGTGAAAGCAAATTAATCTGTATTCTGTCAAAATGTTGTGACTTGGTGATCATTCAACTTGAAGAGTGGATTGCTATACCGCTCTTCCTCAAACAGCCCAGAGATATAACATCACTAAAACACCAAGCGGAAAGAAGCAGAGACCATAAATCACTCGCTGGATTTCAGCTCCTCTTCTCACATACCAGTGGCCTGAATCCCACTGAAGTGGTTTGAGCCCCCAACCATCAACACAGAAAATTTAATTTAGAAAGTAACACTTACTTTGTGTTGAAGAAAGGATAAAAGAGATTGATGGCTTCTGATCTGACAGATTTATGACTCCACATCGTCTTAAGATGATTTTTTTCTTTTAAATACACATATCAAGAATGTGTCTCACCAAGCCACAGAAATCATCAACAGCTTTGACAACCAAACTTGTCTTCAGATGTAAAGCTCTGAAAGGGCCTCTTTAATATTTATTACATAATGAGATCATTTCCAAACAAAGTTTGCTGTTGAAGTGAGAGAAAGACAGAATACAGGGGATTTGGGTGATTTTTGTGCAACTCATGTGCTGAGTCAAAAATCCATCAACCCTACATACAGCTGTTGACTTAACACCTGAGTTGTTTGTGCTTCGAATGTCATCATGTCATCACAGGTGTGCTCCACCACAAATCCACATAAATATGCACCAAGCGCTCATGTGAATTAGCACCTGTTATATTAAATATTCTCAGTAAGAAAACTTCAAGAAACTTGTTTTTTCCATTTGAAGAGAATGATTTGAGCAAAGTAATTTTTGAGTGTGGAGGGAACGCAGTGGATATGAGACCCTGCTGTACATTGAGATGTTGTGCAGAGGGCACAGGCTGTCTATATGTCACGTAGCATAGACTGGCTGTTTGTGCTCCAGTCGTGTGCGCCACAGCTTTATTAAATTATGAAATAAAATATTATATAGCCTTTTTTTTTAGTTTTTTGGTTAATTTGACCAAGCATTTGGGTAGATATTTAACTCATCTGTTGGGTTAAAATGGACCAACCCATCTTGCTGGGTCAAATGAATCCCTAATGGGCTTTAATGACCCTGTGGTTGGGTTATAAAACAGCCCAAAATGGGTTATTCCTAACCCAACAGTTTTTAGTGTGGTCAGACATCATTTTGACTTTTAAGGTGGTTTGATTGATTGATTGATTGATTGATTGACAAAGTCAAATCACGCACCAAGTAACTTGGAAATAAAAAATAAATAAAAAAAAAACTCCTCTGGTCCATTTAAAGCACATACACAGTCACGCTCTGTCCAGCGTTCACTGTGCGCCTTTACATACCCAAATCTTTTCTGAATTCTGTTTAAAAGATGATTATTTAATAATGTCCTAACACTTAACGCTGCACAAACTAAACTATTCCATGTTCACCATTTACGATTGTTTTCACATTCATCACATCACCATAATTCTGAGAAGCTCAACTTGATTTACTTAGTAATGAAGCGTATGATCATGCATTTCTCAGTTCAATTATGTGGACTTTTCAGAGTGGCTACACAGCTTTAGAAATGAGCCACATGTGAGCCATGCACATGTCAAATGTGTGCTCCAGTACAACTACACCCCTACTGGAATAAACCAGATAACTGAGACTAAAGCCTTTACGCAGTGCTACCAAATCAAGACCAGCCATCACAACATTAACTGAAGAAAGAAAACTCAATATTACCTCTATAAATGTTGTGGCAGAACACTGCAATATGAATACTGACATGACAAACGATAACCCACAGCTGCAAGGAGGTGCTGAAGCAGGTATGCTCCTGTTTGGTATTAACTAGGCATGGGAGAGTATCTCATTCGGCCTTGTTTACAAACAGTAGTTATCATTAATAAAAAAGCTACAGCTAGTGGAGAGCTCAAGCACAACAAATGACCTGCAGAAAGTTATTTATAGCTCCTTTAAACATTGAGTAATCCTGATAGTGACGAAACAAATATATTTCTACTAAAGAATTCATTCAAAGTTTAAAAATAGTCCTTCCAAAACTGCTTCACTCAGCTATAAAAGCGTCTGTTTTAATTGTTGAATAAAAGTCTTGAATACATAAGTGTCTATAACCTAGTAATCTAAAATGTAGCTGCTACTTCTCTCAAGCAAAGGAGGGTCACATGAAGACCTTTTTCCTTCTGGACTTAAAAATGAAAGTATAATAAAACAAAACAGTCTAGAAGAGTCCAGGTGTTGCCCATTTATATTTTAAAAGTAATTCATTGAATTTACAGTTCTAGGTCATGCTGCCGATGTTTGTTTTGATGTTCCGTTTCCAGGACGTAGCAGATGGGATGGAGGCTTTGTAAGCAGTTCAACACTTCAGCTGTCAGAGCATCTGCTAGTTCCCAATGGAAGCCGGTAATACTGCCATGTTTATTTGAAATGATCTCTCTAACTCCACCATGTTTAAGCGTTATTGAAAGAACTGTCAAAACCAGATAGTTAGTAAGGGGGAGCTGACACTGTGCAGTGACATCTGAAAACAGATGAGGGATCTGAAAAACCTTCAGAGCCAGTTTAAGAAATGAGACGATGAAAATAATGAAGACGTACTTTGTGGTGTCTAATAAACAGACTTTAAAAGGCAGCAGGCAAACAGAAAAAACTAACTCAGCTGCTTTTGTTATGGCATTCCAAATACCAACCTGCTGACTGGATAATAAATTAAGATGATAGCTGGTTCCTACACTGAACTGTGTAAAGTCACGTTGAGAACGTATTCTATTCAGGACACTTAAAACAGAATGACAAGGCTTACCTGGAAAATTGTGTGGAGAAAATACAAAACACTCAGCATTCTTGAGAATGAAATCAGAGGCATTCAGCTGTCCTCCTTCTCTCTCCCTTCCCCCTGCTGGGAGTTAGCAGCTATGTGGCTCCTGTACCCGGTCTATAGGTTGGAAGGAGCTCCAGCCTCACAACCTGTTACTATTTTAAACAGACTTAGGCCTGATCACAGAGGGAGAAGAAGGGAGGGTGGAGGAGATCCTGCCAAAGGAGTTACATAACACTGGCTTTGTTTTTATAAAACTAGCATTGTAATTATGACCACTTTGGAAGCCCCAACCGATTAAATGAATCAATGAGCTCTCCTCAACTAACCTGAGTTAAAGCAGATGACAAGGTGTTGTTTCACTGTATCACCTCACCTGACATGTTTACACAGATTTACAGTGAGCAACATTTGATTTGTCATAAAACAAAAAAGTCACTTTTTGGAATCTAAGATTTTTTTCCTTATTTGTTTTAATTAGAGCTCTATAATGTGTACATGAGAATGTAAAAATACACCCTTTGTCGTATCTCAGACAAAGGAACTGATTCAGCCAATCTTTTCTGAAACAATAAATTCTGAGCTTTTTAATTTGAGTTTCGGGCCGGGCTCTACCCGACTCTGTCTCCTCTGGTCCTGAGTCTAATTTTATCACTAAAGGACTCTGTGTCTTGGCTGGATGGACTCTCAGTAGTGAGTATGGAGGGAATGACAGTAGTAGGACTGGTTTTAACAGTAGGCTTTGTTTTCTTACTAAAAAAAAACCTTTCAGTGTTTCTACCTCTCTTCATTTGCCATCATATTGACGAATTTCTTTTCATTTGGGCTATTCTGGCACCCAGGTTGCTCACAATTTTTAAACACATACAACTTAGAGCCGTGAACAGCCAATCAGAGGCAAAGATACTCCTGAGCTCTGTCTCTTACTGGTTTTCGACCATGATACGATCCTGGGTCTCAGTTAATAAAATAGAATTTCATTAATGTTATCAGGCCAAGACTTGTTAATGTTTCTGGAAAGTGTCCTGAGATAACAATTGTTATGATTTGTTGCATCTTTTTCATTGGGCAGTGCAGCCTCAACCGACCCCTCCAGTCAGGTCTTATTAATTGGACTCCAGGGTGGCTAGCACCTAACTCCAATCAGCTCTTGGAGAAGTCATTGGCCTGGGGGTTCCCATCCTTTTTCCAGCCTGTACTGTGAATGTTTACATGATGTGTTCAATAAAAACATGAAAACATACCATTGTTTTCGTGGTGTTAGTTAAAGCAGACTGTTCGTCCATTGTTATGACTTAAATGAAGATCAGAACACATTTTATGTGGACGTCCAGGTCATTCCAAAGTGTTCACACACTTTTTCTTGCAACTGTATGTCCATGAAAAACATATTTAAGATACACTTAAGCGCAAAAAAAAAAAAACGTGCCAAAAAAAGTTAATTCATAATTTGTTGGGGTAAGTTCTTTATTTACAGCCAATGGGGAGAACTATTCGGTGCAATGGAAGGCTACACAGCACACACTGGCTTCAAAAGACTTAGCTTGGCTTGCTGCTGTCCTAAGATTTGGACCATCTACACAATGCAGTGGTGTGTGTGCAGCTTTTCAATGGTAAACTCAAGGGATCAGACCATTCATTGAAAATGTGGCTCAAAAACTGGGTGTTCAGACAAGTTCCCAAGGTGGAGAGGTGGAGGATGGTGGCGAGTAAAGCATGGGAAAAGCACTTAGACATTTACTATGCCTCTTATCATCAACAGAAAACAAAGACACTCAAGATGAGAGCTTTAGGAAAGAGAGGGGAATCTAAGAGTCAAATTGTACCCTCAGTCACAACGATTGTTTCCTTCCTACTAGAAAAGAGCTCATCAACAGTAACGGGGTCTGCCAGCTAACTAACACCAAAAGGCTCAAGTCCTGGTATGGAGGACACATACTAATCAATACAAAGTAGAACAACACCTTTAAATTAAAACATCTGTTTCAGTAACATACTGTGGTCAATTTCAACAGTCCTTCATTTAATCTGAGGAAAAACATCTTCTGCCCCCAAAAAGGAATGAGAAGTCTTTCCAGATGATAAGATCACTGATTCACAACATGAACAGTCATGAAGTGGCTGCTCATGATGAACTGTCTTTGAATAACTGTATGAGATGGATATAAAGGAGACAGTTACACAACAACGGTTTTAGATGAAACCCAAAGGTATCGTTGCGTTTCGGTCTCTTGTTTACACTGAAACAGCGTTTTGGCCAACCTAACAGAAACTTTTGAAAACAGCCTCTAGAGTGGAATTTTTCTGAAACACTGCAGCCAATGTTGTCGTGTAAACAGCAAGCCAGCGGTTTCAGAGGAAATGCTGACGTCACACCCCACTTAACACATTACACTTTCATTAACAACTGAAGCTGCCATGAGTGAACTGGACAACGACAACAGTGACAATGGCGGACTACTGTGTTGTGCTTGAGCTGCTGAATCTGCTGACTGCCTTTCAACAAAATGTGAATCTGTTTCACCACTTCTGCAACCAGTGAAGACACATTCAATACATATGCGAGACGATCAGCCCACCTCTACTTCAGCGGAGAGCTACCAAAAAACTCTAGAGTTATATCACCAACTACACATCTGGCATGCATACTTCAGCGTTTTCATCTAAATGCAGATTTTTTTCTCTGCGTTTTGGGTGAAATGTTGTCGTGTTAACGGCCCCAAAAGCTGGTTCAGTTTTGGTTACTCTGTTGTGCTTTAAATGTTACCATGGAAAAGTAGACATTGTAGACAACTGTTTAGAAAAAATAACAACAAAACAAACGTTGTTGTGTCTGCATAGGTTAGTGTTGGACAGTCACTCCTCTAAATATTCTAGGTTACCAACAGTTACAGGAAGAAAACATCATGCATTTGCTCCTTCATTTGCATGACAAGTAGTAAAGAGGCCCAGGCAACTCTGGGAACATAAGAGGGTCAGCGCTAACTCAAAGGAACCCCTCCACTTTCCTCTTTCCCTTTTACTGCAAGTAGCCTGCCTCTGCTTCCTCATCTTTGAAATGAATAACATGTAAATATAAACCTTATTTTTCTGTTATGAAGCATCTCAAACCTCTTTCAGTCATGAATTCCTGACTAAATATGGGCCTGTTATTGGTTTAAAGGCATGCCACTCTTTAAAACCCTCATAACTCCTAAACTCCGCCCACACTATGAGCTCAGGTTTAAGTTCAAACTTTAGGCATCAGTGACACTCTGTCAGCTCATCCCAGTTATTCTGTCAGACTGGTAACTTTGCATGTGGCAAAAACTACACTAGCCACAGTTAGATTGCAGTCAACAAAAGTCCATTTAGCTTTTTGTGGAGCTGTTGAGAGAGCATGACCAACAGCATGTGAATACACAAAGAGAAACAGCTGCATCTGGCATGATTTTCAGGGGGTTCAGTGTGGTTCAGCTGTATTAACAATCATACAAAGCCCACCTCTTTCAAAACCTTGTCCAAAATCTTGGGCCGTGTGTCCATTTGATATTGAGCAATATGTTTTGAAACCTATTCAACAAAATCAATAAATGACAGTTATATCTATTCCATTCATTACACTTCCTTCTGATATTTGAAAGAAAAAAATATTGTGGGCATTGATTTGATGGATGGCTGCTGACACACTCAAAACTATTCACTGCTTAGACCTCCAATGGCTATGAGCAAGCCCTTTATGAATCAGAAGTTTTACAAACTGCACACTAGGACTGACTGTTCCTGTCCCTTTAGGCTAACACTGACTATCCATTTCTGACAGTAACTGTAACAGTAAAGGTAACTGATCTCACTTTTCTTGGTGCATCCTACCTTTCCCTCATCCAGTCTTATACATTGAACTCGTTCCACAGCAGATCTCTGAAAGCAAAACAAATGTTGTGACATGTTCTCAGGCATCCAAGAAACCTGTTGCTGAAGCCTTACATGTGTGTTCACCTGGGCATGTAGGTAAGCAAGCGTACCAGCCGGTACTAGGAACTGAAAGCATTATTATGGCCTGTTAAAAAAAAAACAAAAAACTAACAAACCAACAGTCTTCACTAAAAAAAAAAAAAAATTATTTATCTTTATTCCTTCATCTAAGACACCTGACAACATGAATGTGACAAACTGTTTACACACCTAACAGCTACCAGGGCACTCGCTTAAGAACTCCCCCTGCAGAGGCCGATGACATACACAAATGAAGTCTTGATCCCTTTGTTTTGACTGTTAACAGATGAAAGTGAAGTTTAAGTCTGCCCCAGGGGGAGGATTAAAAAACAGCCAGGAGTTAAGCTGTGAGCTGATCAGGATAAAGTTGAAGGGAAATTTAAACCACTTCTAGGCACCCTGAAACAGGCAAGAACTACCATCATAGTTCATCATATATGATGGAGGGGTGGTGCGTTTTGCCTTTGACCATTTGCTAATGGAAACTTAAGTACGAATTTTTTTGACTACAAGAATTTTCATTGGAAGTCTGGGAACTTTAAAGTAACATGAGCCTCAGAAATCTATTATTCAACTGCATTTAATGTATTCTGAACTCTTGTAAACTCAAAGGTGCTGGGAAGACTACCTGGTAAAAGCTAGTTTTTTCAGGACAAACTCGATTTCCCATAAGCACTTGCACCACACTGTTTGGAAGAGGAGAATCTTACCAAGGCATGTGTTTGATATGAATCACATGAATGGAGATTAGATCTTCTTTCTACCACTACTTATCCTTGTTCAAGACAACTTTTCCCAAGATGCAAAGCAGCAAGATAATGTATTGATTTTTTTAATTTATTTATTTTTATTTATTTCTTCTATTGACAGACTCTCAAGTTTGATCAGATCACTTCAGTAGAACTGCTGCATGAGGGTTGGAATGAACATTATCACAAACAGGTTAACCCATGTTTTAGCCTGTGCTCTATCACTCTCCCGTTTAGCTTTCTTCTTCTCTTCTGTCCTTTTTCTGCTGACAGTTCAGCTCCAGTGTCCACCGTCACTACTAGATTAATACAAGAAAACCTTTTCAGCAGAGAAAAACACAGATCTCTCTTCTCACTGCTAAACTTTGTGAGCTAGCGTTACGTACAGCAGTCCTATCTGACCCTATAGGGAAGCTAAAAGATAGCATTTAGAAATAACCTATACTGGCGCTGTTAATCTCATTTTGAATTGTGGATTACCATCAGGCATATATTTAGAAGTGAGACTTTTAAAAGATTACTTAGAAAGTCCTCACGGTCCCTTTGAATATCTTGAGTGTTTTTTAAAATAGAAACACGTTTCAAAACCCGTGAATGTTTCATTTTGAGTCTGAATATGTTAAAAACAGATGAAAGTTTCAGAGCAGAACTTGAAAATCAGAGGAAGAACCCGGCCCAGCATGGTTCCTCCAAAACCATTAGACTAGCTTCGGTCTTGCAGTGGGTATAGTGGTCAAAAATCGCTGCTGCCATCATGTTTCAAGAAAATCAAAATATCACATGATGAATATTTTTTCTCTTGTCTGCTGGTAACCCAGTCATTTTCTCTCGATGGAACAAAGAAACACACAAGCACACACGCATCAGTTGTCACAAGCTTGGAAGGACAGAGTAATGTAATGATTGGGCAGAGAAACCACAAGTCAAAAAAAAGAAAAGTCAGTCAGTAGGCATCCTCCAGTTTGAGGACTGCTTTCTTTGGCACTCTCTTGTCCATTCTGGCCGTTCAAACCCCCTTTTTCCTCTCTTTACAATCAGCTGCCATGAAGATTTGGGTCAAGGGTGGATCAAAGTCACCCAGTCCTGCACCAAAGCCATGGTTAAAACAAAGAGTTGATGCCATGGACATGGTGAATGAGTATAAAGTCATCATAAGTGAGGCTGTATTAGCTCTACTCCTGACATGAGCAGGCTCTGCCTTTCATTCTGTTTCGAGTGGCGTGAAATATCTGGAAACGCCAGCCATGAAGTGATTCTATTCACCCAAACAAAACAAGCCCCTGCCTGTTACTGCTCATACATGAAAACCATTACACCCAGTGCTGAGACACAAGTCAGAGCAGGTAAAAGACACTGGACTTTTTTTTTTTTTCTTTTTTTTTTTTACGTTTGACTGAATTCCCAACTGTTCCCATAACACACTATTACCAGAGACGGGAGGAGGAAGTCTGAATTTAAACAGCTGTGGTGCTGGGAAGCAGAAGAGGAAACACGTTGTTAGGTTTGGATTAAATAAATAAATAAATAAATAAGAATAAAAAAAAGTGTGCTGGAAAAAAAAATCTGTTCATTTCAGAAGGTGAAAAAAGCAAAATACTAACTGTACAGTTCATCCTGTGGTTGTCTGACAGTGAGGGAACATACAGTTAAAAAAGCTGACAAAACACCTGAACAAAATAAAACATAGCCTACAGCACTGGCTTCAATTCAAATATGATTACTTTTCTGTGGCCCTCTTACCTGAAGGTGAGCAGACTGGCATCTGAGTTTCTGTGGAGAGAAAAATACAGCGATGAGAATAGTTTTAAGGAAACTGACTGAAGTTCAATCCCAGTGAAAGTCAGGATAAACACTGATATCTCCTGTTGGTGCTTCGCCCACAGCTGATTTAGATACTCGTGTTTCTGTAACTTCATGTCTGTATTCAAAGACACTCTGAGACTTGATGTGTTTAAATTGTTGCCAGCAGCCTCCAGCACTGAATTTTCATTCGTCCAACTGCCCTCGATGAAGTTCATTTAGTAAAAAATAATTTTCCCATTTTTTTTTCACAGCAAAACAATGTATCTAACTGGCAGTATTGAAAAGCTACTGCTCATATTACGTTGTGTTGAAAACCTTGTTAGAGCTGCACGATATATCGTTTCTATATCGTCATCACGATGTGAGCATGCATGATAGTCACATCATGAGTTATATGGACCAATCACATCACTAAAAGATCTAAATGAGCATCTCTTTATGTATTTTACCTCATGACATGCATCAGTTGGCACAGTTAGAGCTCCTTCTCAGCGCTCTGTCATCTCACCTGCTGTTATCAGGGTCGGGCAGAGCGACGTGCAGCATGAGTGGTCGAGAGAGGGAGCGATGAATGTGAACGGAGCAGAGGATGGATTTTAACAATCTGACAGTTTTCTTATAGTTAAAATCACATAAGGTGGATCATTTAACACTTTCAGGGCTTAAGGCAGCAGCTTCAAGATCTGTGTGTTCAACTTTGTCTTCAGTCAGCACAGGCTCTCGGTTTGTTTTTGAGGTCTGAGTTTGGATCTTCTGATAGACCATTTTATTGATTATTTCACTCCCTTCCTCCCACGCCTCATGATTTCATGAGCTGCCATAAACTTGAAACAGTTGTAGTTTAATTCAGAGTAATCCATTGCTTAAAGTTTTCTTTGCTTCCTGTAAAAATCAATCTTTTTCCCTTTCCAAGGCAGACAATCTTCACTTAATGCATCGGGCTTGCCTTTGAAATCTCTTAACATTACTTTAATTAAAGATTTTCAAACCCTTGTGCGTCTGCTCAGCTTGCATGTAAGTACGCGCTCCCGCTGTGTGTGTGTGTGCGGCTGTGTGTCTGGCTCTCATGCACAGGCTGGACGAGCACAGTATGTTCAATCTTTATCAATCAATCTTTCTTTATTTATATAGCGCCAATTCATGACAAACGTTATCTCAAGACGCTTTCCAAGCGTTAACAGGTCTAGACCTGTAAATGGTAATAAAATTTTATTAACAGAAACCCAACATCAAGACAAGATAAGAAGTCTTATCTCATCTTAACCCACCATGAGTACAGACCTTTGCAATATTTAGAAAGTTACAATGGAGAGGAAAAACTTCCCTTTAACAGGCAGAAACCTCGGACAGAACCAGATTCATGTCATGGATTAGAGATGTTAACATATTTAATAAACTTTTTCTGTCACTCAGGAAAACAGTGTAATGCTATCATTTTAATATTGACCAAAATCTTGTCAAAACCATGACGCCAAGAATGAAGAAACTTCTATCAACTGTTTGTTAAACATCTGATTAGTGGTTGTCTGAGGGTTTTAAAGAGATAATGTAGTTTATATTGAAATAGTTATGTAGTAGGGATAATAAGACACACATTCTTTCCAAAGAGCCCCTTGTTCTCTTATTTCTCTCACACATCACATCACCTTGTTCATCCTCACCCTGCCCTGCAGCTCATCCTCTGAGCAAACCTGAAGCTAAGTAGCCCACTCCATCTGCTGCTCATTCACAATCAGTCCTGTGTGCAGAGACAACAAGGACAGACAGACAGATAAGGGAGCAAAGCTTCCACAGAAGAAGAAAATACTCTTTTGATATCTTGAAGGTGGTTGTGTGTTAAATTTCAGATGAGCAGCAGAGTAATGTGTTTTGTAAAGAATGCTGGAAACAAGGTGCAACAAAAGTTCAAGCACAAAATATTTCATTCCAAACTGACACGAGTGCTTCGAAGTACAACAGGAAGAGTGAGTAAAGCTACATACTAACAACCCCGAACATGACGCTCCCTTAGCCCTCTGCATCAAAACAATCCATGTTCACAAGGTCTGAGAAGTTCTCTTTACAGAAAACATAACAGAGTGTGTGCAACCATTCAGCTAATAATGTAAGTATAATCTGACCCGTATCATCCAGCACTACACTATGGTACTGTAAAAATAAATAAAATAAGGTGCATTTTCTGCACATAACATGGAAGAAGAGTAAATACTTAGTACCACACTGAGCTTATAAAATGTGGCATAAATATGCACCAGTATTATTTTCAGTGACAAATGTTCTCAGCATGTCAAGGGATATACAGAAATAAGAAAAGGAACCTCAATTTAATCTAGACTGACGCCTTTTTTATACATGATTTAAAAAAAATAGAACCATTCACAGTTATTTGGATGACGAGTCTGTGAATTCGTCTAGCCCAGATTTCAGCCACTAAAACTCTGCAGCTGAACAGAAAGAAGCCTGCAGTCATACCCAGACATGACTTTGCTTGTCTCTGCAATCAGTGCTGTGAAGACCAGAACATGAGACGAGTCGAGAGATATTTTACACCCTGCGTGATGACCCTTTTCCTGACACACCCTTGTCTTATTTAACTGGTTGGTGGGTTTTTTTTGTGTGTGTTTTTTTAAATCAAAGTCAATGTTTTCAGCTATAGAAAGTGGCAGGCACACAGATTTTTAAACTTGTAAAGATAGATCAGATAAAACGTCCTCAGGAATCAAGGGCTCTTTCTGTGAAAAATGAAAACTGGTGCAAATAAAAAGTACGTTTACTCTCTGAGTTCTCTATCAGCTATAGACCCTGACTAACATGCTGCAAATTATTCCTTCAGTTTAAGCAATAATGGAAACACAGCATTACACTTTGCACATTTTGCAAGGCGTCGTTGCACTGTTAGCAGGTTTCCCCATCCGTCTTCTTGTCTGCATTAACACCATTTATACAGCACAGCACAAAGAAAAAAACCTGCCATAAAACATGATTATACTACAAATATTAAGTTCCCACAATGCAAATGAGAAGCATCACTCCAGAGATGCTTCATCATCATTTTTATTTTAAAGCAGTTTCAGAAAATAAGTAACGCTGAAAGTGTGAGTAACTGGATCAGGGGGATGAGTAGTGATGGAGTGAACTCAACACAATTTGGTTTAGCAACAGTGAGGCTGCATGGTGAGACACACGAAGAGGGGCATGTCACCATGAAGAGTTCACACACATTCAAACTGGTGTTACTCAATAAGATTGCCTCATACACACACAAACACACATAGCTTATTTTGTCGCCTTAATAAATTTATTACAAAAAACTAATGTAGAGTTTAAAATATTTCAAAAACAAACACTACATCAAATATTTATCATTTATATTTTATTTTTTTTTATATACTTTACATACGTAACATAGAACAGAGTGCTACAAAATGTAAAAAAAAATAATGTAAAAAGCACAAAAAAATCAATTAGTCAAAAACATCTAATCTCTGATTCCTTCTATGAATAATTTATCAATTTTTAACGATTTACAGAATAACGGCAGACTAGTTTAAATAATCCCACAAAAAATATAAATTTACACCAACAACAACAACAACAACAACAACAACAACAATAAAATAAGAAGAAGAAGAAGAAGAAGAAGAACAAACTCCCAATTAAGATCCGGTTCCTGTTGTTCACTTCATAGAGCTGGCTTTAGACGCCGGATCGTTCGCGACTGACACATAATTAATTTCTGTGATTTGTCTCTTGCAGCATCTCTTCTCATTCTAGTTTCCGTGTTAATAATCCAGCCAAGAGGAAGGGTTATTTTTTTTAACCAGAGGAACAAATTTAAAGGGTAAAAATTAGTGCTGTCGAATAAAGTTGACGACAAAAGTTAAAGTTTGCCTCTTGGATTAAGTGAAGTGGAGGGGAAAAAATCTCATAAAATGTATAAATGTGTAATAAACTACAGAACTAATGCACTAGTGCATTGGTGCTCATTAGAATCTTTGTGTTAATTTTCTCTCAAGGTTAACTTCACTTTTTTTTACTTTTAATCAAATGATTTTCACCACTGTGCCTTCCTGTTCGTTAAGACTGATCAATCTAAATTACACAAACACAAAAGTTCTTGAAGAACCTCACCTGGTACCACCTGAGTAAAGCCCAGCAGAGCAGGTGAGCTGCCAGGGTGAACTTGGCAGTCCGGTATCTCTCCGGTAGACAGGTCAGACACATGAGCAGCTCTGAGCGTGCCCCATCGCTCGGCTCCTCTCTACGGGCCGTCCTGCTGCTCTCCGCCGGAGCTCCGTAACCACCGGAGCTGTTCATTTCACTGGTCTCACTGCTGGGTGTTGTATGCGGCTCAGAAGTTACCAGCACATCCAGAAGTGTCTGGAAGTTGACTTGGTATGAACTTCCCCATAGCATCAGTTAACGGTCAAACTTTCTCTCCCAGGACACTAAACGCGACCCCAGCAGCGGCTCGTTGTACCGAGTTGTTCACGAAGGACGGAGCCTCAGCTGAGCCGCAGCTTCGGCCCGAGCACTTCAAACATGGACGTTAATTCGTTTGTTTTTCTTTTCCCTTTTTTCCAAATTTAGTCCGAGACCTCCCCTTCCTATTCATGTGCTGTTTCTGCTGCTTGAGCTGTCATTCATCGCCAGGAGTAAAACACGCTTCAGAAAACAACGTCGTGCTGGCTTACAGCGCCCCCTGCTGGCTTTCAGACGCCACTACACTCAAATGCCTGTTTGTGAGTTAAATTGCCTGTAGCAGATTGAATAAAAGAGTCGTCTGGAGTTATTGTAGGAGTTTCAGGGATTTAAATATCCTGTCATATGCCGCCTATACTTGGCAGTACACCTGGAATAACTAATTATCTTAAAATTACAGATAACAAACCCATATATGGCCTGGTGACAGTGAAAATTCAGTAATCCAATAATTAACCAAATGACCCATTGACAATCCCAGCAAGCAGTTCCATTATGTTTCAAAAAAGTCTAGGATGTAAAATTCAAAGAAAATATTTTTGATATAATTTTACATAAAATAAAATTACATGGTCCTGTTGTTACCTGTTAATAAAAGCTCTGCTTTGATATATAAAAGGATGATGTATGGTAGGAAGTTATGGGATATAGAACCCTGACAGGATGTGACAAGACCCTGATGTGAAGCAGAGGGGTCCTGTCACATCCTGAAGGTGTACAAAACATGGACATGTAACATGTAATGTCACAGGAACATTGCTAATTACCCATTATTCTATTCTTTCTTATATACATTTTTCACAAAACAGTTTAATACAAAATAAATAATTTTCATAGGCTAGTTCTAGTGATAGCCACCTGAATTGACAACAAAAATGGCAACAGTCAGGTCCATTTCTCCTGGCACGGCCTCATGGTGCTGGATCTAAGTCTTTGAGGATGTCATTAGAGCAGAGCTGTCTTGCACTGAAGCTACTGCAGGTTTTCCATGTGGAGCTGGAGGTCAGGCTTCATATCAAAATGAGGTAGTAATAAAATGTGAAAAAACTTAACCTGCACAGTTCTCATCAGAAAATGAACTATAGGGACAAATCCTTTGAGCCAGGCAGAAAGTTGCTTTATTTTTATTAGACATTAAGAAAAATGTTCCAACACTGAATATAAAAACAGCAGTAGTACACAACAAATAATTATACAAAATGTAACAGTAAAAACATTTTCAAAAGATTTTTTTTTTTTTTTTGGGGGGGGGGGGGGGGGGGGGGGGGGGCAAATCCCTGATAAATGTTGATTGATATTCTCCATGAGTTGTTTTGACTCTTCTTAGGACCTCCCAATCCCAACCAACAGGGCCACCAAAAAGCTTATGTTCCCCAACAGGAACACAGCAAGTAGCAGATGGTTCGCTGTTGTCTGTCAAAACAAGTGCTGTTAATGTCAAAAGGCAGTCAGTTATTTTAAAATGACTTTAAGAATTTTACTTTTTTTTGTTTTTTTCTTACCCTGTGTGACACCAGAGCATCTAAAAAGTATGAAAGAAAAATAAATAAATTAGGTTTGTTTACTATCAAATAAGTAGACTGTAAAGAATTTATTTCTGTAATAGTTGTTTTACTTTACTGCCTGGCTGTCTTACTAATCATCAGGCTGTGTTCAAAGAATATTGTAGTACATGTGTAAATATGCACCCCTCATATAGATATACTGGGTTTCTATGTGTATTTGGGGGGGGGGGGGGGGGGGGGGGGGGGCTCCTGAGACTTTATTTAATAGGTTTGTGTTGGAAAAGTAATCTTGTAATCTCCTGTTACAACTCACTGAGCAGAGTGGCGGTGTTTCTGGGTGTTTTTTTTTATATATGTCTTTGTCTTTGCATGGTAGAGTTTGAACTTGCACTTGTAGATGTAGTGATGAACTGTGTTAACTGACAATGGTTTTCTGAAGTCTTCCTGAGCCCACGTGGTAATATCCTTTACACAATGATGTTGGTTTTTAATGCAGTGCTGCCTGAGGGGTCAAAGGTCACGGTCATTCAGTGTTGGTTTTCAGCCTTGCTGCTTACGTGCAGAGATTTCTCCAGATTCTCTGAATCTTTTGATGATATTATGGACTGTAGATGATCAAATCCATCAACTCTTTGACATTGTATGTTGAGAAATATTGTTCTTAAACTGTCGGACTATTTGCTCACACAGTTGTTCACAAAGTGGCGAACCTCACCCCATCCTTGCTTGTGAACGACTGAGCCTTTCAGGGATGCTCCTTTTAAACCCAATCATGACACTCACCTGTTTCCAATTAACCTGGTCACCTGTGGAATGTTCCAAACAGGTGTTTTTTTTTTTGAGCATTTTACAATTTTCCTAGACTTTTGTTGACCCTGTCCCAACTTTTTAGGAACGTGTTGCAGGCATCAAATTTCAAATGAGTGCATATTTGAAATAAATGAATGAATGAATGAATAAATGAATAAATGAATAAATAAATAAATAAATAAATAAATAAATAAATAAATAAATAAATAAAATGTATCAGTTTAAACAACAAATATCTTGTCTTTGTAGTGTATTCAACTGAATTTAGGTTAAACAGAATTTGCAAATAAATTTATTCTGTTTTTATTTACGTTTGACACAATTTCCCAACTTCACTGGAATTGGGGTTGTAGTAATAATTCTTTATCATTTAAGATACATGCATTTGAAAATCATGCAAAAAGTTTACCTACCTTTTTTGTGAACCTGCCATTTTAAATGGACAGTTAGCAGGATGCAGAAAAAAACCTCCCAGCCAACAAACCCACCCATTGTTTTCACCAGCCACTGATTGGAAGTGCTGTCAATCAGCTTCAAACCTGTTAGTATCGCTGCCACTGTGTGATGTCACATAGATAAAAAAAAACAACAAAAATCAGGTGTGATGATGTGTCTGCAGAAATATTTCTTTATATATTATTTACGATTACAGAGGACCATCAGGGCCTCACGTGTGCAATGAGAATCAAGGACTTACCAGACAAAGCTTTTATTCCTGCTCCATTTAAAGCATGTGTCCAGTTAAACAGAAATCTCCTGAGGAAGAAAGAAGAATTCTTCATATGAAGAATAACAGCAGGGCTATAACTAAAACTAAAATCATCAAAGTACTGTCAGGGTAAACCTGCCTTTCTTTCTAAATAGCTTCCATTTATTTATTCGTTCAGCTTTATAAAAATATGGTTATGTGATTTATACAAGGGGATATTCAGATAACATTTCCTCCATGAAAGGAAATGGATATTTATACATGTACAACATCTGAGATCTGTTTCTCAGTGTTGTTGTTTGTTTTTTTTTTTTTTTTTTTTTTTTTTTGCTGGATTAAATTTATTGTTTTATAAGTTTGACACATTGATTGAAAACTAAATATGTAAATTAGGAAGATTTCAGGTAGCCGTGGAGAAAGTTTAGTTTTGTTTTACTTCTTTGTCCATATATGCAAACAGCGTAAATAAAAATGGAGGACAGGGTGTAATGTTATCATTTGTGGTGTACCTACAGTGGATGTTGAGGTCCACAGCGCAGCAAAGCTAACATGGTTTGGATGAGTGAGAGGATCATAACCAGGCAGCCTAACACAGGATGAGCCCCCTGCAGAAAGCACAGGAAACATGAATCTGTTCCACTCAGAACTCTGCAGAGCTTCTACTTCAAATGACAGAAGAACAAACAAAAATTATTGGTGGAGGTGAGTTTTAAAATTATGCGCTATCACAATAAGAAATACTTTATTTATTACAAGGAAAAACTTGTTTTTAAAGTCACCTTTTTTACACAATACCATAGCAGTAGCACAATTTAAATAAATGATAAATAAAACAAAAAAAGTATAATTCAATAAGTAAACTCTATACAAAGCACTGATAATTAGTTCATATAAACTTGGTACAAAAGAAGGAAACATGTTTGGTAAATTATTTCTTATTTTTCAGGTCTCTGCTCGAAAATTGCATACCCATAATAAAACAGGTGTATGCAACCACAAGGTCTATTTGGATAACTTTGGTGTCATATTAAAGGGAAAAGATTTGTTGAGATATTAAAAAAAAAAAAGAAACATAGATTCACCAAAGAAAAAAAATGACATTTCAGAATGAATATCTGTTTGAAAGCACTAAACCTTTATCAGACCAAAGTCCAACATATGAACATTATCTCTGCTAAGGTTGACTCTGATAAAGTGAAGGAGAACAAAACCACAGTGCAGAGAGTTCAGGTGAGCTCTCGTTGGGCTCAGTTTGGCTCCATATGTGACATTTGAATTTTCTCATCTACAAAACTAGAGATTTCATTTCTCTATCACTTTGGCTTATATCAGGTGGGTTGACACAGTGGAGTTGTACACAGTTTGATATGTGGTGATTAATTCAGTTGCTGTTTGAATTGTGTTTGTGGCATGAAAAAAAGGTTTATACAGTGGTGTATCCTGGGGTCTGTTGTGCAACATCACTAATTCTTTCCTGATTAGTGCTTTTTTTCATGCTGTGTTTGCAGAGGGACATCAAAGTCCCCTGGGGGACCCTGGGTTTAACAGGACTTTTTGTGGTTGCTTTAAACATCAGGGCCCCCAGTTGTGTGAGGATATGCTCTGTTTTTAAATCTCTCAAAATCATAGATTGGCACCATTCTTCATTAGGAAACACATCGATAACTAATCTCAAGTCTCTGCATTCAGGCTGTGGACATTTTATGTTTTAGAAGATTGTGTAGCCTGTTTATCTTTTAAAGTTTTGAAAGACCAAACATTGTATATCTGTACTGTGTATACTGACCCCAGACCAGGCCTTTACATATGAGAAGGGAAGGATAAAGGCGATGACAGTGGTTGCTACCGTCAGACACATCACAGGAAAATGAACCTAAAACACACACAAACAGTTCAATGTGAGAACACAACAGCTGGACACAAAGAGGTCGGACAGATAGAAACAGGGTTGTGTTCTTTAAAAAAGATAGACACTGCTAACTTTGATTTTATGACTTGTTAACATCAAAGGATTGCTCTTCTGGGCATTTTGCTTTCATGTTTTTGTGCCTATTCCAACCCAAATTTTAAAAATAGCCTATCTGTGGTGAATCAGTTTGTTGTGGAATCTCACCAGAAACCAGACATCTTTGTTCCACAGCTTCTTCCCATTGGCAAACTTATTTCGATATCTGGCTACCACCATCCCCAGGGATGCCATGGTCATCCAGGCTATTAGCATCAGAGCTCCTGAAAAACATTTCAGAGGTTTTATGACTTAATATTAGATTATTCCTCTTCTCCCACATCAACAGAACATCCTTTACCTCTAACATTAGGTTACGCAGTTTTGTATTGTTTGTGTCTGTTTAACGTAGCCGTACCTTTTGAAACAAGAAAAGATTTTCCCACAAATAAGTCATAATAAAATTTGACATTGTGTAAAATTTTAATGGTGTCCAAAAACTTTTTTCCACCACTGTAATATAATTTCACGACCATATACCATGTGGTTGACTAGGTGTCCCCTGGAATTTTGCTAGACTAAAACACAAAACTGGTAAGTTGGCTAATAATTACAGTAGCCTAGCTACTTGGCTACTAGCTAGTTTTGCTGGTTGGAAAAAAAATGTTTAACCTTCCCTCTTCTGTCGAACTTATTAAGAATAATAAGGAAGCGCTTAGAAAAAAAAAGATTTTACCACCTTCTAAAAAACAATCAATGAAAGGACAAAAAAAAAATCTAAATCGACAACCCAGATGGAATACATTTAAGGGGTTAAATATTGAAACTTAGGTTGTCAGCCTGTACGTCAAGGTGTCCTCCAAAGTTGCTTTTTCAGTTTTGGCCCCCGACTAGTTCAATGACCCAGAGACCTCGAGACACATCCCAACACTGGCACCTCCTACAATCCACTCTGCACTGATTTATTTTATAAAGTTCTGAAGGCTATGGCCAGGACTGCTGAAAGTTAAAGAACTGTTACTGAGCCTGTTTTATTTTTATTAATTTATTTTTTTAATTTTAATCTCTTCTGAACCATATCTAAAGGTTTCTCTTCCCTTCCTCTCTTTCCCTAAGAATTTGCAGACAAGAACGAGTCTCAGAAGGACATATTAGTCCAGGCGTGTCAAACACATTCCTGTGTCTTTTCTAGCTGACTCCTCATTTGCTGACACATAAATCCTGTCGAGCTGTCTGGTGCTGCAGTTTCCTTTGTTGCTGACATCGACGAGTCACTTTTGAGTGATATTAGAAGTTTGCTGTCATGGATTTTGTGAACAGCTCGTCTTTGATATGAACTCTTGAAGGGCTTTCTTCAGAACTCTGCAGCACAACTTTTAACAGGAAACAAAAACGTGAACTTGTAACCACAATTCTTGCATCTTTGCACTAGCTTCCTGTTAAATTTAGAATTGGTTTTAAGATTTTATTGTTGTTTTTTTGGCACTGAATGGACTGCCCCCACAGCACATATTGAGCCTCATCTTGAAGCACTTTGGAAACGTTTAGTTTATAAAATGTGTTACAGTGGAAATGTGTGGAGATCAGATGGGAGTATAGCCTTTTACTGTTGTTTAGCTTCTTAACCTGCGGATACCTTGAGCAGATATGTTCAAATGTGGTTCAGCAGGTCATTCAAACAGCCTCTGGATGATACTTGATTTTGGTTTTACTTGGAAGTCTTCCTTTCAGGGATACAAGTTGATGACTGGTTTTCTCTTTTTTCCTTGATGTTGATAAAACATCTCTAGAAATAAGAACTGTGGAGAGAGGGGTGGATGACGTGCACCAGATCCTGCCTGGAGCAGGAACTGATCCTGTGACCACTGCAGTAAGCACCAAGGTCTCTGTCCATGGGGCCCCTGAGCAAAACTTGCACTCCCATAACACGTCTTTGAAAATTCCCTCTAAAACAGTCCACAAGTGTTCATTTAAGAGAAGTTTCTATAACAAGCCTCCTGTTTCATGGTGGGTCAAAGGTTATTATCAGCTCACACCTTAACTACACTGTTAAATGTGAATTTTTGATCAGTTAAAATGATGCTTTTTTTTTTTTTTAATTAATGACATTCATAGGCTTTGCTATGTTGGCCAGTTTTACAACAGAAAATAAATTAATTTAGCTTTTATTTTTTTCAGTTAACTTTAAGTTATTACTACAGCTTTAGTATTTGTGATGAATTAAGATTTCAAGTTAAAGTCACAACAAAAATCACTTTGCCAAAACCATTTTCTTAAAATGTAAAGAAGCAGTTTTTCAAATGTTGGTTAAAGAGAATAATTAATTGAAAAGTTTGAATATTTTAGGTTAGGCTGTCTAAATATTAAGTTACTATATACAAGGTGATGATTTGACTCAGATTACTAAGCCTTTGTGACTTGAACCAGTTATGTTAGAGCAACATAAAAGTTATCTGAAAAAACTATTTGTTACCCATTGACACAGTTTATTATGATTACTTCTTATTATTTTTCCATAGTTTTTTTTTTTTTTTTTACAAGTTAATGTTTGTTTTCAGAGAGATTAATGTGCTGTTGTGCTCATTCCAGCACATTTATTCGTTTGCGAAAATGTTGATTCATGTGCACTGTCCTAATCAAATAATAATATAATAAAATAAAATAAATGTGCCATGTCCATTTACTCACAAGGTTTTTTTTACAGAAACTACTGAACAGATGATCCAGAATCATATAACTATCATTAGAGGTTGCTGTTGAAGGACCTTTGACCTTCATAGCAAACATAAGTAAACTCCCCTTTTGCAAAAGTGATGGACTGAGCCAGAGGCAAACGTTGCTTTTATTTTCTACAGCCATATAATCTAACTTTAAGGATTTACAGATAATTTGGTCTAACTGGTTTCCCTCTATATGGTTTAGGTCTCACCGTGTGCTTTGATGATATGAGGCCAGCCTGCTTTTCCAACAAGCTTAGGCTTTGAGATGTTTATTTTTTCATCACTGATGAAGGTGGCTGTGTGGAACTGGATTTGTCCTGTAGGAGAGAAAAAAATAAGAGCTAAACACATTTTTCTTATGACTATTAGTGGAACCCTTCATTTAATGACTGAATTAAAATGGATTGATATGAAAATTGACACGTAATTTCATCCATGTTAATCCTTTTCCTTCTTTATATGATGTTTTTTTTTCTTTATAAATCCCTGTAGTGCGAACAGTAATGTTTCTGTAATAAAACTTTCAAACCTTAAGTCCAGGTTTCCTAGGAATGACAGAATGCTGTGAAGTTATGTGCACACACATGAAAAATGTAACTTCATCCCTGATCACAAATAATAACTGCTTCCTTCTGCATCATTGCACACTGTGTGGGTTACCATTGTTACTGGGTCCGTAGGCGAACATGAGATGGTAGGATTTGTTGAAGCCTGTGGTCCTCACAGTAGACAATGTGTTCATTGAGGTGAAAGAACAGCGGATCACTCCGCCTTGGACCGATGCTCTTACATCAGAAACCTCCCCCTAGAGGACAAAAACAACCTCAGCATTATGTTACGCTGAAAAACAGACACGAAGCAGTTCATTTAACTAATTTCATTAACACCTGATAAAATAAGACTAGATGAAAAACTGCAAGAATTTACTACTTTTGCACTGTTGGATCTTAAGAAAGTTTTAAGAAGAGTTTCAAAATTCTAAAAGAAGAAATGGAAGTGAGACAATAAGACATGAGTCAGCAATTTATTGCAAACAACTATTAAAGTGAAATAGTCTGTTTATCAGCAGATGAAAAGTTTAATACCACAGCTTCAAAAAAAAAAACAACCCTGAAAACCCTCTAAAATATAAATCAAAGTTTGAAAGAGGACTCAGGAATGAGGAGCTCCACCGTTCTTGTTGATCACTTCAAAAACCTGTTTCAGCATCTTTGATGTGAGTGTTTCCAGGAGGCTCATGGGAACATTGCTTTAAGTAGTGGAGATGGTTTCATGGAGGTCATCAACTGTCTGGAACTGACGTCCATTTCTGTAAACTTCCCTCGCCATCCATCACCAAATGTTCTCAATGGAAGACGCAGGATGGTCCAAAGAGTGAGCTGATTCCTCTGGAAGAAGTCCTTCGTTAGGCGGCCTGCTGATAAACCCAGTCATTAGCACACAGAGCAGGGCCCTCAGTCATGAAGGACGCTCCCTGAGGCATCTCCACACAGCCAGCCGCCGTTTGACGCCCCTGAACAACCTGAAGCTCCATTGTTTCATTGAAGGAAAAAGCAGCCCAGATCATGATGGCGCCCCCTCCACTGTGACACCTAGAAAACATCTCCAGTGTGTCATGACCCTTGGTCACGTGTACATGTGTGTTTGTATGTTAGTTCTGGGGTTATAGGATTCTACTGTTTGTTCTTTAGGGTATTGCTTTTCGCCAAAGCTAAATAAACTGCTGCTGCATGTTGTGAAGCCGTGTTTCGCTGGTCTTTGGGAGTGGGAGAGTGGAGAGAGCTAAACATGTTGTGTCCTTCGTCCTCCAAGACTGAGAACATCTCCAGTGGGATCTCCTCATCATGTCAGGAACGTTTGAAGCCATCAGGACCATCAAGGTGACATTTTTTTCTCCTCAGAGAATCAAACTTTCTTCCTTCTTTCAGTGTCCCATGTTTGGTGCTCTCTTTAAAGTCCAAACGGGCGATTCTGTAGCGTTGAAGGAGACGAGGCCTTTAAAGAGGTTTTTTGTTCTTAGAGCTCTTCTCTCTCAGATGCCATCTGATGGTTATTGGACTGCAATCGGCACCAGTAACTGCCTTAATTTGGGTCGAGGATCGTCCCGTGTCAGACAGACATTTTTTGGGTCTACCTCTCGACTTTTTTTGTTCCATAGCCCTCAGGATCTTTGAATAAACTCAAAATAACTGTCTTACTGCATACAACCACAGCAGTGATGTCGTGTTGAGAGAGGCCTTGATATGTAGCTCAACAATCCGACCACGTTCAGAGAGAAAGTTTTTAATCTTTGTCATCAGGAGGTCATGACAGAGTGAATACATGATAGAAAATGAAACTGAATCCACAGTTTTTGCTCAGATTTTGGCTCTTAAAGGCTGTGATCTTAAACGTTTGACCTGCTGATAATTTGACCGTATTTAAATAAGCAGTGTGATGAAAATGCCAGAGGAATACCAGATACCAGAGGAAGAGTTTGTGGAGTAGTTCTTCCTGTTGAAAAAGCATGCTGCAACTGCACCAGCCCATTACTTCCTCTGACACAAATATAAATGTCATCGTTTCCCTGAAGGAATACAAAGATCAGAAAAAGGTCAGGCGTTATTTAGGCAGGGTTTTAAGAACAATGAATGTCATTCAGAGCAAAGATCTTAAAGCATTTCCACCAACTTAGTTTTTAGGGTTTCTGTTTATAGTTCAGTAACACAAGAATTCGAGATCTTTTCTCCTTCTTTACCTGGCCAACAATCGAGCTGTGCCCCCCTAGCACCCCCTACAGACCTGGAGCAAATCTGTTTTCAAGCCTCATTTTGAAGCACCTTTTGGTTTCATGGATGTTTGATCCATGAGTTTTGGATGTCTTTTGAGAAATGACTGGTTTCTGTTTATGCCTGATGGGCATCATTTGCAGACTGACCACCCTCACCATCCACTGTACATGAACTCAGCCAATGGCTATCACTTTACTCCCTCATTTGTTTGTTTCCGTTTGATCATTTTACTAAAAATGAAATGCCCTAATAACATTAAAATTATTGTAGGTCTGAATTAATTTTCAAACTTATCATAAATCAGTTAAACATGAAACCCAGGAAACAAGAAGAACCCCAGACAATACCCTGTTTCATTTCCTTCCTTGTAGTAATAATTACTTTGTATGAAATGATTTCTGTAAGAACATATTTATCCTATGATATCGTGCCTGAACAGAGAGAAACATTTTGTTACCACATTACCATCAGCTGATCATCTGAGAATCCAAAAGCAATGTACCCGTCAGAGGACCCAGACATCTCAAAGTGAACAGCTTCCTGTCCAGGAAACAAGGTCCTGGCTGACAGGAAGTAACAGTCAGCGCTGCTCGAAGGGTCACAGTTTGACGGCTGACTGAAACACACCTTGGTGACACCACAGTCACTGCTGGAGACACTGACCTGCAAAAGAAGAAAACAAGTCAGTCAGTTATTACATTTTTTGAACTACATTTTTTTTTAATTACATTTCAGGTCGTTGCTACAAATCAGGCTCTAACAGACATTTATTTATCTGAAGACTGTGACACAGAAAGCAGCTATATCCTTACCCAATATGTTAAAAACATTAAATCACATAAACCATCATTATCCAACAGTTATTATTAATTAATGATCTTATTCTGAATATTATTGTTTAATAAGTTATTTTGCATTGGTCTAAATCATTTTTCAGTGACAGATATATATATGTTTAAACAAACAGAGAATGGAGAATACTGATCCAACATCTCTGGAGAGATCTGAAAACGTCTGTGCACCAACACTCCACATCCAACCTGATGGAGCTTGAGAGGAGCTGCAAAGAGGAACAGACCAAACTGTCCAAAGACATGAGGCTGTAACTGCTGCCAAAGGTGCTTCAACAAAGTATAGAGCAAAGGATGTGAACATGTGATATCTTAGGTTTAAAAAAAAAAAAAAAAAAAAAAAAAAAAAAACATTGCAAATTAAAAAAAAACAAAACCTTTGTTTTCATGTTATCATTATGGGGTGTTGTGCGTAAAATTTTGGGGGAGAAAAAATTTTGCCCATTTTGGAACGAGGGTGTAACACAACAAAATGTGGGAAAAGTGAAGCGCTGTGAATATTTTCCATATGCACCGTACATGAGTCTTATCTGGGCCAAAGAGACAAAGAATGTGAGTGGAGCTCCAAAGTCCTCTTTTCAATTAAAGCTAGTTTTGCATTTTATTTGAAGTCAAGGTCCCAGAGTCTGGAAGAAGAGCAGAGAGACACGGAGCTCGAGGTGTCCGGTGTGAAGTTTCCACAGTCTGAAATGATGTTTGGTGATGTCATCTGCTGGTGCTGGTCTACTTTGTTTTTATCAAGTCCAAAGTCACTGTAGTCATTTACCATGGGACTTTAAGCTTAAGCACAGAGTTCCTGTGTATGTTTGTTTTTTTTTCTTGTGCGTGTGTGTTTGTGTGTGTCAGTCTGTCTTCAATCAGCTTCAACAAGCAGAAAGCTGAAGAGCAGTAAAAAGAGAAGCTGAAGCAAAACAGTCAAAAAAAAGTAAAAAAAAAAATAAAAAAATAAGCAGTTATTTCTAATTAGATAACTTTTCTGCATGAAATTTGCAACATAGGAGTATCTGGTATATAAATGTATCAATATTTGTTATGTAAGTAAATGTATATGATGTGTGAAAATCTATGTGTTCAATTCATCTGGCTTTAAGTTTCTTTAGCTCTGCTATGAGAGGAACTGGTATTCTCTGAATTTCACTGATGCTGTATTGAATTTGTAAAGTCTGGTGTCCTGACAGCTCTACTCAGTGCAGCTTGATATGTTTTTTTTTTACATTTTATTCAGTTTATCAAGAGGACAGAGGTAGCATCACATTGTTCTGGTCAGTCTTGCTTACAGCATGTTGTGCAGGTTGATGTTCTGTGGTTTTCAGTGTCGGTGCTGTTGGAGTGGAGGGCCTGGTTTTCAGTGGTGTAGTTGCACTTGAGGCACCACCAGCAGTGTCATTAGTGAAGGTCAGGACAGGACTTCTAACATCCACCCAGAAGGTCCTGTAGTTCTGCACCACAGATGCCCTGCAGATAACAAGACAACACGCTCCATGAAAGAGTTCAAAAACATGCTCACTGAGGCTGATTTTATGAAAGCGATGCTTGACTTATTTTTCTTTTTTTTAAATTATTTTTGAAGTGGGGTTTTATGACACATACTAAGCAGTAGTCAAGAAATCAAGTAATAAGACAAATAATGATCAAGTTAAATCAAAAGGAGAAACAGAACTATGACAATCAGTCATAAAGATCAAAGTTTGACCTCCAGAGAGTCCAAGCTGTAAAGAATACCCATCAATGACCAGGTTTATTTTAAGAATCCAGCATTTCATGAGTCTATTCATATTTAATGACATCCAACAAAAACTGAAATATAATGGGGTCTATGTCTTGTTAAGTCTTAGTTTATAAAAAAAATGTTTTATTGGACTTAAAATGAGCCACATTCACTTGATGAGTCCAGAAGAAGGTCTATTTCAAGATATTAAAAGCAAAAATGATGCATGATTTTCTTATACAGCATAAAAAGATTTACCTGTGGGTTCCAATACAAGTACTTCTATATTTTATTTGTATTAGAAAATTATTCTCATTTCAATTTACTTGACTTGTCCATATTTTTGCAAATGTCTTTACTCTTCACAAACAATTCAGACATTGTTTCTGTCTTTTATCTTGAAATCTTGAAAAAGGACAATACCTTGTCAGGTAAACATGGCTCATATTATGTCTAATAAGATTTTTTATTATTTAAATTAAAACCAGATTTTAATTTTTGCAGTTAATGATTGTATCTTGATCAAAATTGTATAATCAGTTGGCTATCATTAAACGTGAGTTGATGACAAGCAGGACACTTAAAGCTATAAACCTGGTTATAAATTGATATATTTACAAACAACTGGAACTCTTTAGAGTTGAAAAAGAAATTTATGCTTCTTTATCCTGCACATGAAATACATTGAAAAATATAAATATAAATCACTATAAAAAAAAGTGGAGAACCAGCCTCATCATGAAGTCCTTCAGGAGCCAGTTTAGACAGAATGAATTCAAAGGAGTGGTGTCTGAGCACGTCCTGTTTGCAGCAGTTCGTAGCCTAGACTCCATTCTGTTTTCCTAACTGGTTTCTTAACATGGCCGTGGCTAATACACTCTCTGCTGACAAATATCTCATTCAGCCCAGTAAAGAACAGTACTTGGACAAAAGAATGAAGAGGTGGAGGAGAACTTGAAACCTTACCAGAACTGAATGGGTTTCTGAATAGACGAGGCCTCTGGTCTCCATGTTACCTGAATGTAGGTCTTATCAGACTCGGATCTGTGAGATACAGCTGAGTTCTACAAACACACACACACACACACACATGGAATGAGAGAAAAAGGAGGTCAGTCGTGTTCTCACCGAATCATCCCATACTGAATCCCAGTCAAGGTTTCTGACATGTTGTCATTTTGGTATTTCTAATTTTACTTATTTCAAAGACAGTTTTCATATCAGACAAATGTTTTAGCCATAGCTTGAAGTTTTTGGGTGGAACTCCGGAAAAAAATTTCAACTGGGCCTACAGAGTTCTTCTGAGGGACTTTATTGCCCATGTAGACAATGTTGGAGACCTCTAGAGGTGAGTGGGTACGGAACGGTCTGCCAGATCTGAACCTGAGCAGTGATCTAGATCAGGACGTCTGTGCCTGTCACTGATGGTCCATAACAAATACCATTCTGAAACACAGGCTGGGTCATATGACTTTATGGTGACCTTCAGTCAAAGTTTGACGATGGACTTTTGAAGGAAAGTTATTTTTATTTAATTTAAGCATATTTGTGTTTATTAGAAGAACCCTTTTACAACCATTTCCTACCCAGCAGCATGTCAGCAATGTTTTTTGTGTATTTGCAATGATTTTTAATCAACATAAAATTATGCTGCTCTGGTTCATGGTTTGCATGACAGAATCTAAGAAGAAAAGACAGAAGAGGTTGAAACTGTGAACTTGTTGATGAATAATGAGATTTTACCCTGGAATAACTCTTTGTTTTCTGCAGCCGTGACCCTGAACCGTAACTTATGTAAGTTAACTCACAGGTTTCTGGCTACAGGTGAGCTGCTGAGCCAACTCTGCTGTCGAGTCAAAGGAGCCCACAGGAGACTGTCCCCCAATCTCTCGAGCCTGTAATAGGAAACCTCTGAATGGTGTAGAAGCTGTAGCTTGAAGCTGAACTGAAAAGAAACCAAACATGTCAGACTGGTTTTCCCCCGGCCCTAATGCCACCTCAAAATCCTGAATATAAGACAACCTACTGTGAAATTTACAGTAAATGAAAAAAAGTGAAAAAGTGCCTTCTGAGAGATGGAACAGTTTTTAACTCATGACAATTCTGTGCACCTCTTGAACCCAGTGAGCTGTAGTTCAATTGATGTATGGTAAGTCTGGACTGTTGGGTTTACATTTGTCTGTATAGAAACATCCAAACCTCAGGGCTCAGGCTGTGAACACAGACCCCCCCCCCCCCCCCCCCCCCATGAAACCAGGTGAAAAGTTGTCTGTAATAAACGTGTAATAACTCCACCCCAAAGTAGCCTGATTCTTACCTTTCACCACCTCTCCAGGTCTGTAGCTGACGCTGTCTGTGGTGACCTCAAACGGTGGGGGGTCTGTCTGTGGGGTCAGCCCAAAGTGCTGTGGTCGCATATCTTTACAACTGTCCGTAACCTGTCCTGAGCTGTAGCAGAAAACCGCTGGAGCAACAAATACCAGCAGCAACTTAACATGGTCCATTTCAACAGAACGATCAGCTCCCACTACACAAACACAAAAACAGAGACCATGAGTCTCACAATGCTGCTATTGAGTTCTCAGGAGCTGAGGTGGAGTCTGAGTCTCTAGGGAACAATGACTGAGGGGAGGCCACATACAGGTTCCATGTTTATCTCCTACACATCCAGGGAGACAAAGACGGGTCGATAGAAGTTTATCTGTGTGTCAACCAATACTTGCTTTAACAATAGGAGGAGCACAGGAGAACACCACCAGGAAAGAAAACACACACACACACACAAACACAGGGGCTTCAACACAAGGCAGGGATCACTAATAAACAGATCGACTGCAGGGGCTTCCCAGCAAAGTCAGCCCAGCATTTGCTGTCTGCTCTGGGCCTGGATGGACGGAGCAAGAAACAGGCAGTTTGCAGAATGGGGGGAGAGGCAGAACGAGCATCATGTTCGATTTAGAGCAAGCGAGAGGAGGAAAGCTGGAGGCCAGGAGTGGAGCGGCAGTGAGTTGGCCACCACTGCCTCCACACCAACCAGAGAGTGTTGTGGCTGATGGCTAAAACACTCCATGAAGGCTGTGCACCACCTGATGATGTCTGCTCCGGGCCAATAACTACTGTTACCTGCTAAGGTAACTGGGGATGGCACCCCAAGGGAATGTCACAAGAAACAGGGAAGTGATGGAAAAGAAACTTCAGTGATTCCAACAGAAAACCACCTCTGTATCCTGAGTTTATGGTTTAAAAAGTCAAAAAAAGTTTTCAACTTTCTTTTCAGATCTTTTCCTGTGCATACTGTTTTAAGCAGGTATTTGACGCACTGTTTCACAAATGAAACCTTCAGTAGTTCATGACTTTCACAGAGGATCCTGTTTGAAACGGTCTCCATTAAATCAGTCAAATGTTCGGGCCTGAAGATGCAGGAAGGACTCGCTTCGTACGTTGAAAATGTCTTTGGAACACGTGATCTAATGCACTCAGGGTAACAAAAAGACGCCTAAAACATTTATTAATTACAACAGGACCTTTTTATTATTTGTAATGCATAGTCAATTATACCATTAATTATATACAAATAAAACAGTGATTAGAGGAGACAGTTTCCTGCCTTCACAAAAGAAACTTACAATTTATTCGAAGGACAGACAAACTGCTGGGGGCTCCTGTCTCGTTATTCAGGTACAGAACAGATATCAACTGACAGAAGACTTTGATGTTTTGGTACTGTAACTAGCTTTGTAGGGATAACTTAAAATCCATGAACAAATTACAACATTCAATAACTTTAATCACCACTGCCCAGAAGAAAGATGACCAGAAGAGAAGAGAAGAGAGAGATTTAAAGTAATGAGAACTCTACATGTCAATCCAGTCCAGTCAAAGCTGACTTAAGGAGGGTTAATGAAGCTTGAGACTGAACTTAATGTCCATCACGTGTTTTGATGTAACAAACATTGTGTGAGGATTTCAACGATCAAATGCAGTTTTATAAATAAAAACACACAAACCCCAAAACAATCTGTCTGTATGTGTGAATAAATCTGTCAAACCAGAACCTTTGATGAAACTGTGCTGTGAAGTGGCGTGTGAAGAGAAGGATCCTTCTTCATGTCGACATCCTCTACTTTAAAGCAGTGAAGCCTCTGCCAAAACTTACGGTTTCTCTTCACGCCTCTTGTTTTCTGAGGCTGTCGGCTGATCTAACTCAAATAAACATCCAACATTACAAACACCTGACGAGCCCAAACTGCAGATCCATAATGTTCAAAAGAAGCTGTCATTTTTCTCTGCTTTTCCCACCCTCCAGGCCTCGGCACTGGTCACGTGACTGTTTCCTGAGTCCTAAGAATGAGACCGTAGTTTGACCGATTACTCAGATCTTTAAGTGGCTTAAAGACGGTGATACCACAGCGCAGGACAGTTTCATACTGGACTGGAAATTAGTGAAACATAGAGTTATAATTCTAAGATTAAAGAAAATGTAAAGCAGAATGGTTTATTAAGGGGAATAAATAACTGATTTTTTTTTTTTTTATAACTGGGCCTCTTTTTTATTTATACCTCTTATTTTTTTATAGTGCATTGGTCTGTGCAGCAGGTGTAGTTGTCACCTGTAGTATAAACCTTTGTCTCAGTGCATTCATCTGCTGTTTCCACTCCTGATCAACGGTTAACTCTGACATACAGGCACATTCATCGGGGAAATGCAGGTACAACAAGAAAAGCTAGAAAAATGTTCTGATTACATGTAAGAAACAAAATGCTACATGTTAGACAGGATCAACATCAGTGACATGGCAGGAAGTAAAAACTGTAGTTTGTTTAATCACCAGGCCCTCTTTCTCCAGACTGACACTGTTCACAATCATACTTTAAATAAAAGGATGGAAATCTGACATCTTAGCTGAGAACTGAGCCTGAAAACAACCAATGAGCTTCTGTAAGACGGCAAGAGTTCATGATCAGAACTTGAATGAGTGCACGTCTACTGTGCATGTGTACTTCAGCGTTACTCTAACAACAGTTTTTTGTCAAACATGATGCATAAAAATGTACATACATTTTGTCTATACAGTCTGACCTTTATTACACTTGTTAGCTATTAATGCATGTGCAAAGATGTTGAAACGGTGCGAATTATCTTGCTTTCACTCAAGCATCCTTCGAATGTGAAAAACAAAACTGAGTGGTTAGTTATATGAACTGGATGGTTTATACAAACTGTATGATTACACTCAAAAAAATTAATGAACATCATTGTGAAAAACAGGAAACAAGTTTAAGATTCACAAATAATTAAAACATTAATCTGTAGCTTAGGCGATCTCTTCTGACTTGAGTGTGAAGAACTAAAGGACTGGTTTTACTAGAGCAGTGTTTTCTGATCGACTTCAGCAGCCAGTTACGAGCCGAACTCCACAGTTTCCTCAGTGATGGGTTTGAATTCATAGTTTCCTCTTCCATCCATGTGGAGGTAATACTGAATGACAAAACAGTAAAAACACACGGTCACTAAAACAAAGTGGAAAGTGTTGGTTCATACCAATCTGCCACAGCATCGAACAAAGGGACAGAGTCATACTGTAACATTCAACAAATGCTTCAGTCAGAGGATAAAAACCTAAAACATTCACTTAAAATACACCCTGACGCTCAGACCTATTCAACCCTTTTTCTATGATTGTAAAAAATTACAGAATAATACAAAGCAAGAATAATTTAAACAATCCAACACAACTAGTATTTAAAGTGTTCTCTCAAATTCCAACCAAAAATTCCACTTTTTTTCTCAAAAATTATTGATCCCTCAAATAAAATTATAAGTGTTTAAAAGGACACATTTGCAAACCAGGTGTTATCTCAAGCACACCTCATGCAACTCATCAAGAGATCAGCAGAGATCATCGCCCTGCACAAACAAGGAAATGGATACAAAATGATATCCAATGCTCTGAATGTGAATGTTGAAGTGTACTTTGAAGTTTGAAGTTAAAGAACAAAGGCTACAAGACCTGGATGAGGCAGAAAGAGGAAACCAGTCACCAGATTCCTGAGGAGGTTAGCAGATAAAACCCCCCCAGTGACTGAATAAGACCTGCAGCAAGACTTGATGGCAGCAGGCGTTCAGGTTTCATGCAGATCATCACTGACCCACAAGCAGAAGAAAAGTCGGCTCCAGTTTGCTCATAAACTATATAATTAAGCCACAGAAGCCTTCGGATTATGAAACTTTTCAGGCTTCTGGATCAGCAGTACGTCTGGAGGAGAAAGAATGAAGCTGAAAGAACACCCTGCCTAAAGTGAAGCATGGTGGTCCCAGTGATAATCTGGGGCTGCTTTGCTTCCTCTGGAAACCCACAACGTGTGGAGCGTGAGATGGATTCCATCAAGTATGAGGAAATCCAGGAAGAACATGTCACAACATCTGTGACCGAGCTGAAGCTTGGTTCTTGGACAAGAAGAAGTCCTGGAATATTCTAGTTGCATTGTTATTTGTTGAAATTTGAGGAAACACTTGCCAACATTAGTCATGTGGAGCTGTTTGAGTTGTCCTCATTTCATTTGTTTATTGCAAACAGCTGAGAATTTGAACATTTTGACTGTAAATCTGCCATGAGGGTTAAATCTTTTTTAATCTGTAAAAGAAGAAATAAAATGTGGTTTGGCTAACCTTCTGGGGACTTCTGATGACTTGTTAATGAACTCCTGACATCAGTTTTTATGCAGCCAGTTCCCATCGGATGAGCAAAGTATACAATTGACTTCATTTTATATTTCTGATTGGAATTAGCAAGATGCTACACAAAAGACGACCCTGTTTCTGGGTGATTTGCTTGGTGTTTTTTAGAGGTGGGGCTCCCTGATTCACAGACCATACGTAAAATGAAAATTGCGGGGGCATTTAAATGTTTATTATAATATACTTTAATGAGATCAGAACATTTTAATATTACTTTCTATTTTGGTGCCAGATCAAAGCAGAAGTAATTTAAGATTTCCTCTCTTAAAGATCAGGTCTATACCTTATTATTTTATTGAACAGACTAAATAGTCTGTTATTTATCTTATTTACATGATGGGATGTCATATCTGTCGCTACATGGTCACGTTGTGTTCGCAACTCTCCTCTGCTCTCTGTATCGAGCACGGCTCTGATGCACACAGACACGTGACAGAGATTCGGGTAAAAGTAATGTAAAACTAAAACTGGGAAATGCACAAAAAAATCTGTGTGAAAAGAAATCGGTGTCCGATGAGTCTGTCCTCATCGTGTATGAGGTCGCTCATGCTGCCACGGTCACAGAGGTTTCAGAGTTGAGGTTTCTAAATAAGGTTATATTTCTAAATGTGGACAAGAACATATATTCTAAATGGGTTTACACAGACTTGATTACCTCATTAATTAAGTCATTATGACCTTTTCTTTATTTAACATGCACAAACATAATGACCTCAGATCAGTCAAAGTCCTGAGACCCCCCCATGAGCTCTCCGCCCCCCTTCCCTCTGCTATTTGAACAACACATTAAGCTACATTTTAAAAAGCTCATCCTGTTAAGTGATTGCACTACAGTGAAACAGTTACTTATTATTTGATGGCTGAGTTTATTTGCTCAAAGCTGCAAAACGAAGATGGGATTTAGTCCTTACCTCGTGGTGCTTCCAGAGAGACTTTCTGTGGGACACGGTGAACAAAGTAATGCCAACCTGTTGATTGGAGAAAAAAAGACATTTTACTACTCATTATGAAACCACTTTGCTTTGGTGAATCTTGTTATCAGATTGATTTGATGTCACATATTTGATGAAGTAAGAAATATGACAACAAGCTAATGACCAGCACTGTTCTCCAAACAGGACCAATGGAATTATATGGCCAGCAGATACAATTGTCATTGTAATATAGTTTCTACTCTTAATAAAGCCAGATATAACCACTAAACTACTATCAACGCTCTCTACTATCAACAAATCAAGACTACAAAAAAATTGTGCTGGATGTTACAGTTTTTTTGATTTAGCTCTTGGATCCATGTTTGATATTTTGAGCTTCTTTTTTAATAGAAGTGAAAACAATAATAAATTCATAATTTGGAGATGTAGACTTGTTGTGAGGCGCTGACATCCTCTGATCGGAGTTCCCTTGTGTCAGTAACGACAGCAGGTGTGTAGCACCACCAGACAGCTTAGCTTTCAGTCATTTACTAAGTGAGTGACTACGTTTGTGTGTAACATGTTGGAGAGTTGTACCGTTCTGCAGTGGCCGTAGATGTAATCCTCCACATCAACACTCACTGCGCTGGTGCACTCGTCAAGAATGGCAAACTGGGGCTTGTGGTAGAATAGTCTGGCCATCTACAAGCAGAGACACACAGATACATCCATTATTTCAAAACACCTTATTGATTACAAACAGGAAACATGTCACCACTATGATTCAGTCAGAGGATTGATTTACGAACTCCTGCCATACCAACATGATGGAACAGGACATGGATCAGCCCAGATACATATCCAGCACTGTGAGCCCAATAATCAGAGAAAATCTAGGAACTGGCTGATGGTTTGTATCTGTATAATTCAATTTAATAATTTGACAGTTTGTTCTATAACAGAGCAGGCACATCTATTCTTTTCCTGTTTTTTTTCCCTCATTCAAAAATTCAAAGACAAGCAGATAAAAGTAAGTGGATCCTTACGGCCATCCTTTGCTTCTCTCCTCCGCTAAGAACGTCCATCCAGTCCTGGACTGAGTCCCAACTGCCCTCCCTTTCAAGGATGTGACCTAACTGAACATTGTCCAGGTAATCCTTCAACACCTGGAAACCAAACAGGGTGAAATAAGAAACACACATGCAAAGTGACAGAAAGCATCCATGGTTTGGAGTGACGAGTCCCACCTGATCAGAGATCCCTTTTTTCCTCTGTTGTTCAATGGTGTCAGGGTAGATGACTTGGTCCCTCAGAGAACCCAGAGTCATGTAGGGTCTCTGCATAAAAAAAAAAACAGATTTTTGCTTGAATACTTTCAGATAAAACTTGTAGTTATTGCTTTTGACATTTGTATGAGTGAGCTGAATGTGGTAGATCCAAACCAGCACACAGAAACCCATCAGTCTATTCATCTGTTTCAACTGTACATATACATATATACACACCTGATCAAAGTTTTAAGACCAGTTAAAAAATTGCACCGATTTACATTTTACACCCATTCCTGTAAACTTCCCTCTCCATCCATCCCCAAATGTTCTCAGAGTGATTTAGATCAGGGGGAGACGCAGGATGGTCCAAAGAGTGAGCTGATTCCTCTGGAAGAAGTCCTTTGTCAGGCGGCCATTGTGACTTGCAGCGTTGTCCTGCTGATAAACCCAGTCATTAGCACACAGAGCAGGGCCCTCAGTCATGAAGGACGCCCTCTGAAGGATCTTCACACAGCCAACCGCCGTTTGACGTCCCTGAATAACCTGAAGCTCCATTGTTCCACTGAAGGAAAAAGCAGCCCAGATCATGATGGCGCCCCCTCCACTGTGCCGCCTAGAAAACATCTCCAGTGGGAGCTCCTCGCCATGTCAGGAACGAAAGCCATCAGGACCGACATTTTTTCTCCTAAGAGAATCAAACTTTCTTCCTTCTTTCAGTGTCCATGTTTGCTGCTCTCTTCTAAGTCCAAACGGGTCATTCTGTGGCGTTGAAGGAGACGAGGTCTTTAAAGACGTTTTTCTTCTTAGAGCTCTTCTCTCTCAGGCGCCGTCTGATGGTTATTGGGCTTCAGGCGGCTCCAGTAACAGCCTCCATTTGGGTCGATGATCATCATCGTGTCTCCTCCGGCTGAGCGCTGGTGAAATGTTTTTGGGTCTACCTCTTGACTTTTTTGTTCCATAACCCTCAGGATCTTTGAAAAAATTCAAAATGACTGTCTCACTGCGTCCAACCTCAGCAGTGATGGCGTGTTGATAGAGGCCTTGATATGCAGCTCAACAATCCGACCACGTTCAAAGACAGAAAGCTTTTTAACCTTTGGAGGTCATGACAGCATGAATACCTGATAGAAAATCACATTAAACTTACAGTTTTGAGCAGCTGATTTTACTTTAATTGTTGTTTGCAATAAATTGCTTAGTTACATTTTTCTTTGTCTCACTCTCATTTCGTCTTTTTGTAGTTTGGACACCTTATTTAGAACCTTTTTAAGATCCAACAGTGCAAATAGTGCACTTTTTTTAACAGGTCTTCAAACTGTGATCAGGTGTGAATATGTGACTTAAATTCTGTCTCAGCTCTGCTCTGTGGAGAGCTATTATCCAGTTCTGCCCCTGCTTAGATACTTAATAAGCAAAACAAGTAAAAAGAGTTTTGTTGAGAGTTTAAAACAAAAACATGGTCTAAGAAGATCGCTTACCTGTGGAACATAGAACAGCTTCCCTCTATCAGGTTTTGTCAGGTGTCCTCCAAACAGAGGCCACAGCTTGAAACAGAATCACATTTAAATTATATACGTCTCATACTGTGCAAACAACATCAAATAACTCCTTTTATTATTTATGTGTTCTCACCTCTCCAAGGGCTCTGAACAAAGAGCTCTTCCCACATCCGTTTGGTCCACATACAAGCACGTTAGTGCCAGACTTCACCTTTAGATGGTCGAGAACAAAGGACATGTTGAAAAATACAACAGATGTGTTCTGTGTGTTCTTCATTTTAAACAAAAAGTGCAAACTAACACTTCTATCAAACTCACTCAACATCAAATGAGGCTAAAGGCAACTATCAAGAAATGACCTGAACCATCAGAGCTTTACCTCGAATGTGAGGTCTTTGATGAGAATGTCTCCATTGGGGGTTGCTAAAGGAGTGCGGTCAAATCTGAAAGTGGAGAAAAACAATAATAAGAAAAGAGAAAGAGAGCCTCAGAACAGGTGACTGAGTGAAAAAAAAAACGTACTTGATGATGTTATCTTTGTTGATAATTTGACCACTTCCAGGCACCAGAACGAGTTTCTCTGTGTTATCTGACTCTGTGAAGAGAAGGAAAATAGTCACAATCAGGTCAGGTGTTTGGATTCACAGTTACCGTGCTGTGGTAATTAATCATTCTAACATTATTTTTCTTTCTTCATTCATGTCTACCTTTCTCCTGCTGGGAGACCATGGTGCGTTCATATCTGCCAGCATTCAGCTCTGCCAGGACTTTCATCAGTTCAGTGATGCGAGCAGTGAATCTGTGAGACAAAGAAAACAAACCAAGGTTTCAGATCAATGATTGATGTTCAGGGATGATCCCAGCTCTCTTATTTAAAAGAGGATGTGAGGCCCATCTTTAACCCTCCTGATAAAGGTACAGGAAGCCGTATCTTTGCTTCTTTTTTCCTCTAATTTACAAATCAAAAGGTTTCAAGACGTCCGATAGTATCCCAAAAGCTTGAGCCCAGTTATCACTTCAGCACTGACTCAAATCTGCAGCTGTTCTAAAGAGGCATAAGATACTAGGGATGGGCATTTCAAGCAAAAGCACTGTTTGATATTTGCTGGAAACTATTGGAAAATTATTCCAAGATCGATGGCCCCCCACCCCCCCACCACCTACATACACATATGTGCCAACGTTAGACTTTGACACAGAGGGACAGATCATCAAACTTACTTCTTTGATTTACAAAGCGTGTCACTGACCTGATCTTTATTTATTTACTTTTTTTTTTTTTTTTTTTTTTGGGGGGGGGGGGGGGGGGTGAATTGGCTGGCCTTAAAACAGTTGAAGGGACACATAACATAAGGCTTTGTAAACGTAGAAACTACCAACAACTACTTTTTTGCACACTAGCTTCATCAGCCATCAGAGTCAATGCCAGGCCTCAGAGTCAGTTCACAGAGGAGCCGTGTACAGAGAGCTCTATAGAGTCCCACAGGCTGTGATGTGACACCCACAGAGATACAGTGCTATCCTGTGTCAGTGGTCACAGTTAAAGGCAAGACAAGGACACTCATTTGTGAAACAGGGTCTGCAAACACTGCAGCAGAGCCGTGCTCACACTATGTGGTTTGTAGGAAGTGCTCCATATGACATAGTACGGGATGTGGAGGAGGTGCTGTGGTACGACACAAGACCGGGTCACAGCGTGCTCCATAAAAACTCTGGACTGTCCTGACTGGAATGAAATGAATTCGCACTCTGCTCAGAAAACACTCTTCAGCCCCCTCGGCGCTGTGCCATCAGTGTGTGTTGGGATCAAAGCTGCAGGATTTGCCAAAACTGTACGATTTGCAAATATAATGAATGACGACACAAGTCCACATGCTTTGTTATAAAGGAACATGCAGATACTGTTGCTAGTTATGAAATATCCTCTCCTCAATTAAAAACAAAATAAATGTTTGCATTTTGAGTTTTTAAATAATAAGAAGGTTTTACAGTAAGAGTTTTGATGCACTACAGTTCTGTTCAGTTAAATTTTAGTTTTAAATGATTTATTAAAAGTCAGTGGCCTGGTTGGGCCACCCCAGTCAAAAAAGTCTGGACTCACCCCAGCTCACCTCACTGCAGGTACGTTATGGTGCTTTGCTCATCAAGAGATGTATTTATGCTGAACGGAGGGTTCAGTTAGTGGAATAGAAGGAGTTACAGTGAAAGATGGGACTCAACTTCCCCCACATCAAACAGCTTCTAAAGCATTTTTGTCCCTGCAGTGTGCTGCTCTCTGCAGGCTTCTGTTGGTTACTGCTTACTTTTTTTTTTTTCTGACACACATTTATGTTGAGTTCAAGAAAATGTAAAACAAGGACTTGAAATGAGAGACACCGTAACTCGAGTTTGTTCTGATAACACTTTTCACACGCCATGTGACAGAGCACAGCCCGAGCCCATAGGCAAACACTCACACATGAGCAGTTTCTTAACTCTCTTTTAAAACGATTCGATAACTCACCCCGAGAGGCGGCTCATCTCTCTGCCAGCCAGTACGATCCTGCCCAGAGCCTGGGACATTCTCAGGAGCATCCTCCCACTCTGGTAGTAGTCCTACAGGCCCCCCCAAAGCCCCCATCACATCAGTGAAAACATTCAGCTCAAAAACATTATTTCAGGTTATAAATACACAGCAGATTGTACCGTGGCATACTTTTGATTCCAACCTGGGCGGCAGTAACATTATTGTTCTAAATTTATGGAGGCATCACGTCATAAAGATAAATATATCATCCTAAAAACAAACAAGCAAACAGACAAAGACATAATGGCCCTCATCTATCAAGGATTTACCATGAAGACAAACGTTTCACCTGCAATATTATCATATTAATCTGAACCATGTTTGAAAAAGTGGACTATTTAATAATGAAAGACAATCATTCACATGAGTTAATAGCCAATCAGCTCGTCTCGTGGCATAAAGAACCATAAAACTCTGGTTTATCTGTGTGTGATTGCGCACAAGCGACACACTCCTTGGCCAGGCCAACAAACGACCACAAATCAAGTTCATGAAATCAGTTTGTAGATTAACCAGTTTTCAGTCCTGCATGTTAAAAATATGCGCAGGTTCATCTTTTGCTCTGTCTTATATGTCATATGCTCTGTCATAAGCTGACGCAGACCTGGTAAGAGCTCCACTCATTCATCAGTCTGTGACAGGTTCAGGTTCAGGTTCAGGCTGGAGTCTGACGGCAGCTTCTTTCAGAGCTGAAAGAAACTTCTAACAGCGATTTTTCCACTTTTTTGGATCTGGATGGAAATAATGAAAACTATTTGGGCTTTTAACAGTTACATATCACGGATTAATTAATCAAAGTATAAATAAAAGATAAATTCAATTTTTAAAACTTTGAAGTGATTTCCTTACAGATGTGGTTTTTATGACTCATTTTAAAGCCACTTTTTCGTCTTTAATGCTTCATTCCTCTCTCATTTCTTGATTTGGTTTTGATCTCCAGCACAGAGAAGTCTCTTCTTTCTTTATTGGTTCCCCCTTGTTATTAATTATGTGGGTTTGGTGCTGAACCTTGAATATTTAGGGGTGTTATTTAAAATATGATTGTTTTCAGCCATCACATTTATCAACACCTTATCAGGTGTATGTCGTGCTTGGCTCTGGTGCGCATGTTTCATTAATCACACGTGAACGTTGCCATAAGCTCATTTCTAAACCCAAATCAGTGCCAGTTCTCACGCAAGATTGATAAATGAGGGCCAGTGTGATGCCATTTTTTGCTCAGGAAAGAAAGCCTACGTGAGACTAGAAGTTAGTGTGTTTGTGAGTCCTCTGACCTCCAGGAGCTCAGAGTGTGAGCTGTGCAGGTGTCGGGGGTGTGAAAGGTTCAGGAATGGTCGACTGACCACCAGATATCCCACCACTGTGGCCACGTCTGCAAAGGAAAAGCGTGTAGAAACAGAATAAGCCCCAAACATAGAAGAGGGCAGACTGCAACTTAATGATATCCTGACCTGTAGGTGAGTTGATATTGTTTTAAATACACTTTTTTCACATAGTAGTTTATTAAAAAATGGCAATGACTGCTGGAAAACAATGTAATGGTTATTTTTCAGTGATTTGATACATTTCATGGAGAATTAATATCACTGTCATGGAGAGAGGAGATTTTCTCCATGACAACTTGAACTCGGTGATGTACAACATTATTCAAAAAGAAGATAATTATCCTGAATAAGGTTACCAATGGGAAGGAATATATCTTTACTTACACTTGGCAATTATACTGTCCACAAATCCCATGGAAAAGCGAAAAAAGATGAAGTTATGCAAGTGGTCCACCTGAGAGACAAAATGAACATGTTCTAAGTAAAGAGGACTTGAAGAAAACTTCCTTTTAATTTCCATTAATTATCTGAACCCTTCCAAGGGAAAGTGTAAAGTACTGCTCCCTTATTCACTAACTTTCCAGTCCACTGAAACCAGTTAAAGCAGCCACTCTGAGGACTAAACCAAACTGCTGACAATGTCACAAACACAGAAACACTCTTACTCACCAGTTTCTTAAATGTAGCATAAATGGTCTGTTTTTCCCTCAAGTTACCATTGTAGAAGGCGATTTCCTCACTGTACAAAGGAAGACAACATGAGCACGGTTTCAGAGTGAATATCTGTGCAGCAGGGGGTTTGAGTTGATGCACTTACCTGTTGGTAATGAGGCGAGAATTGACGTAGCGGTATTCTCCCTCGTAGCGCTGCTCTGTGACAGTCATCTTGCCTATTGGCCTCCTTAGTCTGGTCAGGAACAGACCTGAGATCAGCAGGTAGGCCATCATGATGGCTGGTCCCTGTGGAGCCACGAGAACCATGAGAACCATGATAACCATGAGAACCATGAGAAGTCAGGTCATGTTTTACACAGAGACTATAGGAGTCGACACCATGGTGGCTCAATGTTTCATTTTACTTTGAGCTCAGGACAACACAGCCAATTAAAAGAGAAACACTGATTTATCTACACATCTTGAAAAGGATCCTTCAGACTTTCAGGTAACTTGGACTCATGCTCGTATCTGGGCCCACTGGACCCTTTCTAAACATCTTATTGCGGTTATTATCACTGGGTCTGGGTATCACCACTGATTGTCTGATTCACAGGGTCCTGATTTGATTCAGTTTGATCCCCAGTCTGATTCAACATCCATTCATGTAGGGATAATTAAGTTACAATACTTAATCTGCTTCTGCCAGGGTGTTATGCAAAAAAAAAATCTCTTTCCTGCCTCCTGAGCCCTGACGCACGCAGACGAGAGTGTGTGAGGAGAAGCGCTGACTCAGACTGATCCTTTTAGTTGATCTGCACTTCACACAACCTTACAAAAACTCACTGTGAGCTATACAGAGATATTCTACAATTCTACAATTTAATTTAGCAGATGCTTTTTTCCAAAGCAACGTACAACACAAGCAAGAATTTAAACAAGAAGGAGAAACCTTATTAAGTGTAAAGAAATGCTTCAAGTTAGTTGGGTCACAGGTACTCTGCCATCAAGTGCCCACTGAACCCCCCACTGAACCCCCCACTGAACCTTTGGTGCAAAAGACCAATGTTTCTTGGAGTTTAAGATGACATCATCAAATATCTTGTTTGTAACCAAAGGTATTCAGGACTTTCATAGAGAAGCAAAGAAATGAGAAAATAGTCACATTTATGAGGCTGAAATTAGAGAACTTGGACTTCTTTTTCTTAAATAATTACTTAAACTGATAAATCGATTATCAAAATAGTTGACAATTAATTTAGTGATAATTTAATCATTGGTTAATAATCGATTATTTGATTAATTGTTGCAGCTCTAGTTGAAACCCTCATTGAAAAGGTGCAGTTGTGTAGGGAAAAGTTAAATCTGCTGGAGATATTTGACTTACCTGCGCACCAATGGCACTTGTCAGTTTGAATATGTATAGACCGATATCCAAGAGAGGCTACAGAACAGAAAACAGAGAAGATTCATTAGTTACATTTATAATCATCAGAAAGAGTCTCGACATCAAAAGCTGTGCAAGATCATCAGGTTTGCTGACATATCAGCAGCGAACTGACGACCTACATGCTGGATTTGCATCTAATAGGGCTCAACTCACTGGCACTGAATAAACTACAGAGGTATGCAAAGGCACTTTTTGACTGGTACCAAGAATGTTTCTTTACAGGAACTTCTAAAGGTATCAAATGGTTCCTGAGGCCTACTGTGGTACATGTTTCCACTGGAGCCAGATGTCTGGTTAGGATTATGCAAATCAGGCGGGTGATGGATGTAGAAACAATACAAATTGCACTACACTGCCAGGCCAGTAGAGGGTAGTAAGAAAAGAGATGAAGGCCATACAAAGATGACATCAAGCGAACTGACAAATTTATATTGCAATTTGGAAAAAAACAAAACAAATGGAGACTTTCATCTGAATGCATCCCTGGCAAATGGCTTTGGATTACTATTAAATACTATCCAATGACTGTATTGTGACACTGTAATCATTAAAGGATGCATCTCCAAGGACTCCTTCTGTTTGAACAGCTGTTGCAAACTGGATATCAACTGACACATTCAGCTGAAGTCTCCAGTTCACAGGGTTTCTTGTGATTTTTTACGAGTTACTGACTCAAGTGATTTAAAACCAGTAAGTCTGATGTTGAGGACAGCAGGTGAAATAAAACCTCTGCAGGTGCTCTAGCTATCTGAAACGTTCAGTAGTACAGGCCTTGCCCACCAAAGTTCCTGGATCTTTGAAAGTACTATCCGAGCAGTGACTTTTCAAAGGGTAAATGGACTACTCCAAAAGTAAATAGAGACCTTGGATCCTGCTGTGAAACAGAGTTCCCTTAGTTCCCAGAGAAAGTCCCTGCTGTCTACAGCACCTACAGGCTGTCATGAAGTTTGTGCCTTGTGTAATCCGCCAGGCACACAGACCTGGATTGATGATGCCCATAAACCCACCCCAGGATTGACACTGCTAATATGGTAACCAACAAAGGCCGGTACCTTGCTGAGGTTGGAGTACAGGTCCACCACACTGTTGCAGAATTTCTCCACATCCTGTGTTAGCAGCTGGTCTGCATTGGCTATCCTGTTGTCAAGGTTTCCCATTTTGTAGTACGTGAAACCTCTGTTGGCGAAACATGGGGTTAGATTTGTACAGGTAAACAAACAGCTGGCGACCTAAGCTAGAGAAAATACCCTGGTGTGCGTTTCGTGTACCAGATGACTTATCAACATGAGTAAAGCTCAAGGTCCTACAGTATGAAGTCAGTGGATTAAGATCAGCCAAGTTTTAGTAAGTTTGTTGGAATCATATCCAGTTATGTTGTTTTTAAAGTACTGACACTGCAGTTTGCATCTCAAAGAAGTGATATCAAATCCCTACAGTCATCAACGTTCTGAGGTAAAGCTGATAAGGTGCAGTTTAAGCATCATCAACACCGATTGTTGCCTTTACAAGTCTGATAACACAAACCTCGTACACGCCTGGTGTCTGGGTCAGTCTAAGAACTGAACCCCTACAGGGGTCACATGAGAAGGACAACTGTTAAGTTAATGTGATTGGTTAACTGTAAATCTAATCTCAACCACTTATTTCAATGTGAAAGAGGAAACACTCTTTCGGTAGTCTATACTTAATATGACTTAAATTACATAATGAGTCATTAAGTACTCTATGGTTACAAAATGACGTAACTGTGGAGAGAAACCAAATTCATCAGCCCCACTTAGAGAGGGATTCAAAACTACAGTTAAACTAACACACAGTGAACACACAGCCAGTGTGAGCTGAGAGAGAGAGAGAGTACATACTCAGCATGTTATTGGATAATACATCAACGAACGTACTGAATCTCGGCTGCTGGTGGAAAAAACTAAGAAACGGTCATTCTCAAGTCAAAATCGTACAAAGCGGAGACAGATCAGACACAGTCACAGATCTGGGGTGAGTCCGGTGGAAACTTGCTTGAACCTCCCATTTCACAGCACATTAAATCCAATGACACAGTATGACTCATAAAAATCCTTCCACTGTCTGCTCTGGTCTTCTTACAGATTGTGATTATGCTTTGTTTGCACAGGTCCAGACCCGTTAATGTTATTCTAATTTTATTTTACTACCAGAGACCCAACATGAAGACAAGATGAGCAGTCTGATCTCATCTTAACCCACCATGAGGACAACACTTTGCAGCATTTAGCGAGTTACAAATGCAAGGAAAAACTTTCCTGAAACCTCGGGTAGAACCAGACTCATGACAGACAGACGTCTGCCTCAACTGTGTTGGGATTAGAGAGAGAGAGAGACCAACAAAGAGACATAGCCCTTCTGATACCACTTACAGGTCTGACTGGCTGATCAGCATCACAACTAATGAAATGCTCAATTATCTTCTTTGTACGGGAGGGGAGTGATGCACGGTGGGAATTAACCTAAAATCCAGTGTACTGCGCTTTTAAGACCTATTTTTCCATCTAAAAAGTGTGCTGCATCTTATACACCCATGCGACTGATATACTGGTATTAAATAGCTGAGCGAGGTGTTGAGTAGTAATGTGGTATTTTATCCAGGAGGTGGCGCTCTAATCTAGCTGAAGCTTCGTCATGGCAATATGCCACCATTACAGTCAGTGTTGCCAGGGCCTGTAAGACAACTTGGCTGCAATTTTAGCTGACAGAAACAGCTCTGAGGCAGAGTTTTTGGGGTTTGATCGGGCTAAAGCATTCAGCTATTGTAAAAAAAAAAAAAACAGAGTAACTTTATGTTAGTAGTTATTTGAAAATGCTTTACTGTTATAAGTCAATGTTTGTGACAAAAAAAAAACCCAAACAAAAAAAAACAGGCATTGCCATTATCCGTAGGACTGATAGGTCTAGGTCGCGCCCCATGAGGTTTACCCACAAGTGGGTGGCCCGAGTTCAAATCCAGCCTGTGGCCCGTTTCCCGCATGTCATTTCCCATCTCTCACCCTGTTTCTGACTCTATCCACTGTCCTCTCCTCTTTCACTAAAAAGTTCCCAATATATAAATTCTTTATAAAAAATGAAGTATTGTGCATATGTTTTTAGCGCCGTTAAATGTCTGATAGACAAACTAATTTAACGATCAGGGTAGAGAGTTGGTCTGAGTTACTTTAAAGTGATGACAGGGGATGTTTTGTTTTGTTTGTTTGAAAATGTTGCACCAACATGTCAGGAAAGACTTAACGCTATTACCATTGGCTATGTATGCGTGTGTTGTTGGTGAATTAATGGAAAGTGAAAATAGATTCAATTAGCATTAAAATAAATAACATCTTTTTTTATAATGATATAGACTGACTGCACTTTATATACCTGTGTGATTTATATTCTGGTTTTTATGGTAATTTACCACCCTGGCATGAAAAGCCAAAAACAGAAAAAAATTGTCAAACTTAACCCCTTAATGCCTGAATTAATTTACAACTATATAAAAAAATGCTTTGTGTGTTTTTGCATTCTTACAGAAAATATTCATAGATATAATAAATTCACCCTCTGATCAACATTGTGCATTTGATACGATCCTTGGTATGTGTAGGATATGAACCAATGGGCGTTAGAGGGCTACAAAGGTCATCTCAGCTGCATCAAGAAAATTCAGTAATGTCACAGATTCATAACAACAGGCATAAAGAGGTTAACATCACGTCCAAGTCCAAAAAGGAAGGCTAATTGTTGCTGATACTGTATTCTTGTCATCGGCAGAAACACAACATAAAAAGCTAATACAGAAAAAAGTCCTTTGATTATTATTAGACAAATAATCTAGCGAAGGAAACATTTAAAATGCTGATCCATAAAAGTATGCTGTTACATCTTTAATCCAGACATATTAGATGAATAATTAAACATGACCCAAAAAGCAACATACAGTTATGTTTAAGAGATGAGGTGAAACTCAGAACACTAATCACGAGAAGTTTATGGATGGTCAGCCTTAATGTTTTTACAGGTACTTACTGCAGGTACTGGTCGTACAAGTTCTTGGTGAGCTTCTCCCGAAACCTCAGTTTGAGCTCGTTCAGACCCAACTTCAGGAAGTTATTCACCAAGGCTATCTGGAATAAACACGTCAAATATAACAGTCATGTATAAATCTCACAGCTCTTTGGTTCATTAAATCATCATTTTATAGGGTTAAACTGGGAGATTTTACTGTTTTTGTTTATGATTGGAGACAGAAAAGGGAATGAAGGAAAAATGTGCAAAGCAGAAAAATTAGTATGATTTTAAAAGAGCAAAACGTGTGCTTGTTTTCTCTTATCATCAACAAATAAAAAGGTAAAGGATCATATCAACAATTGTTTGTGAAACCAGAGCATGGTCTTTTTTTCAAGTTTGTACTAGAAAATAATACTTCAATGAAATAAATAGGTGAAACTATCAAAAACATAACAGTGAGCCAAACTTGCACCGGAAAGAATATTTCACACTAACAAGCTTGCTGCACAAATTACTCACTTAAAGCAACACATAAATTGGTGCTTGGATAAATTCTCTTTTTTTTTTTTTTTTTTAAATTTTCAGAAAAGCTTTTTAAAATGAAATGCTTGAAAGTTTTATATAGTATATACAACGTGCAAGTGATCACAGGCCAATAATCAAACAGTGTTTGAACTGTACTACAAACATTAGACTGAGTCTGTTTCTCCTCCGCTGAGATTTGTTGATGATAAAAAAAAAAAAAAAAAACGTGTAACGTTGCCAGCTTTATTATTTCACACTGCAACATACAAATGTCAATTTAGGCAACAGTGATAGAAAAGCTTATGTTTATACAGAAATCAGGTGTGTTTAATGAACATTTGTTAAAGTGGGTGAAATGATTAAAAGTTTTCCTCTAGTACATGAAATGAAGGATTCAAATGGTTGGTTGGTATATTTATGTCAAATTGCCTTCGTATACTTTTCAAATACCTACGAGCTCAAACTTGTGTGCAGGAAAACAGAAACTGAACTACATTTTATAGATTGAAAAATATTATATGGCATAAATAGAATTTAGAAAAAGACTGACAAACATGAAAATTTAAGAAAAAAAAAAGAACACACTTACAAGTGGCATGAATTTGATAAAGCTGAACAAGTAGGTCTTGAAATCTTTTGTCGAGCGACCGATAATAGCACTGCAAACCACAACATGCACAAGGGTGAGCAAACATTGCTGAGATTCAGTGGGACAAATACTGATGCTTCATAAAAACAGCTGCCTAGTCCTGTGATGTGTATTTATACCTGAAGGAAATCATGAATGGTTTTATTGTGACGACATCAAAGTGAGATCCTGACAGAAAATAAACATGTAATTCCATTCAACATATGCATTTAAAGAGATGATGGTGACAGCTAAGTTACAGAAATTTACAAGAAACTCCTTGATGAACTGGCCCCAGAATTCTTGGTATGTTTGGTTAATCTAAAGAAAGCGAAAGTATCCAGGCCACCGTTCACTCTCATTTTGGAAAAAAGACAATAATCTCAATCTGAGTGGCTCATGATGATCAAATGGGTTTTACTAAAGGCTGTCATTTAATCTCTAGCATCCAGTGACACTTTGGTCTAGTTCTTTCTATGGATGGCGCTTGAGCATTGAACCTCACCGTATAGAATGGAACCATCTATTTAGCCTTGATCTCATCTCTTCTTAGTTTCCCCTCATCCTGAAAACTAAGCCAAGCAAACGCTTTGTCTCTCTTCCTGTTCCCCAGAGCACTTTAGCCTCTTTCAGTTGCTTTTAAAGCAGCTCCAATAATTTATAAATTTATAATTTATTTCATTTATCAACTGTTGTCCATGTGTCTCTGTTTGATACATATTTATATCTCTATTTACATATTTATTTTATTTTCACTTTTGTTTTCTCTCAGGCAGGACAAGTGGGGGATCTTTTTTGTTCTTCCCAATGATTTGCTGCTGAACTATAAATAGTGAGATCCTTCTGTTATGTTGCATATGCATCAACAAAATTTGAAATAAGTGTCAATGTCCCACACACTTCATGACCTCTGTCATTAGTTTAAAATTAATACACTCTTAAATATTGCTTTTAATTCCAACTGTTTCAAATCACTGAAGCTCATGAAAAATGATCAGTGATGTTTTCAACCTGAAGCTTTTGGTGAAAAAGATAAAGAACAGGAGTGTTGGAGAATGACGTCCCAAAAAGATGCAGGTTACATTAATATCTGCTCCATTCCTGGGGTCTCATTTATGAACAGTGCATGTACACAAAACTGAACCTGAAAATGGTTTAAATTTCATGCTCAGCTTGTGGTCTATAAGAGACAAACTGAATGGGAAAATGTGTCAACTGATAGGCAAGCTCTGAACCATCCATACACACATTTTGGAGGCTGGGGTACTGAAGTCAGATTGTATTTCTATGCTTTATTCATATTTTTTTGAAATGTTGAATTACACTATCATTATCAGTAAAATGAGCATACTCTGTTGGGACTTGTGACTGTAGTGAAACAAGAGGCTGAGTTCACCAAATATTAAATTAGTCCAAAGTCAACAGTCGAGCACAGTGATAGGGAATTTTATAATGATGTCTAAAAATGTGCAGTCACCACTTGTGATGATACTTAAAATCGGTGTTTCTCAATTTGTTTTGGACCAGGGACCAAGGACCAGGGACCAAGGACCAGGGACCAAGGACCAGGGACCAAGGACCAGAGACCAAGGACCAGGGACCAAGGACCAGGGACCAAGGAACCCCCCCCCCCCCCACACACCTTCTCCTGTTTGGTGTTGGAGGTTTTCTCTTCCTTGTTTTTCTTTTTACTGTCCCTCTCTTCTTGAGCCACCAATGCATGAGGATTTTGCCTGTAGGCTCGTTAATGGAGTAACGTTAGCGTGACTGTTTTCTCTGGAAGAGTTCAAGGAATCTTTTGTAAATCCCAGTGAAGTTGTCTTTTTAATTCTTTTTTGAATGTTCTATAAAAAAAAAAAAAACTTACTGTCAAAGTGGACCACTAGTGGTTCGTGGACCACAATTTGCGAAACACTGCTTTAAGTTCTGATAGCTGTGCGATGCACACAGAGCATGACGACACCACAATGGCTGCTCTACACAACCTCATAACATCCTCATCACTTTTAGGCATTTAACGCATCATTCATTGGAAAAGTTTGGTAGTAAAGCCTCAACCAGTTTTCAATGATTAGCCTTCATATTCTCAAAACTAATCAAAGCCCGGGCTGAGCTGCCCATGTTCTGAGCACTCTGTCTTTAGTTTAAAGTCACAGTCAGCCAGTCACATCCAATTCATAATTTATTCGTTTGTATGAGAAACTTCTGAATTGACAATTGAGTTGGGAGCCAATAGACAACATCTTTGAGCAGAATTTTAGTTGTCCTTACACAAAAAGCCTGTTCATAGGGATCAGTGGGATCCATGGACTGTTTTCTTGTGTAAATGTTTGCTAAACAAGTACGCATAAACGGGGTAATCACAGATGCAGTGAGTCTGTGACAATCAAATTAAACTTTTCATCTAGTGAGTGAACCACTAAGTTAAAAAAAACACATGTACAGCACTGCGTCCCAAATATGGAGGAATGATGGGAAGGTTTTCTCTGTTTCTCCATCATCTCATCAGGCTGCTGCTGCTACTGATATTTAACATAAAATCTAAATGATGTCAGGATCATCCCAGCATGCAGGCCTGCTGTTGGTACCTGATTCCTAAAGTAACATGGGAGGTGGAGCCTTCAGTTATCAAGCTAAACACATGAGAGGTAGCATAAAATGAGAATTGGATCCAAAATTATTTCAGTATTTGCATCACTTGCTGCACAGGATCAGTTGGTTTGATTCATTACTAAGAAAATGACTGAACCACATTTATTCTTGTGATTTCATCTCCTCTTCTTCACGGCTCTTCAGCACTTTTCCTCCAATGCTCAAATTCCTCATAAGTGGGTTTACTTTTATTTCATTTACAGCTACAATAACCCTCTAGTACATCTTCACATCAGTTTCCTCTGACTAGTTATGTAACAGATTCATCTGATGAGGCCTGTCTTCAGTTAGGATCGTCATGCTGGTTTTACAGGTTTGATTCACGGAACTCTGTGAACTAGTTCAGCCTGTTTTCAGCTGCTCTGTTACGGGAAACGAACATTACCTCTTCATCAAGAGCAGCATTCTTTAAAACCATTTGCATGAGAAAAACCTACAGAAACCTCCTTAAAATCTCCATCTCAGAAAGGCTGCCAAAGATTAAAGTACACAATGAAGAGTCAGGTCTTAGTGACTGAAACTGACTAATAAAAAGGACAGATACCTGCAGTGGCAAAGGTCAATGAACTGACCTGAAATAATTCTCTAGACCAGTGGTCCCCAATCCCCGGGCTGCGGACCAGAATTATTCGACTGTATCAGGAACAGACGGGTGACGTTGTGGAGACTGCGCCCATATTTTATACAGTCCATGTTTTTATGCCGATCTTATGATTTTATTTTGTTGGATTTATCTGTTACACCTTTACAGATCAGTCAGGGAAAATATTGTCTGACATTAAACCGGTCTGTGGCGCAAAAAAAGGTTGGGGGCCACTGATCTAGACCATATCTTCTTCACCAAAAAGCATTTCAAAAGCATTTCCTTTTTTTTACTTTTATTATTAAATATGAGGCATTACCACTAACTAATTTCACTAACTTGATAGATGTTATGTAAGATGATAGTTTTAAAAAATGAAGGGTTTTTTTATGAAGTATTGTTCGATAAATTGTGGGTTGGCAGTACTAATATAAGTCTTTTGTTCTGATTTATAGAACAGAAGGCACTTATTGGAATTTCAAGCCAATAAAAATGAATAAGTCTAAGTCTGAATCAATGTTGAGGAGTAAAGAGTTTTTCCCATACTAAAGAAGAGAAGAAGAGAAAGATACCCTTTCCAACAGCAGTAAAACTAAAGCAGCAGATATATATTGGATTGTAATCATAAATACATAAATTGAATGGAAAAACATTCAAAGTGTTTTGTGCAGATAAACCTAAAGTCAGTGATGTGGCATTTAAGGAAATGAAGGTCTATGACAAAAAGCAATGAAAAAGCACAACACAGTGGCAAGACAACATGTTATTAGTGGTTAAACGTTTGTTTTACACGTCTAGGAGAACCATGTGCTGAAGAATTACCCCTGGTATGACTGATATGTAGGAATAAAAGTGCGTCTTGAATAGACTGATGTCTCTGCTTATAATACCGCTGTGGAGAATCAAACAAAGTTGTCAGGTTAGCAAGACATGTTTAACAATGATCTCATTTTTGGTGAAACCTTTTTGGAAGTAGGAGATAAAAGCTCACTGTTTGAAAGACTGGAACCTGACAGACAAACCGTGGTTGACAACTTGCAGACATGTTATAGTTAACATGTCAACACCACCCCCCCTCCTATACACAACTAGAATCTAAAGTGTTGAACTTTGCTGTATGTGTTAACACACTAAATGGTGCACTGTAACTGTTACAAAATGCAGTGACACAACAAATTGAATGACGACACAATTCTGTACATGACCTACGTCTCCATAAATTCAAATCATGTGATTTAAGAGATGAGACCTACGCATGGTTCACTGACCTCCATGATCATTTATTGTGGTGAAGATTTAGAATTTAGAGTCTGGATTCTTTGCCTTTATCGTGACTATTTTTTGTGCTATAATCAGAGAAAATAGTGAATAGTCGTGCAGCTCTTCCTGTGAGTCTGCACCATCTTTTTTTTTTTCTTCAAGCTGATGGCAGGAAACTAACACTTTATTTTCAGGTGTTTGTACCAGTAAAGTCAGTCTGTATTTTGAGTGCGTTTTGAGTAACATGACTAAAAGATCCACTTTTTTCTTTCAACGTCTCACCGAACATATATAAACAATTTTTAACTTTCTCAGCAGCTACTTTCTGACAAAGTTATGCATTAATGTTGTTAAAATTTAACCTGCATGTTATTACAGAGACCCCTTCTGCAGCAACTACAGCTGTCACTTTACTGCAAAGGCTTTCCGAGAGATTCTGGAGCAGGATTAGGAGCTGGTGTCCATTTAGCCAACAGAGCAGCTGTGAGATCAGACACTGATATTGTACAAAAAGTAATCAGTGGGGTTGAGGTCAGAGATCCAACAGATTTATCTGCTAAAAGAGTCCAGTATTCTTTTGGTTTCTTAACTGTATCTGTATGTTCAGTGAAATACAAATTCTACACTTGGCTTGTAATTACATGGAGCTCCTGACTCCTGACTGAATAAACTAAACTTATAGTTCCATTTGTGTGTGTGGCACAGAGCGACAGTTCAGGTGAGCTTCTAAATCAGTGTTGTAACAGACGTGAGTGAAAGCTGACTTGCGCACTTCAAGTTTTCACACTTGTTGGTCCTGCCCCGTGAGTTTCATGTTAGGTAAAGGGCTACGACTGAAACACCTGAAAAAATAGCAAGAAGTACTGACTGCCTTTGGCAGGAGTGTGTGAACCATGTAGATTAAGGCAAATGAGCAGAGGAAACACATACCTACCACATTTGGCTACAGTTCTTCTGCACTTCAGCAGAACAGGTACAATAAACTACAATGTTAACTGAGTTTATAACCCTGATGCCAGAAATTCAGGGCACCGTGTAAAATGTTCATAAAAACAGAATTTTAAGGTTTAAAATTAATTTAAACCAAAATGGTACAAAGACCAGTGCAAAAAGTAAAAAAATGTTTAAAGAACAATGCTTTTTGAATTTTGATGCATTTATTATATATCTTTAAAAAAGTTGGAACAGTGGCCGATCTACCACTGTGTTGATCTGACCTTCAACAGCACTCTGCAGATGTTTTGGAACAAAGAACCAGTTTCACCCGTTGCTTGAGTTTTCAAAGAAGAATACTCTCCCATTCTTGCCAAACATATTATTTTAGTTGCTGAACTGTTCTGGGTTTTTTTTTAAACCATATTTTTTATTTTATGTAGTGCCAAATGATGAGTGAAGAGGTGCTTAACAAATTTACAAATGAATTTTTTCAAGTAAACTTTTTTACAAAAAAAGACGAAAAAAATAGTGAAGCATATTATTATGTTTTAATTGCCAAAAAAGTTTTTTTACTTTTTCAGTGCGCACACATTGACCGTGCAGGCTGCCTGTTACCGCTGCTCCTGTTCATTTCTAACTTTTTAGAACTTCATTGCTTTGTTTTTCTTTTATCGTTCCTTTTTCTCAGCTGTCATAGTTTCTATCTTTCTTTCTATATAATTTAGTACAGATTGCTTAATTCTAGTACTTGCTGCTTATTTTATTGCTCATCTCATCCCTTATTTTATTACCCTGTTCCATCTTTCTTCCTACTGCTGAACTATGAGAAGAGTAACGGTAATACCAGACTTCCCCCTGGAGTGACTTAAGTATTTGTGATTCTGATAATTTCATTTCTGAGGAAAGAAAAAATGTGTTTTAGTGAGTTGTATGTTCATTTCCATTCATTCCTGACTTCTCAGAGAACTCCAGCGTGTTGGCTCAAATGTGAATTCAGTTTGAAACTCTTCCCTCCTGATCTAAAAGGTGACGTGTAGGGAACCCTCTGAGACAGGGAGAGTCTGAATTAAAGCACTTTTCTGATGCTGGATGGTTTTCTCGTTTGTATGACAGGTGGTCTCATACATTTTTTGAGTTCTGCATTTGTAGTCTTCCCTGAAAAAGGCTTTGCCTGGATCGCTGCATGTGTTGCTCTAAAATCACTGTGAGCTGTTAAACAATGACGTTGCTTTTCCAGATTTGTAAGCCTCCCCCGCCATCGACACTTTTCAACTAACCACCTATTCTTCCTTTTTTTAACACAGCACAAGCTGCTTTGCCGTGATTTAAAAAACAAAGAGAGAGAATTTCAAATTCAGCTTTCCACATGTTAACACATCCTGCTGCTGTCCCCAGCAGGGGCTACATTATGGCTCAACATGATGCTGGCATCAAATTAAACATGAGCAACTCTTTATCTCCTCTTTTTCTCTCTAGCTTCACATCATCTTTTTCGATGTTGGAGTTCTAAGAATCTTGTGTTCTAGTAATTTGAGTTTCATTAGTCAGACAGAACACACTTTCCTTGACTGAAACTTAACTTGTAATTGATCTTTTCTAGGTGTATCTTCATCTCACTCTCTTTCGTTTCATTGAGTTTCATGCTCCATATTAAGTTTCACTTTGTTTAAATAAGGAGATCCAAAGAACAGCCTCCAAAAGAGGGACAAAAAGAAAGAAAACGGGGCAGCAGTTTGCCTCAGTGGGCACAGAAGCCCTTGTCCTCGTCACAATAACAGACAAAGGATTGATTCCTAGTCCAAGCATGATTTGGCACATGTCACCACCTCCTTCTCTCTGTAATTCCTGTCCCTGGAAAGCTGACTTATTAAACAGCAAAAAGCCCACCCACAAAAAAAATCTCTACAAAAAAGGAAAAAGATTACATCTCAGCCGCTGGATAATAATTATGATAGCTTTTGTTACTCTCCTGACACGTCGATGGATACTGCTTAGATGGAAAGAGAAATATCCTCTAACTTTTAAACCGTGGATAAATGATATCACTCTTCATCTGACATTTGAGAAAATACAATAGAATACAAGAGACAGTGCCCAGAAATTTCATGCAACAGGCAACCTTTCTTAAAATATATCGAAAAAAATGGACACTCTAGAAATTATGAATTAAAACTGATGACCCCATGAGATTCTAGGTAACCATTTATTTATTTATTTATTTACTTATCTATTTATTCTTATTGTATGTATACAGGCATACATATATGTATTTATACCTCTATATATTTTTCTTGTTTATTTTATTTTTTGTTATTTATTATAATGTGTCTTTTTACAATCAGTTTTATTTTATTTTACTTTATTATCCTTTTTTCAACACTTGGTAAGGTACATTGGGAAAGGAGCTCTATTGGAGCTATGGGGGGGGGGGGGGGTCACTGATTTTTTTGTTTGCTTTTGTACACCTGTTTAAAAAACAGTTAATAAAAACACCTTGACCAAAGAAAGACTCAGTGTCTGAATACATTAACACTTGAGCTTATGAATAGCTTCCAATGCGAGTACGATTCAAGTGATGGCATCAAAGACTCTCATGGTTGTCATGGCAGCTAAATGTTCAAAAACAGGACCCACAGAAAGAAATTTCAAACTTTGCATTCGAAATTCAACAGATAACCTTCTACTGACCTTTCAATCATGGTGCCGTTCTGGATCATCCATACATCACAGTAGGTCCTGGCCACCAACATGGCAGCAATAAAGATAAGGTAGCCAGTCTGGGGTAAAGGTGAAAAAAAGCACAGGGAGAAGTAAGTAGAGCCTCTAAAACACGGCATCATAAAGTCCTTATCATGGTGCCCTTCACTCCGATCAGATCCAGAGAGCTGCTCAGATAAGACTAAAATGGAACCAAAGAGCCATACTGCTTATGACCTTTGCCTATGGACCAAATGTTTGTGTACCAAAGGGCTCCACAGCATTCTATAAATATCGATTTTTGTGGCACTTTGCTGTTGATGAAGTGTAAAATGTTTAAAGAACATATAACTGCCCTGAATGTTTTCTTTGCTGTGAGGACATAGTTTGATATGAGTAACTGTTTTCAACAAAACAACTCCAGGCCAAAAGGCAGTCAGATGTCATACCTCCATGCAGAAAACTCGTGGGACCATGATTCGCAGGATGCGTAGGATACGGAGGAAGAAGACTTTGTCGACGGCTGCACGGTCTTTTTTGCCATCGCGCTGGAGGAATGGACATGACAAAAGGCAGGCTGTAATACAACTGCAGCTAACTGTTGATAAATTCAGACAAATGATTGTCCCTAGAAAAAAAAAAACATGAAGGATTTACTCACCTCACTGCTTAGCACTATATCTGGGCCTCGTTTTCTATTGTAAAGACAGAATGATAATGAAGTCAGAGAACACATGCTGGTTCATACCTTTGATAGTTCCTTCCTTTCTTCACAAGAAGTATGAAATACACACCTCTGCTCTATTATGAGTAGCCACCAGGAGTGTTACCAGCTGTACTGACTCGTATTATAAAATAAGACAGAATAGGATTCTAAAAACTTTGGCATCGTCTTTATGCAGCACCAACAGTTCAGGATTGTAAACCTGCCTGGATTTTTTTTTAACATTTTCAATTTGACATGAAAAAGAAAAAAAATAGAATAATGCAGGATACAAAATTTTTCCCACCTAAGTGCCAAATCGGGGCATGATTTTCTTGTTCTATATAAAATTAGCTTTACAGTTCGACCATTTTATCCAACCAATGTGTTTTAATTCTCTTATTTTCCCCAAAACTTGTTATATCATTACCACACCACCAATTATGAACACTCTGCAGATTAACAGTCACTCCAACTTCCATACATTATGTAATACAGAGCTGCAGACTATGCGGCTTCATTAATGATAGCTTGTAGCCACACAGAGCCAAATAATATGTTCTCGTGAAGTGTGAATGGAGCACGTGCACACATTACGGTTATCTTAAGCAGGGAAATGGATTTAAGCTCTGGAAGGTTTCAGTGAAGAAACCCAGGGTTACCTACTGGGGTCTGAAACAATAACCCACGTCTCATATATCATGACGGTGGCTAGTGTCCATTGTTTTACTTCAAATTCTAAAGCATCAAATTTTCCAATGTTACGATGTGTGCGATAATTGAAAGACCCTTGGTAGTAGTTACACGTTTCGTAAAAAAAAAAAACTTGTAGGTTCAGGTCAACAAGCACTCAAACTTCTCTGACATTCCTTTCTAAAACAGCGTTAAAGCTTTACCCTCAGTTAATAACTTAAAGCCTGTTTCAAGCCATGATGGCTGAAAAGTTTATACAGGCAGGGTAACTACTCTCTCCATTAGAGACGCTTTTTAGAACACTATCTAAATCAAAATCCGAGGAAAGGTTATCACTTCATCGCAGACTTCGGGACAAAGTAATGACAACTTAATGAAGTAAGCCACAGTGACACACACAGGCTGTTTGTTCGTGAGCATATTTGCGCAGTATCTTGAAGTAACACTTTAGAAACGATTTTCTCGTCTGTACTTCAGCCTCGCATTATGGCTGTTCAGTAAACAAGGCAGAGTGATAAAATGGAGTGAAATCAGGAGTGTCCCTACAGGTCGCTGTCACCTGTCAGAAGAGCCGCTAGCAGCCGCCTTTAGCATCCTAAAAGGCTTTAAAATCACACTCAAAAACCACGGTCTGATCTAACCCTTTCTGAATCACATGCACTCCACTTACCCTTCTTTTTTGGGCCCCCGTTTTCTCTGCTTTAGAATGTACAACAATAGTAAAGTACCGCCTGCTATCGCAGAGTTCTTCGCCGTCAAGTGTTTACTGATGGCAGCCATGTTTCCAATGCCGTTGAGTTTGATAGAGCTCTAGTGGTGTGTGCGTGAAGGGTGCAGCGTCACTTCTTCTTCTATGGTTTTTCTTGTTTAAGAAAAGATTGCATCTCCCCCTAGCGGACCAAATCCTTAAAAAGAAATCATGACTACAGTTAACAGCCGAACTAGTGACATTAACGATGCAAATAATTTAACAACTTGTCTGCGAACGAAAAGAGAAATAAACAATAACCATATACACAGCAGTTTATGAGTGATTTTATATATAAGGGAGTTCATTTCAAATCCATGGGATATACTTATCAGTTCTACATAACATTATTTCAAGCAATGACCATTTTTTATTGGGTCATTTGATGTGATATTTCTCTTCCATTTATTACAGAAAAATAAAACGCATATCCATAATTTATCTGCATGTCCTGTTTAACATATATTCAATTGAACAAACTGTACAAAGACAATATTTACTGTTCAAACTGAAACTTTTTTATTTTTTTTATTTTTTGTTTTGTTTTGTTCTTCTCAAATATTCACTCATTTTGAATTAGATGCCTATAACACATTCAAAAAAGCTGGGACAGAGGCAGCAAAACAAAGGAATACCCAAAAACACCTGTTTGGAACATTCCACAGGTGAACAGGTTCATTGGAAACAGGTGAGTGTCATGATTGGGTATAAAAGGAGCATCCCTGAAAGGCTCAGACTCACCACTTTGTGAACAACTGTGTGAGCAAATAGTCCAACAGTTTAAGATCAATGTTTCTCAATGTACAATTGTAAAGAATTGATGGATTTCGTCATCTACAGTCCATAATATCATCAAAAGATTCAGAGAATCTGGAGAAATCTCTGCACGTAAGCAGCAACGCTGAAAACCAACATTGAATGCCCGTGACCTTTGACCCCTCAGGCAGTACTGCATTAAAAACCAACATCATTGTGTAAAGGATATTACCACGTGGGCTCAGGAAGACTTCAGAAAACCATTGTCAGTTAACACAGTTCATCACTACATCTACAAGTGCAAGTTCAAACTCTACCATGCAAAGACAAAGACATATATCAACAACACCCAGAAACACCGCTGTGTCCATCACCTGTTATGATAATAAGATTATCATATTATCATCACATTCAGTTAACCCTTATATTAAAGATTAGCCATGCTCTCCTCCCTCAAGCTGAACAGTGTAGATGTCAGTGGCGTTTTTTAATCAAAGGGCCTTTGAGGCACACCCCCACTGGAGGGCGCTGTTGTTTAGCAGATATTACCTGCACGGTTGTAGACGGGGCCAGCAGGCCAACACCAACTGCCATTCCCATTGGTTGATATGATAGGTGCAAAGGTGGGCACGTGGGCACCATGCAGGTCATGCTAGCTCTGTTAGCCGGCTTAAACACCCTTTCCCACCAGAAATACATGTGAGTCTCTACGAGAGCCTGAAACAATTATACATTTCAAATATCATGAAAGTGTCTGCTGTCTGAAGTTGACGTCCGTGCCTTCCATTTCACACTGAAAACATGATGTGTATATTTGTGTGTGTGTGTGTGTGTGTGTGTGTGTGTGTGTGTGTGTGTGTGTGTGTGTGTGTGTGTGTGTTTGTGTGTGTGTTTGTGTGTGTGTACATACATCTTACAAAAATGACAAACTGTTGAAGGAGAATGAGACAGCGTGTGTATATCTGTTTTCATTTGAGGTGTCTGTCTTAAGTTAAGCTTTTCCTTTCTCAGTGTCTCTTTTTTAATCCATGCTTTTATCAGCTGTTCGTCTGGACTATTGTAATGCACTTTATGTCGGTCTTAGTCAAAATTCCCAGTCATCAGCCTGTCATAATGCTGCTGCTCAACTTTTAACTGGTGCCAAGAAACGAGAGCACAGTACTTCTATTTTAGCCTCAATTCATGGGTTACCGGGTTGTTTTCAGATTGAGTTTTTTAAATTCTTTTGTTTTGCATTTAAATGTCTTGACGGCCTTACCCCACAGTATCTGTCTGACCTGCTCCACTCCCTCACACTCTCTTAGATCAGCAGATCAAACACCTAGCTGCCTGTCATCGCCCGAACACAATGGAACAATTTGCCTTTGCACATCAGACAGGCCTCTTAAAATTTTTTTTTTCTTCTTGGCTTTTAAATCAGTTTGAGGTGTTTGCTTTTATTGTTTTTATTGTTTCTTATTGTTTTTCTTTACTGTTTAATATGTATAGTTTAGGATTGTGTGTGCTAAAGTACTTTACTAATAAAGTTGAAGTTAAAGTTGAAGTTCGTCCCTCTTGCTGCAGTAACAGAAAAGTGACAGAGTGAGTCTGGAGCCTTATCAGTCATACAGTGGTCATATTTGTTTAAAAACAATCTTAGGAGTGATTGCTATCAGTGAGGTCCACTTCAAGTCACATTCATAGGCCACAGTATATGAGTTCAGCTGGCAGTCCTAAAAAGGGAAATGTCCTGCACACAGCAGAGTTAAATCTGGAGGCACATTTCTTTCTCTGTTCGAGCCATTCTCAATTTAGAAGAGCAGAGCAGACATGTACACACTGACGCTGCATAGATTTAATCTTAGAGTTGTTATTAATTACAACAATTCTTTTCAAACTATATTTGAAAGTGAAAGCTGAAATCCTTTCAGCTGATGAATCAGTCAAAGGGTCTCAAACTCTTCCTCTGCATTTGATATCTACAAAATAAATATAGACTGACCTCAATACAGTCTAATTACAAAAACTGTTTGTCCAGTTCAGTTGCTGTAAAGAAGGTCCCAAAATGATGGGTGAAGGTACAACCCCAATTCCAATGAAGCTGGGACATTGTGTAAAATGTAAATAAAAACAGACCGCAATGATTTGCAAATCCTGTTTAACTTCTATTCAGATGAATTCAATACAAAGACAAAATATTCATTGATCAAGCTAATAAACTTTATTTATTTATTTATTTATTTATTTATTTATTTATTTATTTATTTATTTATTTATTTATTTATTTATTATCTTCTTTTTTTAATCACTCATTTTGAATTTGATGGCTGCAACATGTTCCTAAAAAGCTGGGACAGGGTCATGTTTCCACTGTGTTCCATCACCTTTCCTTTTAACAACACTCAATAAGTGTTTGTGAACTGAGGACACTAATTGTTGAAGCTTTGGAGGTGGAATTCTTTACCATTCTTGATTGATGAACAATTTCAGTTGATCAACAGTCTGGTCTCTGTTGTTGTATTTTGTGCTTCTTAATGCTCCATATATTTTCAATGGGAGACAGGTCTGGACTGCAGGCAGGTCAGTCTAGTACCTGCACTCTTTTACTACAAAACCTCGCTGTTGTAACAGGTGCAGAATGTGTCTTGTCATTGTCTTGCTGAAATAAGCAGGGACGTCCCTGAAAAAGACGTGGCTTGGATGGCAGCATATGTTGCTCCAAAACCTGTATGTACCTTTCAGCATTAATGGAGCCTTCACAGATGGTCAAGTTAGCCATGCCATGGGCACTAACACACCCCCATACCATCACAGATGCTGGCTTTGAGACTTTGACCTGAGAACAATCCAGATTGTCCTTTTCCTCTTTGGCCTGGAGGACACCACGTCCATGATTTCCAAAAACAATTTGAAATGTGGACTCGTCAGACCACAGCACACTTTTACACTTTGCGTCAGTCCATCTCAGATGAGCTCGGGTCCAGAGAAGCCGGCGGTGTTTCTGGGTGTTGTTGATATATGTCTTTGTCTTTGCATGGTAGAGTTTGAAATTGCACTTGTAGATGTAGTGATGAACTGTGTTAACTGACAATGGTTTTCTAAAGTCTTCCTGAGCCCACGTGGTAATATCCTTTACACAATGATGTTGGTTTTTAGTGCAGTGCCGCCTGAGTGACCTGTTCACCTGTGGAATGTTCCAAACAGGTGTTTTTTGAGCATTCCTTGGCTTTCCCAGTCTTTTGTTGACCCTGTCCAGACTTTTTTGGAATGCGTTGCAGGCATCAAATTCAATATAAGTGAAAATTTGCAAATAAATAAATAATAAAAAATTAAGTGTATCAGTTTGAACAATAAATACTTGTCTTTGTAGTGTTTTCAATTAAATATATGTTATACAGGATTTGCAAATCATTGTATTGCTTTTATTTATATTTTAAACAAAGTTTCAACTCACATTGGAATTGGGTTGTACTAGATTCATGTAAGAACACTGCATTCCATTCAGTTTGGTGCTGCAACTATTCGTGGAGGAGGGCCACTAGATGCTGATAATGGTAAATGACATCATACATTAGTTTTTAAGATGATAAATTCCTAAATGGCTCCCCATAGTGGATTGATGAGCTGCAGTGTACACAGCAGTCACTCTAATGGGTGAGCACAAATGAAAAGAGTGAGTACTGAGGTCAAGTGATATCTGTTCTGTTCTGGGTTGATTTATGTTGATGTTTTGATAACTCATTCAAACACAAAGTTTCTGTGATATTTTTTTCTCATATAGAGTTTTTGAAGCCTTCCGTTGGTGGGGACCATTTTGGCAGTGTGGAACTCAACCTTTCTTCATTCAAACTTAGGTGAAGAAAAGAGGCGGACCTTTTGGGTCTTTACAGACAGCTGACAGTCAGGTCAGCTGTGCCCTTCTACTTGTAAGATAATAACTTTAAAAAGAGAGAGAAAAAATTAACCTCTTGTGAAGTGTTTTTAAATCTGTAAAAACCATGTTTCAAAAACAATAAACATGTTAACAGCCTATGATTAAAAAAAAGATTTTGGTCTGTATAGATATTTCTCTAGCAGCAAACACCTTACCTTTTTAATAACTCAGTTGTTTAGACTGTATTAGGATTACAAGTTTTGCATTTAGTGGTACAGCTGACTTGACTGACAGGCGGGCACACACTGGTGGTTAGCAAAGAGGCTCAAAGCACGCTGTAATTATGTCTCTTTGCCTCAGGCTAGTTTGGCTGCAGATAGGCAGGTCAGTATTTTCTAAAATGGCACTCAGGCCTCCAAAACAGATGAGTGATGCCACAGAGTCTACATTTTATAATCAATGCGAACCGAACATAAGGTAGTGTGGTTTGTGAAGCCTGTTGCTGCCTCATGGCTGCTCAGGTCTTTTGACAGTCCCAACATGGATGTTGGGGAGTGTTAGCAGGTAACGTGTGGACTTTTTTTTTTTTTAGCACTGTGTCATGTGTCAGTGATGATGACATGTAGCCTCATGGAGTCTCCCTGAAGGCGCTGTGCCAATTCACTTCCTGTAAATAGCAGTTTGGTCACAGTACAGTGTTTAGCTGCTTCATACTGACTTTCATCCACCAGCTCTGTGCCTACATGGAAAGAGTTATATGGTGTCATCACTTTGGTCCTGAGTATCTCTTTTGAGCAATGTCTTCTGATGGTGTTGTCACCATGTAGAAAATGTTTGAGCTCTTCATACGTAACATGATTTTACATGGCTATGGTTTCCTCCACTTGCTTGTATGTTGTCTAAGTATGGCTGACTGTAATGGACAGTATGTTTGAACCATCCGATTTCCATTAGTGAATGGTGTCTCTACATGTGAGCACAGTCAAAGGCTGGCAACCTGTCCAGGTATATAACGCAGTGCTCAGTGGCAGCCCTTCTTGGATAGGCTTTTTTTTTTAAATTTTGTCCACTAGAGGGCCATCCAAAAAAGAGAGAGAGGGTTGGAAAGAGAGAACACTTTGCCAAGTTTTATCCACTGGGAGGAAAGCTACCAGAGCTTTTTCACAGTTTTTTTTCCACCGATGGGCCCCAGAGAGGGCATTTAAGTACACCACTGTCAGTGCAGATCGAAGGAAGCTCAGGTGAAACACTCCACAGACGTCTTTGAGTAAAAGCAGCAGCTGAAACATTTCTGTTCTCAGCAGAAGGAAGCTTCTAAAAGCTGCCTTAAAGAATTCATTTTCACAGTTCACTGATTACCGGCAAAATATTCAGTCAGTATGTGCTCTTTGAAGCACTTCTTTTACAGCCAGTGTACTGTTATACAGAGCCCACAACAGCACAACATTGTTGCACCAGTGTTATTTAACATGATGCACTCAGACATGCATACCACAGACCGACAAGGGCCCTTAAAATAGCAAGTGGCTAATGTAAACATCCTGTAATCAGCACTTTATGCTGGTTTGATTTTCCCTGTCCTCAGGTTAGAGGATGGAAACCAATGAGTTGCTTCAATTACACTGAAGAATAAATATGATTCATGCAAAACTTTTTGAAATCAAAGGTTACATAACATGTCTGCAGCTGAATTCCACTCTACATGTAGATACCCAGGCAAAAACATTTCTGGTTCCACTTTTTATTATTATTATTATTATTATTATTATTATTATTATTATTATTATTATTATTATTATTATTATTATTATTGCCAAGATATAGAGGCAACAAAAATATAAAGCAACGTCCTGAAGCACACATTATAATAGGAGACGTCAATCGTGTTACCCTCTCCTCCCACCTAACTGGATTTATACAGTTTGTGGATTCTCCAACCAGAGAGAATAAAACACTTGATCTGCTGTATGCCAGACTCAGGGATGCCTACAGAGCTGCTGCCTTACCACCACTGGGCAGGTCAGATCACAACCTGGTTTTACTGCGGACCTGTTGCAGACCCTGTATACTGAGGCAGCCTACAACTACCCTCAGATTTAGGAGATGGACACCTGAGGCCTTGGGGGGCTGCTTTGAAAGCACAGATTGGAGTGTGTTGCTGGAAACAGATGAGAGCAAAATGGACATAGACTTTATTCCACTTTTTTTTCACTTTTTTTTCTTTTTCTTTTATCTGCCATACATCCGAATTTCTCTTAAGGGATCAATAAAGTACCTTCCATTGGATACTGAGTGAGATAAAACGTAATATTTCACACGTTTCCTTAATAATAAAGTCTTATTTAAAGCTTGTATTGACATGACAACTGGCTCAGATAATAAACAATGCAATATTTTTGTACTGCCAAAATGGAAAGAAATCACAGTTTCACAGTAATTTTTCAAAAACTGCTGATGTCTTTACTTGTGAGTGGCTCAGAGACACATATTTGGTGACGTGCAACAAAATCCTGGGAGCTCCACTTCTGATGAGAGATCAGGTAGTCACCAGATCACAGTGTCACTGGTTGCACTGTTCTCCTGCACTCAAACGCTGAATGTGGGAGGACAGAATCCTGTTACTTTGTCTGTAACCCTAAACAGAAGGACTGTGTGTTGAAAAACAAAACAACCAGACTATTCTTTTAATGTGTTGTACAATTTAATTTAAATACACTTCCCCAAGGTATTCCAAAATACTTCCTGCACATGTCTTTTAAAGTATACAGCACTTATAGATCAGCATCACCGTTTACAGCAGACTTAACTTTGTTACAGTGTTATTAAAACTTTCATTTCAAAATTCTGAATGAAAATGATCCACAATAACATCAAACACGTTTCAGAACGGTCATCATTTAACAATATTAGCAATTAAATGGAAACACATAGAAATATATAAATGGATGTATAAATAAATATTAAACATAAATGCAGCACCACATATAAAAATAATTACATAAGGCCCCGACTTTTATACCGTTGTAAAAATACTGAACTCACTAGTCTCCCAAAGTATCTATCACATTATCAGTCATTTCAGGTGGTTCAGGTAGAACATAAAACTGTCTGGGAATGTGTGTGTGTGAGGGGCCTAAACAGTGTTTGTCTGATCTCTTATCTGCAACATCAGATAATAAAGATAAAATCAAATCTGAGGTAGTTTCACAGAAACGATTATAGAAATAATTTTGACTCCAGTGTTTGAAACTGAGAAAAATCAAACTACATATTTTTAGAGAACAAACTCTAAACATCTCTGAGAGGTAATCCCTCTTTTTGAATTTCAAGGTTTTTTTTCTTCCTGCGTTTGCAGCAGACCACCGTGACAGCAATGATGAGGCCAAGTACCAGCAAGATGAGGAGGACGGCAACGGCGATCATACGTACTGAATAAACTGAAGAAAAAAAAGAGGAAGAAGCTCCATGAAACAAACACAGTTAGATAAATATAAAAGCAACATCAGAGAGAAAATAAATTAAATCTAATAACATTTCCATGAAAATCTCTTAGCCTTTGAAAGGAGTTTCTGTACTGTTAAAGCTGGCTATAAACGTTGTACAGGTGCAGTGAGACACTCTGTTCACATGAAACCACGTCTTCTTGTGCCTGACAGCTGGTTTGATCAACAGGTTTTACTTTGTGTTGAAGCAGGTAAAGGGATACTTCAGGGTTTTTTGTTGTTTTTTTTGTTTGCTTTTTTGTTTTTTTGCTTGTTTTTTTTTAAGTGGGGCCGGTCATGAGAAACTGCTGAAGAAACAACACGCAAGCTAGGCAACTGTTCACTGCAGAGAGGGCCAAGTCCTCCCCTTTCACTCAGCTCACTTTTTAAGACTCTGACCCAAGCACTCATTTTGGGTTCAGTCTGTGCTCTTCACTGAATTCTTTCAGCATTTTACCTTTTTTTTTTTTCAGAAGAAAGCCTGTTTGTTTTAGCAACACAGACTGCTCTTTGGCATGCTGTGGGTTCATTTCATTTAGTTGTCTTCATGTCTGAAAACTTTTGCTCATAAAGGTTTATCAAATGTTTCTGCAACAATTAGCAAGTCATCAGATTTAAAACTTAGCACGGTCAACCAACCAGAGAGAATAAAACACTTGATCTGCTGCAGACACCTGAATTTCCCTTCGGGGATTGATAAAGTACATTCAATTCAATTCAATTCAATTCTATCAGTGCTGTTAGTGTCTGTTTATTCTGTTTGGATGTGTTTTTGTCTCTTTGAAGCCCACAGACCTGACCAGCTGATCAGTGCGCTGCTTGGTGACGAGCATGTCTGCGATTGTTCCTCAAATCATACAAAAACAAACAGACTCTCTCAGGAGAGCAGAAAACTGTAGCCTAGTGTGCAGCATGCAGAGTCTCAGAGGGCCCGAGCTGACCTGCTGTAGCCTTTACATTTTACTTGTTACATGCAGTGTTGGGCATATTACTTTAATGTAATTACTTATAATTACTTGTTCTCTTCTCAAAAAGTATCTGAATAAGTTAATGAGTTACTCATTCATAAATGTAATTAGTTACCAAAGGAAGTATTTTTGTAAATTTTTTGAAAAACCTTCAAGTATGTAAAAGAATTCTGATTTTTGAGCGGGTTTTACTTTGGGACATCATGTGAACTTCACATGTATGTTCTTGTCTGTACTTCCATCTTAAAAAGGCCAGTTTCAACTCTACAGACCACTCTAGACTTGTCATTGTTGTATCTAGTTTTCTTGTGTGTCTGTTTGTTTGTGGCGCCTTGAGGTTTCTAACAACAAAACCCACCTAACTGAACTCTGGCTCTGATTGGTTTACCGTGAAATTGTACTCTACCTTTAGCCAATTGTCATTACTTATGTTTCTGTCTCCCCTCACCAAAGAAGGACAATCAAGAAAAAAAAACACGTTTTATTTGCAGCTCCTGTCCTGTGTCTGGCTGAGCGAGTCAGGTTGGATAACAGCGTTTAGCTACCAGTGCATTATCATGTAAAAAATGTCACTGTTGCTAACGCTAACAGCGTTGTCATATTTGAAATAGTAATTAATTAGTTTACCTGTTTCTGAAAAAAAAATGATGGCGTAAATAATGCCGTTATTCTCAACACTGGTGACACGCAACTCATGAAACCTCACTTCAAAAAAACAAATGGCCATGGCTTTAAGGGGCGTGAAGACAACTCACCTTCTAAGATGGACTTGTTGGTGTCAGAGCACTGGATTTCGCTCTGCTCCCCGAGCTGCTTGCTGATGTCTCGGCTGGGGATGTAAGCTTGGATGTAGAAGCAGTAGCTCTCCCCCTTGTCCAGATCAGTGAGTTGTATCACGTTGGTCTTTGATACATAAGTTTTCTGCAAACAAGTAAAAAAAAAAAATCTTGGTTTTCTTTGTATTATCATGTTTGTTTATTTTGTTTGTTTTAACTATGATGCCTTTATTACAATGTCTGCTGTTCCTCACCTTGCCTGTGCTGTGACGTCTTCGATAGGTGACTTTGTACTGGAGCTGGTCAGAGAAGATATCCCTGATGTTCAGCTGGCGGCCATCTTTGTACAGAGCTGTGGGTGGGTCAGTCACGTACAGGGTGGTGGTCCTTTGGTCTTCACTTACCTCCAACTTGAAGTCAGGTCTGACTAGATCAGCTTTGGAGGAGAGAAGGTGGATTAGTATTTGTTCGCTGGCAAACAGGAGTTCCTGTCTGTACACTGTATCTTTGAATCACTTAAAATTAAATTTAGTGAGTTAACTGAAAGTAGATTTTGTTTGCTAAGCCTGTTGTTTGTTCAGGATTAACAACACACAGCTGTGATATATAATTGAAAATTGATTTGATCTAAAGAAGAGCACTCTTGCAAGAGAACGTACTGTCTTTGTACGGGCAGAATCGAGGTGAGCTGGTGTAGGGGAACTCAATGAGGTCAGAGTTTACACCGAGCGGGGGTTCAGATATGACATCAGCTGTGTAGCAGGTTTTCAATTCCGTCAAGGAGCTGGACAGATCACAGGTTGTTGCCATGGACCGTATACAGTGATTGTTCCTCTTTCTGTCCCCACCGACCCTGCAGGAGAACACAGACATGACGTGGCACAGATGAACAAAAAGAGGCAAAAATCAAACCAAGGACATTTCATGTCATCATGTTTCTACTTTAAACATCAACATTTCAGACATTTGGTATAAGATGAGATGAGATATTTCATTGATTGAATGGAAGTCTATTGTCACAACAGCTCACAGCAAGAGACAGGAGAATATGACAACGTGCTTCCAAAAGGTTGATAGGTGGTTCACCAGGTTGATAAACATATACAGTGTGCACAGCAATGACATGGTGAGGTGAATGCTGAAGGGTGGATGTAGCCCAAAGGAGGTACAGAGGTCACAGCTATGATTGAGACCTCCAAAAACAAGGTTGCCAGGTCTGGGTGACAAAACAGCCCCATAGTAAATCAACACTAGCCAACTATTGCTTTCATCCTCCAGTATTTTTCACTATTTTTTAAAATAACACTATTAATTATCACTATACCAGGACTGAAAGCAGTTCTAGTTCAGGCTCTGCAGCACAAGAATCCCTTTGCTTTGTCATCTTTTTGTTTATCTTCTCCTCCTTATTGGAGGAGGAGAAGATAAACAAGCTGTTTCATGCCTGTAATTCATGAGATTCAACTGAAAAACACTAAAAAAAAAGTAGTTCCCCAGAGTTCAAACTGAAACTCAACATGCATAAAGGTGTAAACAGGTTGTATATTAACTATAAGTTTCAGAGGTGACTGATGCATGTACAGTCAGGGTTGCAGTTGTGTGTGTGTGCCTGCTGGGGGGACTGTGTGTCTGTGTGTTTGATTTGGCGGTACGCTCCATGAAGCCTGTCTGCTCAGCCTTGTTAATATGGTCAGGTTTCTGCATCAATAAATTTGTTATTCATTCACTTTAAATCCAACCTGGCAGACCTAGCAGCCTTATGTCAGTATTCTTTACATATTGGCCAAAATGTGTTTATTTTGGGGGCATATAATTAATGACATTTATAAATTAAGTTTCTGGGGATGATATTCTTTTTCCCTTTCCTTTGCTGGATCATGAAAGTTGCCATGCTTTTTGCTTGTTTTCTCTGTAAATTAGCCTTGGAGTGTCAAACAGCTGAGTTAACTTGAACTGAATTTAAATAATCACACATAGGAGAAAAAAAAAACTACATACGGACTCAAAGGAAACTTCACAATCAAAGCAAAAAACTGCTTGTGTGTATTCTATTTACACATATCTAAACAAAAAAAGAAGCATTGCTTATTAATGATCCAGTCAGTCTCCTTGTTTGTAAACCTTTATAAACATTAAAAACATGAACACAAAAACATGTAGTTGTGAGTGATGAAACTGCATAAGCCAATGAGCTAAACGATTTTTATCTGTGTTTTCAAAGCGATAACCAGGAGGAATGCAGGAAAATTTGGGAGCGATTAATTGTAATTTGCATGAGGACAGAATTGTAGTTAACTCACAATCAGTCACTCAGGTTTTTAAATCTGTGTACTAACAAAGAGACAGGGCTGGATAATATGTCTGCTTTTCTTTTCAAAACATTTGCAGAGGAGCTCAGCCCAGCTTGGCATCAACTCTTTCAGCTCTGACACTTATTCAAACGATCCGTTTTAAAAATGGGAACTGTTAATTCAGGAGCTTCGTACAGATGTGGAGCCACACCTGGATTAATATCAGATTGCATACAAAAGGAAACAGAGTATACGAGATGCCATTCTGACTATGATGTACCTCGTGTTAAAACATCTTTAGAGTCCCTCTGCATACGCCCACTTGGTTTTTATTGACTTTAGCTGCTTTTAACTGTATTAAGTAACACATCTTTCTTCAAACACTGACTCAGCTGAACATTGAACCCTTTCTTTATAAAGTGGTATCACTCCTTCTTGTCAAATAGGCCCCAGCAGGTTTTAATTACTATGTGTACCAATGATTGTGTCAGCTCCCAGCCCAACCAGTACATTGTGAAATTTTCAGACAACACTGTAATACTTAGTCTGCTTAAAACTAATACCAACTTACGCAGCCACAGATCCAGAGTGTAAAACAGTGGAGATGCTGGTGGAGCCCAGGTCAACTGGGGACCACAGCTTGGTAGCCATACATGGATGTAACACTGAGCAGGTCAGTCCTTACAAATATCTGGAGGTTCACACTGATAACAACTTAAGCTGGCACACAGTTGGCAGGTGCTAAGTGTCTGTGCCCAAATCCACCAGCACATGCACTTCCTCCATAGACTCAGAGTGTTTGGTGTGTGCAGGAATATTATGCTGATTTTCTACAGAGCAACTATTGAGTCTGAGTTACAGTATTACCAGCTGGATAATTCAACTGTTAAATCAAACACTCAAATCCTCAATCTGATAAAACAGCAGCAAAAATCATTGGTATGGCAGCACCTGCAACTCCCCAAGACCTGTTTGAACAAACAACCCTCAGACTCGCAGACAGTACTCTATCTGATATGGCTCACGTACTGCACTCTGAATATGTTTGACTGCAGAAGAAACTGGGTTAGCTGTTTATTTATTTATTAAAACCTATCCCTTGATACATGTAATTTCTATGTATTTTCATGTTTTATGTAATTGGTTGCTTATCCTGGATGAATGAGAGGAATGTGATATGAGTGTGTTGTCTATGCAGCAGACTCCGCCCAAGACAAATTTCTCCCGAAGGAGACAAATAAAGACACTTTGACTTTGAACTGTGTCTTTTTAAAGACTGTTTAAGTTTATACTTGTTGTTTATTGTCTCTATATGATAGTAAATGAGCCTTTTTCTTGTCTTCTGACAATTCAAAGAGCTTTTACACTTTGTGTCACATTCACCCAACTCTACATTCATGAGTATACATTTGTCATAATAAATACAAAGGTTAATTGATATCTTATAAATATGTTAAACAACTGCACTCATTTACAAATCTGCAAAGGTATAAACATACACTCGCACGTGTTTACAAATATACATACTTTAAATATTTATATACATACTTATACACTCTCTCCAGAAAAATAACTAACAAGCACAGTACCTGTTATCAGCTAGTTATTATGAAACTCTGTCTCCGTCCTCTATTGTTTTGGACTCTTTGGTGCTTGTCATGCCTTCTTTTTTTGTTGCCATGTTTCCTGTGTTTAGCACATGTCCAATAATTGTTGATACAACTAAAACTAATTACTAACTTTAGAAATGTTTTGAATATATATATATTTTTAAAAAGCCTATATATGCTCCCTATCACCACACAGTAAATCTTTTCAAACCCTTTAAAAAAATCACTGCTTGTTATTTATGTTCTCTGTAATGATTCCCATAGGGTGGAGGTAATGTACATCAGTCTACACAGAAGTCACAAAATGTAATTTCTTCAAGAGGTGACGGGTAAGAGGCTGAATTTAGGTACTTACGCAGAGAACTCCACTGTGTAGGAGTAGTCGGCTAAGGGTTTTGGCTCCCAGGTCAGAATAGTTTTAAAGTTGGTTGATATCCAGGTGACATTTTGTGCTCGAGGGTAGGAGCCTGAAGAAGGAAAGATGCATGATTTTGTGTTCAAACAGCTCTTGAAAACAGTGATTTTAAATTAAAAATATCAAATTCATTTAATGTATGAACAGGAATTAATCAAGAAATGATGAATTTTTACACCAAAGATGTGTTGTTATTGTGAATGCCCTGACATTTCGTCTTTAGGAAAGAAGGAGGGAACAGAGACACTGAAGTCATGTCCTTCAAAAGTTTAATTTATAATACAACAAATATATTAAATAATCATCATTAGACTCAAAAAGAAAGAAAGAAAAACTGACTTTAATTAAATTTATTATGTCAACTTGTTCCATGTAATCCTATTAGGTTAGTTGAAAGCAATAATTTCAAGGTTCAGACTCGCTGACCCTAAGAATATTGTTTTCATCTAATCTAACACATTTGCATGGAACCAGCTGACATATTACATTTAATCAAAGTCTGTTTCATTTTTTTTTTTTTTTTTTTTTTGAGTGTAAGTGCTGATTGAAACACATGAGCCTCAACAGATTTGAAGCTTAAAAGTCATCTATCATTATGCATTGATTATTTTGGACTGACTGCACAGTTTAGTCCTCACTTTCTTCCTTTCTTTCTTTTTTTTTAATTTCACATCATTAATTTAAGGCAGTTGTGCAGTCCATTAGAAGGAATGATGAAGGATGCACTGCTCATATAAAGGATTAAAGGATTTCTTTTTCACTTAGACTTAATGGTCCTTATTTTTTGTTGATCGATTGTCCATTAGATGTGGTCAGTCAGAGCAGAGAGAGTTGTATTTCTCAACCAAAAAACTGAACAGACTTGTGTTTAGTTTTGTTTTTGGATTTCTTACTTTCATTTTAATCTGCTGTTGTTAGGTTATAAACTTTTATGAGCCCATTGATTATTATTATTATTATTATTATTATTATTATTATTATTATTATTATTATTATTATTATTATTTCCCCTGAAGTTTGATACACTAGTGTGTCTCTTTAACAGAGATGTCGTTAAAAACCCAAGGGATAAAAACAGTTTGTTTTCAACATTCCTCTTGGGATGACTAAAATCAACAGTGTGCTCGGACCCACCTGAAGCCGAGTGTGAGAAGAAATAAAAGAGCGCAAAACTCAGAGCTGCTGCTGCGGGTGTTATTCCCATCTCGTCTGGTTCCAAACTTCAGTCGCGTAAAGTGGTCCAGATAAAAAGTGAGTTTCTGAGTCCTTTCACGCTCTAGTCCTCAGTCAAAGCGATATTGATGGAGCGCTGTCACTGCTCTACGTATCCTTTCGTCTCGCGGTCCTGTGTGGCTCTGAACCGCTGGTCAATGCGATGTAAGGCTGCGAGTGTTGCCCAAATAAGGATCATCCGGTAGTGACGTCACCAGACTGGGGCCCCTCTCCTCTAAACACTACAGCGCTTTCCTCTCATGCTGAGGTCATTTTGCGGATACACAGGGACATTCTTTCAAATCACAGCGGTTTCCATCGCTCTGTAGAGTCCATCATATGGCTGTTAATTCCCATGACGTTTTCCTGCAACGTTTCAGACCTTTTGGCTGGTTATTCTGATTATTTCAACAAAATAAATAATTTTAAAAAAAACAGCTTTTTAAAAATGTTTCCACATGTGACAATAGAATGAAATAAAAACGATGTCTGCCTGACTGACCTGCTGTTTGCATGTTCACTGTATCTCACTGTATCTATTTGGTGCACAAAAGGACCTCCAGGGTTATGCTGACCTCATGTTCATGTTTACTACCCCATGATGGAATAGTGGACAGAAATACCCTCACCCTTTCCTCAACTCGGTTCAGTCTGTCTCCCAGTCTCCCCAAAGGATCACTGCAGTCCTGTGCATGACTCAAGTGGATTTACTCATCAGCCAGCTCCAGTAGATGAGCTGGGAGTCTATTAATAGACTGAGTTGTGAAGATTTCCAGGCGCAGATTTACCGGTGACAAATTGTCATGCCGTGGTATGCTGTGCTTACAGAAAATCTTCTGTGTAATAACCACAGTCAAAATAAAATTTAGGCAAAACAGCTGTTCCATCTGTTTCAGCTACTGTATAAGTTTTTTATGGTCTGGAAACACATCTTTGTTTATTTACACCTGAAGAATCTGACAATAATTCAAAGCACCTGAAAGCTGATTTTAGCACAGAGAACAGATCAAATCTGCAACATGAGTCAGAGGAACCCTGATGTGTTCTTGAATAACAAAGTAACGTGGTAATCAGGTGCTTCAAGAGTGCACGAATATCAATGCTTGGAATGAGTTCATACATTAGCTTCTTAACATGTTCATCTGTTTCACAACCATTTCACTTCATACTGGGTCCCTCTGCTGGCTCTGTGCCAGGCCCTGCCCTCTCCCTCGGTGTGCCGTCTTCAGTGAGGGGCCTCACTGTAGCATGGTCTGTGGCTTGAATACCAAGGAGCCAGTGTGCTACCAGCCCACCCTCCTTTCAGCAGTCTTTGTCCTTCAGAGGCCACAGTCACTGTGTATTCTGTTAGGGAATAATTCTCCTCACCCTGCAGTGAGTTTTGGGTCTCATTTCACCATTTATCTCCAGTACTCTCTCTGTGAATCAACAGGCTATTGCAGTTTTATTGCAGTCAGACTTTGAAACTCGAGTGAAACAGTAACTTTAACACACTGACATAAAGAAAGGGTTCATACATTTGAAATTCAGAACACTACAGTGCTACACTACTCTCAGACCTGAAATAAGAAACCCCTTTCTCTCAGTTACAAGATCATACATTTTGAAATCTTTTCACATAAAAATGAGGTAAGAATCTTCAAATCACCAAAACCATCTATAAGATGATGTTTTCATCTCTCAGTCCTCAGGTCATGGGTTCAAGATAGAGCAAAGATGACACTTCAGAGAGCTGTTTGTTATTATCCTGCTGTGTATATTGGAAGGTCTTTACTCCTGCTGGTTAAACCAGTGGAGCCTTTAGACTGATGTGCATATACTTTGAAGAGTTTAAGTGTTAAACAGGTTACAGGCTATTTGCATAGGTGACTGGCTATCTGTAAATGATAGTCTGGGTTAACTGCAAGTATGTTTCAGGATGAGACGCAATGAAATTGTTGTGTTTCTGGGAAACAGCGTTTCAGCCGACCTAAAATGGAAACTTTTGAAAACGTCCTCCAGAGTGGCATTTTTCTCAAACGTCGCAGCCATCTTTGCCATGTGAACAACAAGCCAGAGCGGAAACGCTGACGTCATGCTACACTTTGGGCATTAAAACTTTCATTGTGGGAACTTTTAATTGCCAAGCGTGAACCAGACAACAGCAACAACAACACATCATTGGTGGACCATCATGTTGTGCTTGTGCTGCTGAATCTGCTGACTGCTAAAATGTGCATCTGTTCAATCAATCAATCAAACTTTATTTATAAAGTGCTTTTCATACAAAGAGATGTAACTCAAAGTGCTTTACAGACCATTAAAAACAACAATCCACCGGAACGCCCTCACCTCACACAACCATACAGCCCCCACCAACAGCCCTCACACACACACACACACACACACACACACACACACACACACACACACACACACACACACATATACACATATATATATATATATATATATATATATATATATATATATATATATATATATATATATATATATATATATATATATATATATATATATATATATTGGCCGAGTACTGATGAACCAGCTGTTGCTCCACTTCTGCACTCAGCGAAGACGTATTCAACAAATATGCCAGGTGATCAGCCCACCTCTTCTTAGACGGAGAGCTACCAAAAGACCCAAAAATTATATTAGCCTTTCTGTTTAAACGCAGGATTTTTGAGAAGATCTAGACAATTATTGGGCTTCTAAAGGGATGGCACTGAGGTTTTAAAGTAGAGCATTAAACTGAGGCCCTGTTTAAAGGATGAAATGCTAAGGTATTGTTTCATTTCAGCCTCTCGTTAACACTGAATTTTTTTTTTTTTTTTTAGCTGACCTAAAATGGAAACTTTTAAAGACAGCCTCCAGAAAAAAATTCTGAAATGCTGTAACCTTTCCTGGAAGTCAGATGTGAAACTGAAACCAAACGATTATAGAATAAGATAAGGTGATCCTTTGTTTATCCTACAACGGGGAAATTTACAGCATAGCAGCAGCAAACAGGCAGTGTAAAGTTAAACAAATTACAACAAAAATATATGTAAAAACATTGGAATACGACAATATAACAAGCGTAACCTAGGGAATAAATCACTGCAAGAACCAAGTACCAATAAACAAGTATGAAATGTGTACAAATTGATAACATAACAGAGGTTAAACTTTATCCAGAAAAAGACAGTGATATGGTATTGCACGTTAAGATGGCACCAGTAATTTAAACAAGTTATCATGAAGCTATAAAGGCCTGATTAACATTGAATGTAAATTTTTACCAACTTACGCCTTTCACCTGATGTCATACATTTCTGGAAAGCCCTAAAAAAAATCAGTCAACTAAAGAGAAGAATAAATAACTTAATCTTTCTTGCTTGCCTGCAAGCCCAGGCTTGAGTCCACACCCTTTGTGCCAAACTAGCAGATTCACTGGAATAAGGGAGTTATTACCACTTTAGTCTGACATCAGGCCAGTTAACCAAAACATTTGAAAGTCTGTCTGGCTCATTCCTGACTGTAATCATCCCACAGAGAATTGCATGACAATAATCAATTCTGCTGCTATCAGTTGAGGTTAGTAACACCACACACACAATCAGCAGGAGACAAGCCGTCTGCATGGCAGTCAGTGATCAGTGGAAGCTTGGGGTCCCGACTTTCTTCACCAGAAATCACATTTTCCTCTCTGAAGCTTTCATGTTGCGTCCCTATTCTGTTATATTATCCGTAAAACCCATAACCAATAGCACATACAGTTAGGCTGTGTTCACACTGTTTTGTTCGTAACACACAGAATGGTGTTTACAGATATGAACATGGCCCTGTGTTTTGAGGGCTTGTTTTGTAAAGTGTACTTTGCTTATTTGGGCTTGCTTTGCTGCCTTTATGATCCCTCCCTGATTCTCTCCCAGATCTCCACAACAACGAGAAACCTGAACGTGTACTTAAGTTTCAGCTTCTCTTCTCACCATGTGCGCCTCTCACGCGCACTGCACCTCTCTCCCTCCTCCCCCTCTTAAATGTGAGTATTGCTGCTCAGTCATGGCACTCAGGCTACTAATAAGGCCTAAAACTTCACTATCCTCCACCAGCTAACTCCATCACTGCTGTCTTCCATGCTTGTTTGCACTGAGTGTGACTCCCGCCTCCATTTTTATCTGCAGCGTAAATTTATGGTGTGTTGCTCCAGATTGAAGTCAACGTTGCGTGAAAATCGACTGGCTGTTAGGACCATAGACTGTATAAACTTTGGACATTGTCTCTGGGATGTCACCCGTCTGTTCCTGATTTAGTGAAATAAGCCGATCGTTGGATGGGGTCATATTGGAAATGCTGATTCAAGAGAAGGAGTTTGAGTCTCCACACTAACAGCTATAAGGTGTCCATCAGTCATGTAAGCTAAGCTGTGCCTCTGATTGGGTAAACCCGCAAACTCAATATCTTCAAAACCGCTGAGTTAGATAAAAATTCATCCCATGTGAAGTGTGTGCCCATACTGAAATAAGCATTTCAGACCCAAGCTGTTTTTTGAACCAGGCTGTAAATGTGTTTTATAATGTTGTAAAAGTCTGTTTTTATTTTATTATGGTGTGTACGTGACTTCAGGTCTTTCATCTTTCAGCCTCAAGAGGCTGCAGCTTGCAGCACATCCGCATAGACTTCACTTTTTAAAACTGGATGTTGCCTGGTTGCTTTTAAAGAATCTGATATGTATCAGATTCAGGACCACATTTGAAAGCGGCCTGAATCTGACTAAAAAATTTCAGATTCTGTGTGTTCAGACTGTCAGAAACAAAACAGATTTGGGTCACAATTGAACAAAAAAAAACAGGTTAAGGTCACTTTTAACTGCAGTGTGAACATAGCCTTAAAGTCACGCACAGCTTTGTTTTGAATTCCAAGTAATGGGAAGCGTCTTCCTTGATTCTTGGAGGGAAACAAAGGGCTTTTGAGAATGGACGTCATCTGACACTTCCTGTTGTGATAGCTTGTTAGTTAAGGTATAAGAGCTGAAGCCAGGACCTCTAGTAGAGCAGACAAACCTGTTACTGACTTCAAACCATGAAGCAACACAGTACATTGAGTTTGGCTCCAGAGCAAGAATGAACGTGTGTGAGCTGTACTAATCTGAAATCTTATTAATGTTCAGTGCCAAAGTGATAAACAGACAAGTCACAAAGGGAAGTTTGTAACTCTCACTGCTGAACCTCCAGCGTCTTTTGGATTATGTGACATTAAAATGCATTTTGGAGACACTTGAGTTGCGTCCTGGTCTTGATTTTAATAATTCTGTGAGTTTGATGCATAAACTATCAGCATCAGAACACAATGCTCAACAAACTTCTGACCCTGGTGAATTTACTTAAGTTTGAATGAATTTTCACAACATCAAAACAAACTACAAAAGATAATCCATCATCGGAAATTAAAAGTTCTCAAACATCTTAGTGATCACAGGTTGCACAGCATGAAGAGCAGATTGATGGTGCAAGCCTGTAATCCATTCTGCCCATGGGGTGTGGCTGAAAACAATGGAGAACAAAGTCCAGCCTCGGTACTGTGAAGCCTAAAGTGCTGAGTTGCTCAATTCCTGAATGGATCTGCATAAAAACAGCAAAATGGGCTCTTATTCATTCGACAGGTTCGTTTTTGGCCCTAAAGTTAACATTACATTTTAAAAATTACATCTTAATTATTCCAATGCTAGCTGTGTCAGGAACACTGTTGGTCAGAGTAACTAACCTGTCTTATGTTCAGTAACTCCATGTATTCATACAACACGCTCAAGTGTGAAATACTGCAGTATGTGGTGAGTTTTACTGTTACAGGTTTGTGTACGATGCCCCAGCTTGCCCTGGAATGCTGAGCGGGATTGTTTGGTGTGTTGGAATGAAGGTTGCTGGGAGAGGAAAGGCAGATCCAAACACGAAAGACTGCGCCTTGTTCCCAAAACCAGGTATAAGGGCGATCAGATAAAGATACACACAGATTAATCTGATGCTATGACTGTGCAGTAAGGCGTTAGCAGCAGACCGTAGATCCTGAGCACGGCACGTACAAGAAGAAAGACTTAACTTGTTCTGTTCTGACAAACCAAAGGAGGTGGTGGTTGGATACAGGTAGATAAATGTCGACCTGACCGAAGATGAAATCATTTTTTTAATTATAAGGCTGTCATAGCAGCAGACATTTAGATGATTAAAGTATTTACTCCAATTGTGGTTATTTTTCCATTAAGGTAAGACAGGGGGAGGTACCGAAAACGAATGGAAAAAGAGTTCATGTTGAAGGTGAACAGTTTGTACTTTGATAGTCCCCTTAGTCCTTCACTTATAGCGCTGCACAAGACATTTAAATTTACCATTTTAATCCAGGATTTATGCACAAGTGCTGCTGATCAGAAAGAAACTTTTTGTGTTGACATTTTTGTGTTGATGGCTTTGCCTTCTCCAGCAGGTTTGGCCTTACAAAAAGACACCATACATGTGTAGTGGTGGACAGTAACAGAGTACGTTTACTTGAGTACTGTACTTAAGAACAGTTTTTGAGTATCTGTACTTTACTTGAGTATTAATTTTTTTGGAAACTTATGACTTTCACTCCACTACATTTCAAAGACAAATATTGTACTTGTCGTTACTCGTTCCTGTCGGTGTTTTTCTTTTCTAAAACGTAATTTGCCACACGCTGTACTTCTCACAGAGGGAACCAATCAGAGTCACTGCTCACACCTGGGATGGATTTGAAAATACGTTTACAAGATTAAATGTGCATCATCTTTTAGGGATTTCCATCACCTTGCACAGACATGGAAAAATGCAGGGTGGATACTGTGAGTGGTTTACATGTTATATAAAAGCATGTGTTATGTTGCACTGTCAAAGAGTTTCAGGGTTCTGTTAAAGCACTGAAAAACAATACAGCAATCTATTGATATTTGAAAATTTACTTTTTATTTTGCACTTTTTAATAATTAAGTATTTCAAATTGGTGTACTTTTGAGTACTTGAATATTTTCTAATGTTGGTACTTTAATACTTCAACTTGAGTAACATTTTGACTGAGTGACTTTTACTCAAAGTTGAGTAAAATTTGACCATGAGTATCGAGTATCATCGTATCATGAGTATACTTTGACTCAAGTACTGGAGTTGAGTACTTTGTCCACTACAGTACATGTGAGAACTGCAACCCCCTCACCTTTGAGATACAGCTAATTTCATATTTTATTTCATTTTATTTTATTATTTGCAATTTGGCATGTGAACTGCACAAAAAACAACACTTTTTGTTCATATTCCTGGTTCAGTTGAGTGCATTATTATTCATTGTGTTCACTAATCTGGCTAATCACACTAAGTCTATACTCACTGGACCAGTGTCAGGAGTCTGTCTGTCCACAGTCAAAAGATTTCTTACTTGACTTATTCTAGAAGATATGTGAACATGCCTTCTTGGTGAGCAGGTGAAGTGTGGGTCATGTTGTGCTTTATCTTAAAACAACTTTCAATCATTTACCAGGCTGAGCTGTAGGTTTCTGTGCTTCTGTTCTCTATGAGGTCACATAAAAAGATCATAAATAATAAAAAGAAACCCAACAACCTGGAAATAAGTGCAGACACACCTGCTCTCTGATGGTTGGCTGGTTATAGAGGCTCAGATTCAGACGGATAGTGCCAGTCCAAGTGTTCCCAGCGGGTTGGTCTTATTAGCTTAAGTGTTATCTTGAAGGACATAAATGTGAAGCACTGAGAGAGTTTCTGTGAAACCACTTCTGCTTGGCCTCACTCTGAACTCATTATGGTAGCGGATGTGACTAAGGAAAGGTTGGTGTGTGTGTGTGGAAACAGTCATGCAACACCAGAGTTAGTGCTGCAAAGTTAGGAAAAAATTAAAATCCCCCAAACAACCTGCTTCTCCTCTGTCTCATCCTCAGGCTTGTCTGATGCTGGCGGTGTCTTTCTGATAAGTTCACTATTTGTTTGTTTGTTTGTTTGTTTGTTTGTTTTTTTAAACAGTTATCTTACACTAACTTTTTAAGTTGCAACTCCCCCCCCAGACACACACACTTTTCTTTTGACTGCCTACACTTTGAAATAAAGATACAGACCACAGTCTTGTGTTTTTTTTTTTTTTCTTTAACATGCCCAGACGTTGAGATTCTCACCGAGCTGTAAGCCCAGATTCCAGTGAAGCCTGCTTTAGTCATTTAAAACTGTACTACCACGGAGTTCCTTTTGATCACGTAGGATGATGACGCAGTCGTATACATGAGGACGTTTTGTAAATCCCACTCTTTTGGGTTTCTGGTTTCATTTCAGATGCAAAGCTGCTGCAATCCAGTGAGACATGTTGTTTGTAGAAATTGTTGATATGTGTCTTCATTTGACTGGGATGTTGTAGCGACAGGTCAAACCACATCAGCTCTGGTTTTTAAAGGTCAGTTAGAAATCATGCTGCTTTTTCTACACCTTGCAGATCTCAACAGCATATCAGCAGGATACTGAACTGCAAAACACTCCACCCTGAGAAAGCTCCAAATAGCGTTTCCTGTAATCTAGCATAGTTTGCATTGCTGGCTCTGTTGTTCCAGATGCTTGAATGCCAAATCAGATGTAGAGTTGAGAGTCCAAAGAAAATGTGGATTGCTCTGGATTCATGGGAATAGCTCAAATGGGGGAGAATCTAAGTGCAAAATTGTACATTTACTTGGATCATCACCATTTTTTATCTTCTTATTCTAGTGCTCTGCTCAGACTGCTCAATTATGACTTACTCTGGGTTTAACTGAGTCTCATTTCAATCTCCTGAAGTTATGGTGTGTATGCCTCCTTAGATCACATGTTGTTTTCAGGTTCCAGTTTGGCTTTATGGGGTACTTGAGTAACTTGTTTCTTGTATTTGACCTACCTCTACCAGGCCCATGACTGCCCTGATAGGAAGTCAACAAGTTGTAGACAGAAGTTTAAACAGTTTTACAGAGACTATATTGTGCTACTTTTATTATTAAGTTATTGTATCAGAGGCAGCCATGGATTTCTCCCCCAAATCACCCAGAGCAGGGGACGCATGGTGTTGCAGCAGTTGCTGGGTGAAAGACATGGTTTGTGAAACTGAAAAATGTCAATTGGTGTAACAAACGTGTCTCATAAAAAAATCTGATATTACCTAAGTTACTGTGAATCAGATTTTATCAGTCTACTACACTGTAGAAATGAAATTTAAAATAAATTTAAAATAACTGACCCAAAACAATAGAGAGAAAATATTGATGTCTATGGCATACTGACTTGCTTAGTACAACAAACACCATGTTATCAAGTTTATAAATGAAATATTTTAAATATAATTTGAGATGATATTTCATGACAGATAACACATTTCATCAGTAGGGGGGAACAGGGTGAGTTGTTACACTTTTCACTCTGGTGTGAATTGCTCATCATTAAAACATCTTTCAATAGTCATTAAACTCAGGATAAGGCGTTGGCTGGAAATTTGTATCCCTTTGTGTGTTCTCACTCATCGTAACAAAGGTAATCAACTATCAAAGACACTCTGACACACTATGACAACCAACCCCATCACAGGGATGGTTGACACACACTGTGGGGTTGTTTGGCATGATGTTGTTTCAATGGGAGAAATCTTTTAAAAAAGGAAAGATGACAGAACTAAATTTAAATGTTTAATTACATTAACAAGTTGACACATCCATAACACAAAATGAGCAAGGAACTCTTACAGGAAATACATCTTTAGACCAATATACTGTATATATATATATATATATATATATATATATATATATATATATGTGACCACCAGCCCCAAATGGCATTTCTCGCTAGCATCAAGGCTAACAACCATGTAACAACTAGTTAGCTAGCTAATAACAATCTAAACTATAGCCTTCCTTTCACACTTTTTAGGGTTAACAATTGTTTTATTATAACTCCATTGTGTAAAAGCCTCAAAGAAAATACTGAGAGGCTGAATATTTACAATTTGACATGATAAAACACAAAAAGTCCTCTCAGCTCAAGTTCAGCCGTCTTACTCCAGAGAAGACGATGTAGGTGAGCTCTGAACGCAGTTCTATAAATTTCTATACCTCAATTTGAGAGCTAGTGCCTTTGGTGACGTGATATAAAGAGTGTGACAACTAACCCGTGTGACAACAAACCCTGTTATCCCCTACAATAGCATAACTTATAGCAGGGGGGAATGTGTAGTACTTGTGCTGCTTTGTGGGTCACCATTTGACAATTTAATGGAACTGATTCTTTAATTGATTAAAAATGGTTGAAATGTCATTTAAAATTACTATGACACCAGCAGAAATGCAAACAACACATTTAAACAAACATCTATCATTTTGTTTTGAAGTTTAAAATGTATTTCTGATTTTGGACACCACACCAACCCTTATTTATCACCTGCTTCACGGTGAGAAGATTCTTGGTTCGGTTCCCTGGCTGGACAGGTACCTGTCTGTGTAGAGCTTCTGTGTTCTCCGTGTGTCCACCCACAGTTCAAAAACATGCCCATCAGGTTGGATGGATTGTTAGAACCACCCTGTGATAATGTTATCACCAGCTTCATCAGGGGAATCGTGAAGCAGTGCAACATTTCCTTTTGTCCAACTGTTCTGCTGAGAACATGTCCAGCATTCCTAAAGAACTAAGTGATCAGCACCAAGCAAAACAAAGACAACAGACCGGATTAAGCAGCTGGCAGTAGATGAAAGGAAAGCTGGGAACAAGCAAAGCTGCACTTATTGGTGCTTTACGTTTCCTAAGGGACTCTTAATGTCAGGAAAGTAAAGAAACAAAGACTTGAAGCAAAAGAGTGTCTATTTCTGGCGCAACTTTGTTTTTATGATTCTTCAAAAACTTGTCATTCTGACTGTAAAATTCGCCATGACCAACTGCCCACCTAAAGCTGAAAGTGTTTAGCAACAAGAGCCTGATCATCGTGTAGCATGTGTGAGCTGCTGGACTTTGCTCTGCTGAGTCAGTTGCATGAATTGTGGATTTGCAGCCCCTGATCCAAGCTTTGTCTGCAGCGCTGTGTGGGAAGGCTCCTCCCCCTCCATCACTATGCTGTCATCTCCTTACATGGTCATGTGGCTAAACCAGAAGTGATGTCAGTAGGAGGAACATTTTAATAAGGGATGGTGCCTCCTACAGGTCTTGTGGTCCTCATGATGTTAGTTTGTTAAAAAGGAGTTCAACTCTGCAATCTTCTGGGAGGGACAGTTATTAGTCACTATGGAGGTGACTTTACACATATAGGTAATCCAGATCCACCTATGTTGCTTGCTTCATGGTATCTTTTGAAATTATGTTATAAACCTTATCTAGAGAACAAAATGACTGGGTTTACAATTAAATATTAAGTCAGCATGTTTTGAGATGTTTCATTCCTGTACTGAAGAAACCATTGCCTCAGTGGCCGTGTATTTGCTGGTACACTCCCAAACTAGTATGTGAATAACAAATACATGAACACATACCAAAACATGACAAACAAAATAAGTAATCCAACAGTTTAAAAAAAACCACCAGTTCATTCAAATATGTACAGTGCCTGTCATAAGTACTCACCTGCTTGGATGTTTCACTCTTTTATTGCTTCCAAAAATCAGTCATGCTCAATTCAGTTTGGTTTTTTCACACAAAAATTAATAGGAAAAAAACTCTTTAACATCAAAGTGAAAACAGATTTCTACAAAGTAATGTCAGTGAAACAAAAATATATAACAAAAAATAAATTTTTGCATAATAGCATAATTACTCACCCCTTTCAGTAAGCACTTTCGTAAGTCAGTTGTATTTAGTAGATGAACCTTTGGCTGCAATTTCAGTGCTGACTCTGTGTAGATAGGTCTCAGTCAGTCTTGCACATCTGCACACTGCAGTTTTTTGCACATTTTTTTGCAAAACTGCTCAAGCTCTGTCAGGTTGCGCAGGTATCAGGCATGAACGGCCCCTTTCAAGTCAAGCCACAAGTTCTGTGTAGGACTGAGGTCTGGGCTTTGACTGGGTCACTCCAGAACATGTACCTGGTTCCTTTTTAAACCATTCCTGAGTAGTTTTTGCAGTTTGTTTCAGATCATTGTCTTGCTGGAAAATAAATCTTCTCATGTAGTTCTCTTGCAGACTGAATAAGATTTTACTCCAGGATTTCAGTGCATTTTACAGCATTCATTCTGTCCTCTACCTTTACAAGCCTTCCAGGACTTGCTGCTGAGAAACATCCCCACACCAGGATGCTGACACCGCCATGCTCCACTGTTGGGACGGTGAGTTTTTGATGATTTGCAGTGTTTGGTTTCCACCAAACATAACATCTTGATTGATGGCCAAAAAAGCTCAATTTTGGTCTCATCAGACCAAGGAACCTCCTTTAACTTGACTGTGGAGTCCTCCACATGCCTTTTGGTGAACTCTAGTCGAGATCGAATATAAATTTTCTTCAACAGTTGTTTTTTCATTGTAACTCTGCCATGAAGCTTTGAGTTGCAAAATGCACAGTTTCTCCCATCTCAGCCACCAAAGCTTGTAACTCCTTCAGAGTAGTCGTAGGAGCCTTGGTGGCTTCTCTCACTGGTATCCTACTTACACTGTCAGTTGGTTAACAAGGACGGCCTGATTAAGGCAGATTCACACATGTGCCATATTCCTTCCATTTCTTGTTGATTAATTTCAATTGTGACGGCCACAGGCCATGGAGTCAGGGTGTTTTCTTGTTTCCTACCTCTGCTTCCCTCCTTCAGATCCTCATTGAATTGCCTGCCCCTCCCTCTCTCATTAAGGGATTGGTTTCACCTGTTTGGAGCTTTTAAAAGCTGGGTGAATCCAAAATGGCTCTCTCTCTCTCCTTCCTGGAAGGCTGGTGCCTGCCAGGCACCAATCTTGGTTTGGTTTGGTGATTATGTTGAGTTTGGCCTTGGTTCCCTTTGACACATAGATTTGGTTAATACACAAGCTCAAAACACTCTCACCACACTACTGATTGCTGACTTAATTGTTTGTTTTTTTCTTCACTGTGTGGACCTCTCTACTTTGTTATGCTCTCCAACAAGCTGGGCGTAACAAGTGGGGGCTCGTCCGGCTGGGCGTAACACAATGAACCCCAGAGGATGTTCAATACCTTGGAAATGTTTTGATGACTTGTACTTTTTAGTAACCCTTTCAGTTCTTTCTGTGCAGAAAGCACACATTCCAACAAAAACACAGCCAAGTAAGTTAGTTGGATCTAAATTCCATAAACAGCTAACTGCCTCCAGCAGATTTACGACAGATCAGTGTTTTAACAAATAACTTTACGTTTGTCAAAAATACTCTTTCATCCAGTGTTATAATTGTTGTGTTAGGTTCACAATGACGACTACGATGAGCTTAATTTACTGTCAGATTTACTGTAGATATGGTTCAGGAACATACACAACTGCATACATTAACTTATGCTAGAAAATCAGTAACTGCTCCCTCTCAGTGTAACCGGAACTACTTTTTGTCTCCCTGCGGAGTGATACGTTAGTTATGATAAACGTAACACCACATCCTCCTTACTGTTAGAAGTTTAAAGTAATCTTTAGCTGGTTCTTCAATTTAAAATTAACTCAAAATACACGTTACAACTTTACTTTAAACTTCTCTTATTTTCCAACATTCTCCTGATAATAACATTACCACTTTTCCTAAATTACTATGGTCTAAACACAAAGGTTACTTTAACAGTAGACTTATCTATCCAAACACAAACACTGCACCCATACTATTTTTTTTTTTTTTTACAAGTTAAGTCTCTTTGGTTTTATCACTTCTCTACCAGATTTTGTTCGTATGATCCCAGGTGTGTTCTGAGTCTTTACAGCAGGTGAGAGTGTCTTTGCAGCTGGTGAGGGTGTCTCAGAAGAACTTGAATCAGCTGTGATCTCCACATCTGGAGTGTGATTGGTTTGGCTCTCTCTCTGCTCATCTTGTGGTGGAATGAGCACTAGCTGGTGACGGTTTCCCCTCAGCATCCCTTGAGGTCCTCTGATAAAATAAGACCATGGGCTGTGGTCGGCGGACGTCACTATTCCTTGTGCTTTTACATCTTTAATCCAAACCTGATCTCCAGATGACAGCTTTGTAAGATCCTTTGCTCTATGTCTTCTGTCAAACCATTGTTTGTCCTTTAATCTTCTCTCCTCCTCTCTCTCTCTCAGAGGTTGAACAGCAGGGAGAGCAGGCAGCAACATTTCTGGAAGGGTAGGCACCGTGGTGCGAAGGCGACGTCCCATGAGCAGTTGAGCGGGACTGTAGCCGTTGCTCAGGGGCGTAGCTCTGTAAGCCAGTAAGGCACGATAAGGGTCTTTGTTCTTTTTTAGCAAGTTTTTCACTGTCTGAACAGCACGCTCGGCCTCTCCGTTGCTCTGGGGATATTTAGGGCTGCTGGTGATATGTTCAAATCCATAATCAACTGCAAAATCTTTCATAGCCTGCCCAGAGAATTGTGGTCCATTGTCACTTATGAACGTCTCTGGAATGCCATGCCGTGCAAATATTGACTTCAGATGAACAATTACATCAGCGGACCTTGTGGGGCTTAGCTGTGCAAGCTCAACATACCGAGAAAAATAATCAACTACGAGCAAGTAGGTTCTGTCTTTAAGTGTGAATAGATCTGCACCTAATTTCTGCCATGGTCTGTCTGGATGTTGAGTTGTCATCAGTGGTTCTCTTGTATTTGTTCTCTCTTTTATACAGTCCCTACATTTCAAGACCAACTCATTTATTTGGCTGCTCAGACCTGGCCACCACACTGCCTGTTTTGCACGCTCTCTGCACTTTACCACCCCCTGGTGGCCTTCATGGATCTTCTCTAGCACCTCATTTCTCATGTTTGCAGGTATAACTAACCTTGTGCCATGCAGAAGAAGTCCATCATGAACAGTCAGAACTGCCCTCTCAGTCCAATAGTTCTTTACTGGCCCCTGGAGATGGTTCCTGTCTGGCCATCTATCATTGCAGTACTCCATGACTTTTGCGCACACACTGTTGGCGCACAGCTGCTCACGAAGCTCCATCAGGTACCTGTCACTTGCTGGGAGGTTATCAAGCACAGTCTCAACATAAATATCAGTATCCTCCATCAGGCCCAAATCTATACATGAAGTACCACCTTTTAGTGGGGAACGAGAGAGTGTGTCTGCAGTTGTGAGGTTTTTCCCTGGCGTATGAAAGATGGTGTATGAATACCTCATCAGCCGCATCCTGAACCTTTGAATGCGAGGTGGCAGACAGTCAAGAGCCTGGCCACCCAGTAGGCTCACAAGAGGCTTATGGTCTGTTTCCAGTTCAAAATGTAGACCAAGGATGAAATCACTAAACCTCTCACAGGCCCAGGTAAGTGCTAGTGCTTCTTTTTCCAGCTGTGCATAGCGTTGCTCTGTGTTTGTCAGCGACCTGGAAGCATAGGCAACCGGTGACCAAATGTCTCCCTCCTTTTGCAGCATTACAGCTCCAAGTCCATATGATGAGGCATCTGCTGATATTTTCAGCTGTTTGTTTGGGTCATACATCTTAAGCACAGGTGTAGATGAGAGCTTGTGTTTCAGACTTGAAAATGCTCTCTGCTGCTCATGTCCCCAGTACCATAAGTTCTTTTTAGACACCAGGTCCCTCAGTGGTTTGTCTTTTTCAGCGAGGTTCGGGATAAACTTCCCCAGCTGATTCACCATGCCTAAGAAACTTCTGAGCTCACTTACATTTGTTGGCTCCTTCATTTCTTGCACAGCTCTTGTTTTGTCTGGATCTGGCTTCATGCCATCAGCTGAGATGATATAGCCAAGAAACTTCACCTCTGTTTTCCCAAACTCACATTTGGACATGTTGAGTGTGACACCTGCTTTTTCAGCTCGCTCAAGGACGGTATGCACTCTCGCATCATGCTGTTCCTTTGTAGCTCCCCAGATGAGGATATCATCCATATGGCACACGACACCTTCAAGGTCCGCTGTCACCTCAGTAACCATCCTGTTCTGGAAGTGTTCAGGCACAGAGGAGATACCAAAAGGCAACCTGTTAAAGTGGTAGCGCCCAAATGGCGTGATGAAGGTGGTGTAGAGGGACGATTCTTTTGACAGAGGAATCTGCCAAAATCCCATGTTTGCATCCAATTTAGTGAAATAGCGTGCTCCTGTGAGCATGCCTAGAGTTTGGTCAACAGAAGGCAGAATGAACTTTTCTCTGCACACTGACTCATTTAGGGGTGTCATATCCACGCAGATGCGAACTTCCTCTTTGTTCTTTTTCGGGGCTACAACCATTCCACAACACCAGTCCGTAGGCTCCTCCACTCTGCTTATGACCCCTAAATCCTCCATTCTCTCTAACTCCCTCTTCACTTTCCCCAAAAGTGGCAGCGGGACTCGACGTGGAACTTTGAGAGAAAATGGCACTGCATCAGGCTTCAACTTAATGGTATAGGGTTTCTGAACCAGCCCAAGCCCACCACAGAGTTTAGGATAACTCTTTTTCACAGTCTCTAGGTCTATAGAATCAACTCTGGCCACTAGATTAAGTTTCACTGAAGCTGGTCTGCTCAAGAGTGCCACCTGCAGATCTCTCACTACAAAGATCTTCTCCGTGGTGCTCCTGTCACGGTATCTCAGAGTTACTGTGGCTGACCCCAGGACTGTTAGTTCCGTACCACCCGGACCATAGAGTGGTTTCTTAGCTTCCTCAAGCTTGTCATCTCTGTGGATAAGTCTCTTATACAGCCGCTCAGGAATTGCAGTGACATCTGCCCCTGTATCTATTTTAAAGGTTACTTTAGAGTCTCTTATGTCGATGTCAGCCATCCATGGGTCATCTCCTGCAGCCATTACCCCTAGAAACAGTCCATCTGTGTCCTCTGACACCTCGTTTACAGCACCCGTTGACCTGCATACTTTTCCGTAATGTCCACGTTTTCCACAATTGTTGCAGTCTGCGCTCTTAGCTGGGCAATTAAAAGCTGGATGGAAAGGTGATTTACCACATTTTGGGCACGATTTGTGATCTCCCTTGCTGTTCTTTGGTTTTGGCTGCACTTGGGTAAGTCTTTAAGGTTTATTTTGCGATTTCCCTCTTTTGAAATGCATAGCATCCACGGCCGTCTTACTGTTGACCATATCACTTCTTAAATCTGTCTGTTGTCGTTTGATTTCTTCTGACTGTCTAGCCATAGCAATAGCTTTTGTGAGAGTGAGGTCTTTATCAAGCTGCATTCTCTCTGACAATGATGAATCTTTAAGGCCAACCACTAGTCTGTCCCTCAAAAGTTCATCGTGAAGGGCACCATACTCACAGTTCTCCGCCAGCGCGTACAGTGCTGTGATGAAAGCATCCACAGTTTCAGTCGGCTGCTGAACTCTCTTGTTGAATTTGGCCCGTTCATAGATAACGTTTTTCTTCGGGACAAAATAAGTGTCAAATCCCTTCTTTACTGCATCATACTGCTGCTGCTGCTCTCTCGTTAGGTCCAGTCCTCTTAGCACGTCGTCAGCCTCGTCTCCCATGCAGTAAACAAGCGTATTCACCTGGTTGGCTTCGGAAGAAGTATTCAAATTACTTGCCAGTCTGAAGCGATCAAATCTCCTAATCCACTTCTCCCACTCCTGCGGCTTTGAGAAGTCAAAAGGTTCTGGAGGTTTGATAGTAACGATAGCCGTCGGAGGGGCTGAAGTGCCCGGTCAGGGTGCCACTGCTCCCTCGTTCGCCTCCATAGTTAGCCTATCTGCTAGCGGCGCCCGCTCTTGACGTCTCTCCGGTTAGCGGCTCAAAGTAGCTCCACTTCTGACACCATGTTGTGTTAGGTTCACAATGACGACTACGATGAGCTTAATTTACTGTCAGATTTACTGTAGATATGGTTCAGGAACATACACAACTGCATACATTAACTTATGCTAGAAAATCAGTAACTGCTCCCTCTCAGTGTAACCGGAACTACTTTTTGTCTCCCTGCGGAGTGATACGTTAGTTATGATAAACGTAACACCACAATAATCACTTCCCAAAAATGTCCAGAAGAGGTCTCCCTCTGCCTGTATGTTTAAGAAACTTGATGGACACTATGGTGAGTCCTCAGGTAGAGCTGCTGTGTTGTTAAATGAAATAAAAATGGTACAGTATTCCAGACAAAGGTTGTTCTCCATGTCCCACTCTGTCCTCATAAATCCCTGATAATTTGTATCACTCAACACTACTGACTGATTGCGTTCAGACAGAAGTTATGAAAAGGGTTTCTGGGTACTCTGCAGCCTGAAATCAGTTGTAGGAAGACTTAAAGCTCAAGTAGCTGGCGTCCTTAAATATCTTAAAATCTAAAATAAAAAAACACGGAGCAGTTTCTATGAGATGTCAGTGTTTTAGCTTTGCTGTTTGAACAATTGAACAAATGACGCATCGATGGCTCTATTTATAATCCCCAGTGATATACTTTGTAAATTGGTTTGTTTTATATTTTTTTTGTTTGTAACTTCGTGTTTTTGCTGCTGCCTGTCTTGTTAAAAAAAAGTTAAATAAATATTAAAACATATTAAATAAAATATGGATTAAATATAAAAGCCATCAACTCTAATTTAAAACTATACAATGTTTAAAAAGTTGATAACTAAAGAATTAAACAGAGAGAAGATTTTTAATTTGCTGACACCAGTGCAGATAATTAACATCCCTGTATCAAGTTATTCAGATGTTTTGATGTTGTGTGAACTGATGTACTGTGTTTGTGATACAATAAGAGACGTACATGTACACAGATGTTGGTACATCTATGTTCTGCTCCACAGATACATGCACAAAGGACTCCAAGCTATGGACCCAAAGCTCTTTGAGATATATTTAGGGGGAGGAGTAAGTAAAAAGTTTGAAATGCATTGTTTTGAGCCTACGGTTTGTCAGTGTATGATATGTCCACATTTCCAATTGTACTTGTATTAAGGGGTGTGGCTTTGCATGAGGAAGGGCACAGCTGTCTTGATGAAGTGATAGGTGTCAGTGATGAAACCAGGGCCTACTTTCACCCTACTCATATTCTAATACTTAACTGAAACAATCACGTGCATCTTTGGCAGTCTAATATCATCTGCTGCTGTATGGATGCAACAGTTTACGACATATTATGGAGACAGTTAAAAGAGACAGATTTTTTGTTATGAATGAAGTCTCCCAAGACGACCTTTATTTTCACATCAATGGCTTAAAAATGTCCAGGTTCAAAGAGATCCACATGCTGTTCTCAGGGTTCTTGTGGAAAGAGATAAAACCTCAAGTTAGCTTTAACACGTTTGTGGTCTCACTGAACACTGATGGTACAGATACCCATTAAATACTTTATCGCTCTACACTAAACGTATACTGAAGGTACAGCTTTCTGTTGGTCTGTGTATGTGAAGCAGCAGCCTCTATCATCACTTCACGGTTAGCATCATGTCATTTGAGAAGGGCTGACTGATGAGCTAGGTCATTTCTTGGTTGGAGGGTAGGTGTTAAATCCTGCTTCCAGCCCTCATATGCTGAGCCACCACAGGTTAAGACACTGAACCCCAAACCCAGCGACGCAGTCAGTACTGTGTTATGGAATGGAGAATCAAAGATATACAAGGTTTTATTTATAACAATGTTTTCTTTACAAACCACGTAACAGGTAACTGTTTAAAAATGTCTGCCATTGCAATATATACAGTTTGTGAATACAAAGGGGACACAATACAACAACTTCTGTGATATGATGGATGGAGGAGGCTTGGTTGTAAAACAGTCTGTTTAGGAATGGTCACCTGCACAGCAATCATTTATTTCATCAGAAAATAAAGTAGGGATTAAATGGGAAAAAAAAGAAACTAAAAAAAGTATATAAGCATCACAAGCTGTGGTTGGGAGCATGAATGCAGGGAGAACAAAAAGAAGAGATAGGCACATAATAATTCAAGCTAAGACTACACATTGGAATAAGTGTCAGTTCAATAGGCACAGTTCGCTCCAGGAAAACTTACTGGAATGCAGTCATTTCTCTGAGTGCTCTACCGATTCGCCACAAAGTTATCACATATTACATGTTCCATTATTAAGACTACTTTGAAAGAGTAAGTACTAAAGAAAACTCTTAGCTCAAAAGCACTGTGAGTCTGTATTTCATTTCTCTATGCTGTTACAACTTCTCACAACTTTTATCACCCATGTCAGAAGTTTAAAAGCGAAAAAAAAAGAAGCATTCAAGACAACATTTTATGCGTCAAGACGAAAAGAAAGACCAATTAATAAAGGCAGAAGACCTGCTCATGTGATAAAATACACTTCCTAATACTTCCCTGTAGGTGGAGGTGTGGATGATTAGTCAATGCCCTGGTCATTGTAATGGGAACTGTAATCATCATGGTAACTTCCGTGGTACTCGTCCTCATGAAATTCAGCCTGATAGTCACTATCGCTGATCTCTGACCCGTTTGTGCCAGTGCCCTGGCTGCCGTTTGTGTGGATGACTGGCTCTGTTGGGGGAGCACAATACTTAGGGTCATAGACCTGGCGACCCAGACCGTACACACTCATGCCCCTCTGGGAGGCCACCTTGTTGGTACCCATTTGGAGGGAGATGGTGGAATTGTCTACAGGCTGCAGTGCCACCTTCTGGTCAAAGATGTCCCTGCGGGTACCAGGGGCTGGCATGCCGGCCTGAGAAAAACCAAAATCACAATTAGGAATGTAAGTTCATGCTACACTGATATTTCATCATGATAGGACATTTAAGGAGAAGCATGAACTGTTAATTTCCTTATCACAAAAAAAGAAAAGCTTGGAGATGCTCTGACACATTCAGGTAGTGAATGGGTATTTAGTTTTCATAAAATAATAAAGATATTTCTTTAGTTTCAATTGCTAATTTTTGTCTTTGCTTTGTTTTTAATTAGGGATGTCCTGATCAGCATTTCTTGCCCCAAATCCCAAGACAGTGTCTGCCATCACCGAGTCCCGATCTGATTCCTGGGTTTGCAGAGATGAACTTTGCAAAAGAAGTAAGAAAGAGAAGCTGCACACTTTTTTGCTTTGTGTTTTAACAATAACGAATAGCAAAAAATAATAGCTTAAATATATCTTGAGCTCATTAATTCCATTCAACTTTGTCCAGTTAGTTTTGGTGTTAAAGTCATCTCATCTCTTTTACACACTCCCTGAACTTGTGGGTATACAGCACGCTTAAAACCGAGGTGGCCCTGAACACACCTCTCCCAAGACGTTGCCAGACTATGAACATAAATATAAGGCACTAATGACTACCTTGTATTTTTCTTCTTTCGTGGAAATGTTTATTATGCCTCAAACCGGATCACAACTTAAACCGACCTGAATCATCCTAAACTGAAAAGTAAAGGAATCAATCTGGTGCACTGTGAGGCTCAGCAGAAACACAGACAAACGTCTGTCATCAAACTAATCATCATGTTTAAATCAGCTCACATGTTGTCATGGACTGTGCTGTATAGCTCCAGTGAGGCATGATGGGAAACTAAGTGTTTGAGCAGCAGGACATACTGTGGATAACAGAGATGGCATAAACCTGTATCCGATCTCTCTCTCTCTCTCTCTCTCTCTCTCTCTCTCTCTCTCTCTCTCTCTCTCTCTCTCTCTCTCTCTCTCTCTCTCTCTCTCTCTCTCTCTCTCTCTCTCTCTCTCTCTCTCTCTCTCTCTCTCTCTCTCTCTCTCTCTCTCTCTCTCTCTCTCTCTCTTTTTGTGGATGTTGATCTGTCAGTCTTTCTCTGTAAATTAACTAAGCTGAATGTTGTTTTATGATGTCTGTGGAGGATCTTTGTGCACAAATGTATTCATTCACATGTGGCCTTTGGACTGTTTCCACATTCTAGTTTGATATATTTCTACACTGTTGACACTGAAGCATTGAAGTTGCTAATGCTAAGCTAACAGACTGTCCCGTGTTTTTTTTTTTGTTGTTGTTGTTTTTTTGAGAGAGTTATTGTAGGATGCTGTATAGTAGATGTTTTTGCTGTGATGTGTCTCAGGCTGTGCTCATGTGTTCTGTAATAAAGCTCAGTGTGACTGTTGTTCCATATCAGTGAACCTTACAGTTATTCTTCCATCAGCTTTACGAGGCTGGCCGCACTCATAGCGCTCAGTTATACTGATGCATTAGCAATTTTTGCCCAGTGTAAGCCAACGTGAATGATCAGTTGAGAAGACTGGCTAAAATGCTGATTATCGCACATTAATTAGAAAACACCAAGATCGACCCAATCCGATACGAGGGATCAGGATCAGGGCATTCCTATTTTTAATGAAACTGGATATAAATTATTTGCAAATTATCAAATTTTAAGTTTTATTTGGACAGCATCCTAAATCAGGAAGTTTTGAATAATAATCCCTACTCTTTCAAATTAATTGTAAAAATTAATATGTATTGTGGCTACAGTTTATTTAAGTAATATAAAGAAAATTTGAATATCCAGTATATGCAGCACTAAAAGAGGACTGGGTCTTAACCTGGCTGGCCCCTTTGTTGGTTCCCATCTGCAGGCTGATGGTGGTCTGGTCATATGGTTTGTCAGTCTGAGTCTTTGGATCGTACAGGTGTCTTCTGGTTCCATAAGCTGTCATTCCAGCCTGACTTGCACACTTGTTTGTTCCCATCTGGAGACAAGAGTTAGTCTGATGCTTTCACTGTATCGAGTGACACGTCAGCCAAACTGTTTTTACAATTACCTTTAAGTTTAATCTAAGTTCATCATGTATGCAGGAAATCAAAGGAGTTATTTATGTCTTAAACAGTGATATTTAACATCTAAACAGTGGTTTAAAAATGTATGAATGCAATTCTCCTTAAGTTATCAGCTCATGTTTGTCTAGAGAAGCTCTGAATCAACAGCCATAGTTACCTGCAGTCCAATGACACACTGTCCAGCCTTGATCTTCTCATTGTCAAAGTGTCGAGCTTGTTTGTCTGCGTATTTTACCCCAATATCGATCTTTGTGTCCATACCTTTGGTCTTTGCCTAACAGAGAGGAAATGCTCGTCAAAGTCTGGTGCAACATTCGCTCTTTTCCCTGAAACAATTGGAAACGTGCTCCTCTGTAAACCATGAGCCCCAGAACACTGTTTGCTCACTCACCATGCTGGCTAGTGCAAGCAGTGTGGTCTGGACTTGAGTCATATTCCCATTTTCAAACAGGTCATTGGCCTCAAAGATGTCATTGGGCTTTAGGCCATAGGTCAGGATGGCTTTGATGAAATTGCCAAGGTTTTCCAGCTGCAAAGAGTGCGTTTAAAAAAAAAAAAGATAAGCAAAGAGAGAGGGTCAAAAAACTTACAGGAGGAAGCAGTAACAGCTCAGAAAAAGATTGTTGTGTAGAGCAGCTTCAGCTTCATGAAGAGGTACCCTGTGACTGATGGTTGATGAGCAGACAACCTTTTTTGAAACACCAACTCCTAAACCAGTGTATGTGCTGTTTACATTACATTAACACCTCAACATGTTTCCCATTCTGATACCTTACCTTGTGCCAGTTCAGCTGTGAAAGGTTGATTTTCTTAACTGAACCAGGCTGCAGCTTATTTATTAATCTAGGAGAGAAAGAGAAATGATTCAGGAACCAGAAGAGCAGTCTATTCTATCAACACAGAAGGATATGTTTTGGTACAGATGTTTTTTCCATTCAAGAGATCAGTCATTATGTGAATAAACTCAGAGCCAACCAAATCATTCTGCATGGACAGCAGGCAGAACGCCCCCACAACATGCCCCAGTCCCAAGCACATAGATAATTAACTGGTTAAAAATGACATAAACAGGTGAAATTGGTATTGATTTCCCCTGTTCACTGAAACTAATTGTGTTTGTGAGGAAACACTTTAAAATAACCCAAAGACTGAAGCTGTAAACTGTAAACTGAGTAAAGACAAACTATGATGTATTCAGTTCAAGTGTTCTCTCCTGTGGTCTGTATGTGTCAGATAAAGCTACTCTGTTTTGTTGTTATTGTTGTTGCTAAGTGCTGCTCAAGTAGCCACTTGTCACAGCAGCTCTCGTGTCCTTGTCCTTTTTTTCTATTTTTTTTCTTCTTTTTAGCCATTTCTGCATTTGGAGTCTGTACAAACTTTTTATGGCTCATTTGTTGGTCACTGACACCAAAATGGTTACATCTGCAGCAGTGTTTTCACAACTATTAGTCCCATGTGTGTCTGGGGATCCTATGTGTAATAATGGTTGCATTGTTTACACACAAGATTTCAGCTGTTAGCAGCCCATAGCATATTAATGCTAACCGGCACTAAGCTCAATGTTCCCTGCGGGCTGGGAGGCAGAAGGTGAGGACGACATGCTGGTGCTGAGCTAAGAAGAGACGATATTGACCTGTCCTTACATTCATCGTTGTGGGGTATGTAAGATCTATTTCCAGTAAGATGGACAAGCCAGCGGTGCAAACCCAGCACCAGAGGGAATACCAGAGGGCAGAGTAGCATCATGCTATTCACAGTGACATGACTAATGGAGCTAACATCAGATGCAAATGCCACATTGGAAGGATTTCATTTTCTGTGGGCAGACAGGAAAAAGGAAAGTGAGACTGAATAGGCTGGTGAAGAAGGTCAGCTCAGTCCTGGGCTGCCTCTGGACCCTGGACCCTCTGGACCCTGTGGAGTTGGAGGCTGACAGGAGAATGACGGCCAAGCTGTCGTCTCAGAAGGACAACATGTCCCATCTCGTTGGTTTGAGATGTATCCATAGACTAACGTGTAACGTTAGCAAATCCTTATGTCCTGCTCATCTACCAATCAGAGCTAACGTAACCTCACTCTTCATTTTATTGACAGACTCTCAAGTTTGATCAGATCACTGCAGAATGTTTGAGCCTTTAGCCCCCTGCAGAATGTTTGAGCCTTTAGCCCCTGATATCACTCTCCCGTTAAGCTTTCTTCTGCTCTGACGTCTTTTTTTCTGTCATACATTTCAGCTCCAGTGTCCATCATCACTACTAAATAAATCACAAACACAGATCTCTCTTCTCACTACTAAACTTCGTCAACCAGCGTGGTGCTGTCACAGAGTCTTTGGTGGGCTGTAAAACAATCCGGTCCTGCCCAACCCCAGGAGAATGCTAAGACATAGCATTTAGAAATAACCTGTATTGGTGCTGATAATCTCATTCTAAATTGTGGATTAAGATCAGGCAGATATCTAGAAGAGAGACTTTTTCAAAATCACTTAGTCCCCACAGTCCCTTTAAATGAGCCATTATAAGGTGGCAGGACCCTGATAACAATACACACAAACACACAGAAAAAGTCACTTACTCGCAGAGTATGACTCCATCCTTCAGGCCCTTTTGAAAGTTTTCTCCAATAGACATTCCCGTCACCTCCTCAATCCAAAAGCGGAGCTCTTCCTCCTTCTGTAGGTCATATTTCTGAGCAATCTGAAAGACAAAATGTCACGTTAGACTAACTGTGCTTGCATTTCATTGAGGAGGGGAATCAATAACTTAAGATCTTAAATGTATTCTTCCAAAGCAGTCCTATCTTAAGAAGGAAGAATGAGTGTTGGACACAAGGTTGATCATTGACCTGATGTTGATAAAAGTTGTATAAAACCCAGCTTGCAATTCACATTCATCTTATTCTTCAGAGTGTTAATCAATGTACCAAGTAATAACATAGTCTTGGATATAGTGTTAGAAAAAAAACACGACCCTGGATGTGAATCTACTTTCACATTAAGGAAGTAACCACTGGCATGGCTATCACATGGATCAGTTTCCTCTTGTAGGATTTCATTAACCAATAGTTCTACAGATGAACTCTGGGCAGCTCTCTCTGTATGGACCAGGACAATCCAGAGCAGGAAGCATCTTGGGTGGGAGTGTAGTGAGGATAAACTGGCCAACCTGCCAAAGACCTGCTGGAGTTTTCTTTTTGGATGGTTGATGGTTGTCAGACCGACAAAAGAATCATTACCCAGTTTCATATTTGAAGAAACGATAGAAAAACGAGTCCCCTTGTTCTTTAGAGTGAGTCCCAGTCATATATGGTGTAGCAGAGATGAACAGTATAGGTGAAGTCTTCCCTGTAGTATATAGAGCTCTTAAATAGGACTGTAGAATGAGCACTGCTTTGCTCCAGTGACTGAAATGTTGGACGCCACTAAAAACCATACTGCTCACAGAACTCCAGTCTGCTGCTTTTATAAATGAAATGTGCAAAACATTTCTTCAGGCTGAGAGACTTTGCTGAATGTAGCTGATGTGAGGAAATGTCTGGATACGGTTCAGCTGTGTGCTCTCTCAGAGCTAAATGCTAATGAATCCTTTATTGGTGCTAATCATTATCAACTGGAACTGGAAGATCTTTATTGACCCTTAGGGGAAACTCTGTTTGCAACAGAAATCCCCACAAGCATCTCGTACAACACACACAAAACACAGTAACAAATTCAATCATATCATTTTTTTGTACAGTCATATGACACACACACACACACACACACACACACACACACACACACACACACACACACACACACACACACACACACACACACACACACACTGCTACAGCCCTATGAAGTTGTGAAATAGAAAATAATCCTACTTCTTGTTAAAGAAACAAACAGCTGATGGGATAAATGATCAAAGATATCTGACTCTGCATAAAGAGGACGATGAGAGTCTGTGGCGTGGACCTTTGCCTTTTGAGTGGCTCTGATTCAGTAAACATGGCAGATCATTAAAATTAATGCCACCAATCTTTTGGCGGACTTTAACAGTAAGTCTCCAGTTTCTATTAACAGTGCTGAGGTTAGCAAACCAGCAGACAATGCAAGAGTTAAAACAGAAAATAACATATTTTTAAAAAGTGATCTATCAACATTAAAACCTCTCAGGTTCCTCAAGAAGAAAAGTCTCTGATTGACCATTCTGCAGATGGCATCAGTGTTAAATCAAAAGACAGTTTGTCATTAAGGATTTTATCCAAACACTAAAACTGTGTCACTGTCTCTACAGCTGTTCCATTGACCAAAGTTAGTGCCCTGACATGCTGGTTCTGATTAAAGTCAGTGAGCATCTCCTTTGTCTTATACCATTTGGTGTGCTGTGACCTGGCATTCATCCATTCATCTTCTATCCCGCTTCTCCTGTTCAGGGTCACAGGTGTCTGGAGCCTATCCCAGCTGACTTAGGGTGAGAGGCGGGGTACACCCTGGACTGGTCTCCAGCCAATCACAGGAATGACACACAGAGACAGACAACCTTTCACACTCACACCTACAGGCAATTTAGAATTGCCGGTTAACCTGATGAGCATGTTTTTGGACTGTGGGATGAAGCTGGAGTACCCGGAGAGAACCCACACATGCACAGTGAGAACATGCAGACTCCACACAGTGTGATATGGAACTATATAGAAATGACCTCATTAAAAGATATAAGAGCATGCATGTTTAACAATGAATGCAGTTTAGTCTTGGAGGGTTTCTGGTTTATTGACACAAGTTCATGTCTTTATATTTTTGTCTGGTAAGTGTCATGCAGTCATAAGAATCAAGTGACGTGTGTATAAAATCCTCTCTTGGGTACACGCAGGATTTCTCCACTAAACATGTCTGTTCACTTGTTGATCTCCTCCATCCACTCACTGATTTCTCACAAACCTGGGAGTCGTTCACCAACCTTCAAATTGGTGTTAGTTAACACCTTCACATCACATAACCATTGTTCTCTGCAGTGCTTCTGTTGCTAAAATGCATGCACATTGTAACTATTTACAAACTCTGAAGAGTTCTACTGTAGAAAGTAACTGAGGACTTGATCTAGACTTTTGCTCAGTCATGGCCTGGGTTCAAGGTTGAATCCTCTCTTCAGAATATTTAGAGCTGAATAAAACTTTCTGAATAAATGAATTATGAGTTTTCTTTGTTTCAGATATCTTTTATGACAGGGAAAAAAAAACTTCACTGTTAGACCGTAAAGGCTCTTACCCTCTTTACTTTTCCAGTGGTTATTTTTGTTGCGATAGAATGCCAAGCTCTAGAATGGAGAAAACAAGGCATGGAGAAAAAAAAAAGGGATCTGAATCTACTGTTAGACCCATGAAACGTTTCTGACCTGGAGAGAAGACAAGCATCCACCCTTCAAAATATACACCACACAACACTAGAATTGTCTGATGCTCTGTGATCAAATGCTATTATGCTCCAATTATTAATGCTAATATAACCACATCTGTACAAATGATACACATATACATATAAATACACATAAAAATCTCTCCCTCAAACACCCTTGGCGGTATTGCGTCTCCTTCAAGCTCTGGTCCTCTACCAGAGGCCTGGGAGCCTGAGGGTGCTTCGCAGGATCTTAGCTGTTCCTAGGAGTGTGCACTTCTGGATGGAGATCTAAGATGTTGTTCCCAGTATCCGCTGGAACCGTCCACCCAGCGTGGGTGCTACAGCCCCCAGTGTCCCAATCACAACTGGCACCACTGTTGCCCTCACACCCCACATCTTCTCTAGCTCTTCCTTCAGCCCTTGGTATTTCTCCAGCTTCTGTTATCCTTTCTCTAGTGTAGTAGCACTACAGTAGTTCCCTGATATCCATCCTACTCCATGTAGGTCTTGTTCCAGAAGCCCACTTACCACCAGACCTTGTTGAATGGTTTGAAAGGAACCCCAGAAACTGTTTATTTGTACGACAGTTTCTACTTAAGAATCATTGTACTGTATGCAAATTGTCTATTCAAAATTTACTTTTGCAAATAAGTCCAACCTGCAGTATGTACAAAAGCCTAAGGAAGATTACATAGTAAAAACAAAAAGACAGTGAAATCACCAAACAGCATCCATTTGTACATTCAGGTGACCTTGAACTATAAGAGCTTATGTGATCATATATCATTTTCCTGTCAAAAAGACAAAAAAAAACAATCAAATAAACAAACAAACCAAAGAAAAAATTCCAACTGCGCTGGTGACATTATTTGATATTAATCTTTTGGTATCTATAGTAACACAACACCAGGAAGCCACAAATGTCTGCAGCCAAAGAAGACTTGTCTCTGTTACAATACGTGCCATCTTATTAAACATCTCTTCTGTTACTATGGTGATAGGTCCTGCCCAAATGTGGGTCACCTGAAAGTTCCCGAGTGGATTTCCAGAAACTTCCAGGGTACTTCCAGTCAGAAGCTGAATAGGCTCTCTCATCACTGGCAACAACAACAATAAGCTGGTGGCCCCTCACAATACAAATATTAGGGGTGCAGGCACAACTGAACAAGGCCCTCCCACCTCAGAGAGGCACATGTCAGAAAATAGTGTAGCAGCAGAATGTGCTGCAGCCATGGAGTCAAAGGGGCTGTAAGATGTCATGTGTTATGGTCACAGCATAAAGTAAGAGCAAAAAGTCTACATTTGGATGTTGATGTAAGGTCCGGCTGTTCTGACGTACTCAACGAGGGAATCATTAAGCATACAGGCTAATGATGTTGATGGATTGAACCATTTCTAATCGATTTTTAACTGGAACTGGTTATCAATACCCATCCCTAAATTAATTTACTCAAGCTAATTTGAAGATTTTTTTTTGTTAATTAGTAAAAGGTTGAGACAGGCAAGGGGCTCACTCTCAGAAATGTATGGACAACTTAAAGGCAAGAACTATCCAACTCACAGCTTCCCATATCCACTCACTGAATATCTGTTAAACCTCAATAACCCTGAAAACACCGAACACATCTTGAATTGTTCATATTTACCTTCTGCTGTAATCACGTTTCATTCTTTTTATAACTAAAGAAAATGCATGCCCTTTGAGGACATCCGACCTGTGATGTAACCTGTGCAGAGAAATATCTGAAATGCAAAGAACTGATCCCTGTGGCTGGGGTCCTCATGAAGGGGTGTTCATTGAAGAATTCCAGGAATGTGTTGTATGCAGCTCAGAGAGGAGCACAGACTACTGATCACACTTTGGCAATGGAACCCAGATGGGCCCCTGCCTGTCCTCTTCCTTTGTTTCTGTGCACTTTCTGACATAAGAGATTTCACTGCACTTCACTACTAGACTGTAGTTTTAGAGCACCAGAATCATTTCAGGTTATAATATAAACAAATCAATACTGAACACTGTTGTTGATTAGGGCTTTTCTTTGCATTTCCACATTTGCCCAAATCTTGGATCAACTAAAATCATTTTATGAAAAACACAGGCTCATTTTACTTTGATGACCGCATTTGGAAATTGGAGCACCATGGATGGATGGATGGATGGATAGAAGGATGGATTTGTTATGTTCCTTTTTTGTTCATCAACCTTACGTCTCAAACGAATCCTCAAATAATTCGTTGTGTCAGGCAATATTAGACACACTGGATGTTGACATACAGACAGCATGCTCACAGCAGAGCATGTGCACATTGTTTGCAGAGTGTTGCATATCAGCTGCCAGCAGGGCTTTTTTTTCATGATGTGCCAAATGTTTTCAATGGCCGGTGAGTCAGACCTCCAGAACTGCAGGCAGGCCCCCTCAGTACCTGAACTCTTTTGTTATTCTCAGCTTATGCATCCCCATAACCATAACGGATGCTAGCTCTTTCACAGTGAAAACAAGTCATGTGATCCCTAGTCAGAGTGAAGGGTGCATTGATATAACTCTCAGAATGAGTGTTGGATTTTAATTCAGTTTCATTCAGTTTTCTACTTTGCCTCCATCTTAAATACTCAAATGTTCAGAGGATTGGCTAGCATTTCTGCCTGACAACTAACCAATAAGTCATATGGTCTGAACTGACCAATCAGAAAACACTTAACAACTATAACCGTTTTCCATCCAACAGCCGCTAGGTGGTGCTAAACAATGACTAGAAGGGAACAGAATTAGTGCAAGGACAGTTAGTACATTCTGTATGAAGAAAATTCAGTTTCAATATTTGATGTTATTTTTGCACTATTAATGATTGAATTTATGGTTTTAAAAGTTTACAAGCCATCAAAATCAGATTTTATTAACAGTTTGATTCCAGAGATTTTCTTAAATAAGGTTATACATTGGCTAACTAAATACATAAAATTGTTGACACCTTTTCTGTCCATGGGTGTGGTTACTGTGTAGTTACACTCATATTCTGGGCATTGAAGAGATATAAAATGTTCAACCAATGAGACCATTTTGCTTCTACAATTTAGACAATAATGGAACAACACCAAATACACCTATAAATAAATAAAAACATTAAGACTTTGAATCAGACAGCTTTCAAAATATGCGTTCCGTCTTCAAATCTACCAAACTCCCAGAGGTCAAAAATAAAGACAAGCCCAGTTAGACAGTGCTCAGACAGTCCATTACCAACACTGCAAATATAAAGACTATGAACAGAAACTGAAAAATCTTACAATAATAAATATTTACAAGCTTCTACATGTCTTCAAAACACACACTGTTTCATACTTAAACGTAACTTGGAATGTGATCATTTCATCAGGCAAATCATGTGAACTGTGACTCCTGCTCTGCTGTCTGGTGAGCTGCTCGTTGTTTTACTAGAGAAGACTTCTTACTTTGTTGGAGCTTATGAAACAACAAAAACACTGAATCTTCTTTTATAAAAAGTGTATTAATCTGGGTGTCACGTACAGTACATTGCACCACAGCAGCCAAATGAGTTTGTAAAAAGCAAAGTACTGTCCATGCACACAAATCACTTTGTACATTAGTCTAGCATCTTGAAGACCACAGCCAAAAGGTTTTGGCCACACTGCTACAAGTGAATTTCACACTGTGGACTCCAAATCAGGGCATTTTTAAACTGATCAGTAATCAGCATTTGAGCCTGTCATCTCACTGTTGTTTATTTGCAAGTCAGCTGTTGCTGGGCATAAGTTGCAGCAGAATGCCAGTGCAAGTGTAACCAAGCATTCTGCGTTGGCCTAACTGGACGTGATTGATGAGAAACTAAAAAAATAATAAATGGGACATCAAAGTAACACAGAACATGCAAACTAAAGCAAGAACAACAGCTTTATGACACCCTTCAGTAACTCCTTAAAGTCACATGGTTCACTAAGACAAAAACATACACCAAACACATTGACAGCATGTTTCATTAACATTAGCAACTCCATGGCTAAAATGTCAGCAATGTGGAAAATACTTTACAGTCCAACAGCCACTTGCAATGAATGCAGTACGATCATTTTGTGGGAAAGTAGCAGTGGAGCTGCATTTAACGCCACCAACTGATGAGAAATCAGGGTTGCTGATATGGTCTTTATTCATTTGGTCAAGCAACCTATACACTATTGTGAATCTTGCACCATCTCATAAGAAATGTGCTGAGCACCCTTGGATTTAAAACTATTGTGGGAGCTCTACAGAGGCGAACGCAAAACAGACTTTAAGTCTTACAACATCGCTAGCTGGACTAACGCCCCATTTACACAATAACAGTTTACGATGAGATGCGAAGGTATTGTCACGTTCTGGACTCTCGTTTACACGGAAAGAGCATTTTAGCTGGCATAGAACGGAAACTTTTAAAAAAGGCCCCTAGAGTGGAATTTTTCAGAAATGCAGCCACCGTTAACTTTTAATTACCATGTGCAAACAAGACAACAACGACGACTCAGTGGTGGACTATGTGTTGTGCTGCTTCAGCTGCTGACTGCCTTTCAACAAAATGTGCATCTGTTGCTCCACTTCTGCAACCAGCAAAGAGACATTCAATATATACACCAGATGATCAGCCCACCTCGACTTTGGTGGAGGGCTACAAAAAGATGCTATTGCCAAATACAGTCCTGGCATGCATACTACAGTGCTTTCAGGCCCTGTTTACACAACAACGTTTCACCGTTTCACTCTAAAATGCAAAAAACCACAGAGAAAACAAATCTGCGTTTACACAGAAACGCTAGGGACTGAATACGCTGTAGCATGCATGCCAGGCCTGTAGGTGGCAATAAACTGTAGTCTTTTGGTAGCCCTCCGCTGAAGAAGAAACAAGCTGATCATCTGGTGTATATATTAAATACGTCTAATCTGAGTGCAGAAGTGGAGCAGCAGATGAACATTTTGTTGAAAGGCAGTCAGCAGATTCAGCAGCACAAGCACAACATGGTAGTCCGCCATTTAACCATTGTTGTTGTCCGGTTTGTGCATGGCAATCAAAAGTTCCCATGATAAAAGTGATATGCACACGCACAAAGCAAACCCTGGCGTTAGTGTTTCTACTGAAAACTCCAGCTTGTCGTTTACACAGCAACAGTGGCTCTACAGTTTCAGAAAAAGGAAGGGTGAAGGGTATTTCAAAAAATTTGCGTTTTAGGTCAGCAAACTGGCAAGTAAACAAGAGGCTGAAACGCAACAATACTTTTCCGTTTCATCCTAAAACCATTGTCATGTAAACGAGGCCTCAGTTCTTCAGCATTTCCGTGTTAACAGACATTTATTTTGATCCATCTTTTGCAATTCGGGTGAAACGCAAAAGGTTGTTGGGTAAATGAAACCTAAGCTATACGAAATAAGCTGAAGACATCCATTGTTTATTTTGTTTTCATTATCTTGTAAAAAGGGAGCAACTTTTTCTCTTAACTATTTTGCAACTATTAATGAAGCCATTAACAATTCTAAGAGCAGGACTTGGCATTGTCAGATATTCAAATGAAAAATATCAGATCAGGGGCTTAAAAGTCACCCAGCACATTTCTTCAGAGAACTTCAAAATCATGCTGATTTAGTTCTCTTCCAGTTGAGCATTCCAGGCAGAGTTATAGCCATTGTGTAATGACAGTCTTAGCCATGCTCTGATGTCATGTACAATGATTTCCTCTGTGCTCAAAACTCTGAGGATGTGAACTCTGCTGCAGAACTCTGCTGCGTGATGTCATCGTCAAGACATTTACTACCCTTAAAGTCAGCATCTGACCACAACAATCCAGATACAATTCAACACCACACTGTTTTGCTGATGTATATTTTCCCTTCTTATTCAAATGATCTGAGAATGTATACTGCAGTGAGGCAATCGAACCATAAAACAGAAACATGTTACTAATTTTAAAGGCACATCTGCCAATGTTACACACCCTGTCCAAAATGTAGGTGAAAATAAAATGAAACCATGACTTAGTTCATCCAAATCATGAATACTGCACAATTTGGAACTCCCTTCCCGACGACTTTAGCCAAGATTCCTTCTCTGTATTTGCACTGTTTCAGAGGAAACTTTTAAAACAGACCCTAACTGATTTTCATCTCTTTTATTGGTTTATTTTCATTAGCTGCTATTAAGTTTTTATCAGGTATTGATTTCATTCACTTTTTTATTTATTTTCTGAACACTATGCTGAAAATTGCTTAACAGATTTTGGTAACCTATTTTTAGGCTTACTTTTTTTTTCTTTTTTTTGCAAAGAGCCAATAAACTTTCCCCTGCTGATGTCAGGCTCCTCCCTGCAAAAGAAATACGGTCTCATGCCCAATTTTCTCCAATGAAAACGATTCATTGTATATTTCATCAAGATAAACCAAGTTAGCAGTAACTGTGAGTAAATTTTAGGAGTGAAGCAGCATTACTCACAAGGACAAACAAGACTAGAAGGACATTCTTGACCAGCTATTGAGAGGGAAAGGGGTTACTATTAGGCAGACGTAGCTTACATAATGTTGGGAAAAAGCACACCAGAGCTTCTTTGGATGTGTTCAACAAACAGATCCGCTCATTCGGCTCCTTCGCTAAAAGGATCGAAGCCTGTCTCACATTTTGTTCTTCTTAAGTAAAAACTTTGAAGAATCGCAGATCACTGAACCAAAATCTGCGCATTCTACCTCTGTCGCCTTAATAACACCTCCCTTGAAAAAGTCTCGGAACAAAATGCAGATCCAGACACTTTGATGGAAAATTGGCTGATTTTCAGCTCTGATATTGATGAGTTGCCTCGTTTTCTGCACTCGTCTCATCAACTGGATGAAAAAAAACCGCTTATTTGTTTTGGGAGCACGTTTGGAAACGAATGTGTTAGCTCAGCTTTCGCTGACTCATGCAAATCTGCTTAAAATCATACATTTTCCGGCAAGACAACAATGATAAAAGCAGTAACGGAAAACTTACTTTGCTCCTCACTTCGGCCGACAATCCGTAGGCTGGTCCCTTATTGAAATGTGTCATTGTGTTGAATGTCCACGGGTTCTATGCAGCAGAAACCCTCTGTAGAAATATTCCTTATCAATCAGCAGCTGCAACGATTCCTTTATCGATGAGGCCAAGATGAACTTTTTTTTCCGCAGGGGTTCACAGAAACTGTTCCAGAAACTTTGCTTTCCGAAGGACAGGCACGTACTGCAAAAAATGTTGACGTAGCGACGACGGCCAATCAGCGCGGCCGGACTGCAGTCGGTTACTCCCTCCTTTGTTTAAAGGAATTGTTGAGAACTATGACTAAAACGATTCAGATAGATTTGTACATAGAGACTCCTTTCAGCTCTGTGCATAAAGCTGACTCTCTTATAGTTTTGCAGTTTTTGCACCACTGACCTCCTCACTTCTGCAGAGTCCAAAAACTCTGAAGTCCATCTGTGCATCATATAAGCCGTTAAGACTGACTGTATGGTAGATTGTATTCCATGTTTAATGTTTCAAAAATGTTACCAGTGGCATCATCCCTTTGCTGTTTCACAAAAAAAAAAAAAAAAAGTATATGGCTGAAATTAGTTATTATGACTTCCCTTAAGTTCATTGTGTTTTTTTTTAACTTGGAGAAAAAATTGAAACATTCTATGCTTTTAAAGTTTCAGCTCTCAGGCAACAAGAGTGACCTCCCTGCTGCTGTTTTAACATATGGATGACTGAAAATGCAGCCCACTGTGAATTCTGTAGGCCTGACCATATAATACTCCAGAGGACAACAAACTCCAGAGAAGAAAATCAAAAGGTGGCAAAATGCAGATGGTAGGTGATGACATCTGTAGGTATAAGAGTTTACCTTCATTGTGCTCGAGCCTGATAATGAGTATAGAGACATCAGATGTGAATGCTGTGAGACAGAATAAAAACCAACAGTCCAAACCCTAACAAGATGCTGATAATTAGACACCTATTCAGAGACTGCTTTACTGGTTTTAGTGTTATTTGTCAGATTGCTTTCAGTTTGTAAGTGTAAGCGTGGGATGAAAAGTCCAAGGCGCTGAGTTCCAAATGGTTCAGGCAGATCTATTCTCTTCACGATAAAACCTTCATGGTTTAGGGTTTTCTAAAGACATGGATGACATCTTTCTGCCATCCAGAACCACTGTTAAGCATCGTAGAGACCTATTCACCCATGCAATATCACAAACGTCAGCCACATTCAGATGTAAAACACTTCAGAAGAAATTGTCCACGTCTTTGGTACTTTTTGATCAGCATATTGTAATTCTCTTTTACCAGGCAGCCCTAATATGTCTCAATAGCAGCTCCAAAACACTGTAGCGTGAAGTTGTGACTAGAACTACAAAGAGAGAGAGAGCACATCCCTCCCGTGTTCGCTTCTCAGCGTAGCTCCCCATAAAATCAAGAATCAAATTTTAGTCTTCTCTAGACCTACAAAGCCCTGCAAGGTCAGGTACCATCGAAGAGCTTAAAGTGACCTATTACGCCTCTCAAAGATTACGTTACCAGCATGAAGGCCTGCACATCCTACCTACAGTCATTCAGCCTTCAGTTATCTTGCATTGACTTGAAATATAGTTTTCAGTCTGATCACTCGGTCATGCCCAATTTCTATTTCGTTTTGAATGATGTGTGGCTGTGTGAGTAATATGCTGGCAGTGTTTAGTTTATATCAGGGGTCTCAAACTCGCGGCCCCCAGAACAATACTTTGTGGCCCCCTGTCTAAAATCAAAGCTTTGTGTCAGTGCAGCCCGCACGTTTTTTTTCTCACATGCATCTGAGTGTTTTATATTTTTTAACACTTGTGGGCTACCATAGCTCAGGCTCATGACAACAACACGTATTAGCAATTGGTCACTTGTAACATGTTTGGGTCACAGAGTGGAGGGAAAATATATCCTGTCACCTCGTGCTGAACGGTGTTTGTTGATGTTTGGATCATGTGCCTTTTTGGCAGCACCTATCTGTGTGAAAAGCTCTTCTCCACAATGAACTTTAATAAGTCAAAGTTCAGGTCCAAACTTAAAGATGAGCATCTTAAAGCCAAACTGAGGGTCTCAGCTGCTTCCTCCCTCAAGACAAATGTCCTGAAGAACTGTTCATGTTCTGACCTGTAAAGACTGAGATGATTGGATCAGTTGTATTTTTTTTTTTTTTAAATACTTGAAGCCCTTTTTTTTTGTGGAACACTTGATGTGGCCCAGCCTCACCCAGACACTACCTCCAGCCGCCCCTTGGTAAGTTGAGTTTGAGACCCCTGGTTTATATGGTCTGGTACGGACCAACCTTTTAAATTTGAGTACACTGTGGTTTCCTTCTCTGGCCAGAGCATCACAGAGGTCCCTCTCAGCCCAATGTGGTCATGTGGACAGTAAAAGAATGTTTAGCTCAGTTTCACATATTGTAGATGAAACTCATGCTGCCGGTGTTCATCAAAAAACACCTGCCTCTCACTATTGAGGAAAAAAGCTGTCCTCACAGACAGGAATAAAACATGACGTAATTTCAAGCACTCTGATTCTTCTAAGCGTGCTGCTGAAATCTTCTGAACATGTTACAGGCAACATATGTAGCAGTGCACCTACAACAGCCATTCATAAGAAGTAAAGCTGCTGAGTGAGTCGTCTGTTGGGTTTTCTCATTAAAAACTTGAAATGGAGGCAAAATTGAAGCAGCAATGCATTACTTCTCTTTTAAATCACGTCTGTACTTTGTTTTATTTAACAGACTGACCTCAATAGTACTCAGATGCACTTGGTGTGAAAAAAGTGGTATCAGTGCATCCTGTCTTAATATTGATGTTTAAATTCTGGGAAAGCAGAAAACCTAAAAATCTTTACGGTTGGAGTGACAAACTTTCCAGCACACTGGTTGGTCAGTGAATTCTGCTGACTGTTTCAACCCCTTAGGCAGTTACTGAATCCTGTTTACCTCTTCCTTTTATATGATTTTTCTGATAATGGATGTTTTTAATGGTGTTGAGACTAGGGTTGCAAAATTCCAGGAATTTTTTTTAAGTTTCAAGCTTTCAATGGGAACTTTCAGAAGTTAACAGGATCAAACAGGGATTTTTCTCTGAATTTCAGGAATTTTTATTAACTGCATTTACCTAAACATGAACATATATAACATACATAAACATGTATAAACAGAGCATACACTGAGTCTTACAAAGTCTTGAAATGTCTAAAATCCAATAATTTGAAATGTAGGCCTTAAAAGGTCTAAAATTCTCTTAAAATCTTAGAAAATGTCTTAAATGTATTAATTTTACTTTAATGCAAAACAAATGCAGAACTTCAGTCTCGCTTTTAAATGTTTTGATTTTTGAGGATGCTACAACGTAACTACAAAACGGAACTAAAGTCCAGCACAACCAGCTAGTGTGCTGTGTGTGCTGCAGTGTGATACAGCCTAGTCTATACAGAGCTGTGAATAAATTCAGATACTTTGCAAGTAGTTCCCTGCCACTCTGATTTTCCTTCTTTTGAGTTTTTTTTTGCCTGTATGGATGTGAAAAGGGTCTTACACTGTATTCATCATGGACTAAAAACGTCTAAAATTTGACTTGTTGAAACCTGCAGAGACCCTGATAAAAAGTAGACATTTTGGTTTAATATAAGCAAACATGTCTAAAAAATTTTCAATATTCCTGAGCTGAAATGCCGTTGGAAATTCTAAGGAAACTTTCCTGAAATTTAATGGAAATTTCCCACCCCTTTGCAACCCTGGTTGAGACCCATTATGATTATTGGGATGGTGCACTCCATTTTCAAACACCAAGGTAAATTTCTCAACTTTTTTAGATTCATCAGCAGAAGAGGATAACCCAGTATTGGAAAAAACCCAACAACAATCTTCTCTGTCCATAAGACTACGTATTTATTTTCTGTTTGTTTCCATGCAACATCAAGTCTATTTCTGCATGAAATGTAACACTTTCTGGATCACCAAATGATTGTCCTATAACCATTACTTTACAATAAAAATATAAATGTTATTAAGCTTTACAAAATCCTTACATCACATTTGATCCCATATTTCCTAAATGTTTAAATGTTTTCATACTATTCTTCCAAGGAATAAGGATTTGGGGTATTTGTCCCTCAAGGCTGACCACTGTACAAAGAAATAGTCCGATATAGGGTACAGGATCTTCCCTGTGAGAGACAGTGTCTGCACTCTGCAAATACTTTCAACATAAACAATCAGGACTTTCTTCATTCCCAGAATTCCAAGCAGGAGTCCAGCCACACACAGGGGAACGCAGGTCCCTGGGCCATTACACAGCACCTGAAACAATACACAAAGAGGAAAGAGGTGATGAGCAGGGTTCCAAGAAGTGACACAAACGTGAATTCTTTGAAAGCTCCTAAAAATCAGTTTTATAGCCTGGGGCCCGTATGCATGTCCAGCCATTAGCAATGAAAAGAGACTGTTTGTACCAATGGTGAAAAAAAGGATCAGTGGTCTGCATGAGCCAGGTCAACGCCCCAACAGAGCATTAAATTTAATGGAGGTAGACCTCACCAGTACATGAGTTAACGGCAGCATTACCACAAGTGTTCGGCTGGTGGACGTCATGTTTATGCCTTACCCTTTAAGACCAAATATGCAAAGACAACAGATGTTTAGGGAGAAGTATGACGATGTGAAGCTATACAGCAAATTTAGATTTAGAAAACAACATTTTTTAGCTAACAGATGAGATGAGGGAGGAAATTGAAGTCTCAAGCCAGCAAGGCTCGCTCGTTTGTTTGTCTCTGTGCTTTTATGTGTCTGGGTCCTTCCAAGATGTGTGTGGTGAAATGTTGGAGTTCATCAAACTGCTGCTTGTAGAGTCATTCATGGAGTTATTGGGGCATCACTGCACTGCTTGTTCATTAAAGCAGCTTTCATATTGTTCATCTTGTTTCTGAGCACTTCTACTGTGCTCTCAGAAACACCACACACACATTTACCCTCTTCAAGATCTTTAGCCAAATATTCTCTTCCTCTTTGTTTACCTTTGACCACTGACTGGCTGATAACAGCTCTTTGTTAATTCTGTATTCTTTTGATGAAATGTTCATTTCAAAAAATTTTTGAAAAATTGTTTTTTCTTGATCTTCTCTCAGTCACACCATTACCGCTCATCATGTTTACAGCTGTTTATTTGCAGTAGGCATGCACAGTTTAAATTAGTTGGATTGGGGTTTTCCAGGAGGTTCCCCCGACATACGACGTTCTGCACCTGCCTCGCTTTCATGATGCAATTAGTTAACTGGCTCATTATTTGCAGTTGTACATGCAGCTAACACTGTGGCCAAATGGGCCGTTCCATGGCGCTACGTTAAGACTAATGGCCCCGTTTGTGTAATTATATATGGGCCCTGTTCCTGACAGTAAAAAACTCAGCACATGTTCACTTTCTGTTTCAGTACAGGGAGGGATTGCACCGTTTGCTTTCTCATGAAGATGTTTTTTTTTCTCAGTAGTAAGTAACTTTTGTGCAATTCATTACTTTGGACCCTCAAAGGTAGTATTTTTTTTAAACTATGAAGAACAACAACTCATTTCTCTATGGAAATCCTTTCGAAACCAGATGGTAAAGAAGTATCCTTCTTATGTTTAACTTTTGGCATCATATGTCAAGAGCTGGTTACATACATTACATATGGTTTGATGCATTTCAGTCAAAAAGGTTGGAGTTAGAAGAGAACAGTTTAGTTGTTGTTGATTCCTGGTATATGGAAAGTTATGTGGTAAAGTTGAACAGCTGCTAAAACCTCAATTAGAAGATGTGGAGTGAATAAAAAGTTTGAAGATACCAAGTTTATGAACACAGAAGACGTGAATGTTTGTGGCTTATTGGCAACAGGCACTTGGATAACATGGCCTGAGACGTAATGAAAGCTGGGAGAGCTAGAGGAGTTGAGGATTGCAGGAAACTGGACGGAGCTACTCTGGAGTCTGGAGGAGTCATCAGAGAATCCACTATACAGTTAAAGCAGCACACTAATATTCTCACCACACTGCTCTGAAAACTCCACCGCCCTCCACCCTGCATTGACAAAGCAGGGCAGTTTTATCATAATAATTAACTTTAATAGGCAAACAGTATAGTAACTGAAACAGTTAACGAAGCAACCATAATAAACTGTATAAAACATGGACAAAGTTTCTGTGGTGTCACATTTGGTGTCCAAGCAGACGCTTTAAGTCCAACAATGGTGCAGTTGTATAAATGCTGACACAGTATGACTTTGAGCCCGTTTCAGCATAAGCAAAAAGGTGCTTTAATAAATGTGATAAGTGCAAAAAAAACAGTGTAAAGTGCTTGCCAAAATATATTTTTGATGTTTGGATTTCAGTGGCAGCTGGAATCAAATTCAAAGCTCTTCTCCAGCCTACCTGGAGTCCATCCAGGTCTACACTCCTTCCCGCCCGCTAAGCTCTGCCTGTGAGAGACGCCTGGTGCTCCCAGCCCAGCATGGCTCTAAATCTCTACCAGACTCTTCTCCTCTGTTGCTCCCAAATGGTGGAATGGATTACCAACTCCATACGATCCACAGAGTCCCCTTCTACTTTTAAGAGAGGTCTGAAGACTCACCTGTTCAGGGCACTTACACTAACGCTTCTGCTCTTTGTCCTCAGGGGTCGAATGGATCAGAAAGTCTCAGACTGAGCTCTTCGCGAATGAAAGCACTGAATATTGAATGTTGTAAGATATTGTTGATGTTGAATTATTAGTTGTGGCTACATTATTTTAGATGGAAAAAAAAACCAAAACTGACACTTCTTCTGGCACTAGACAGCAGCACCTGCAGCCAAACTAACTTCAAGCACTTTGTAACACTTACTAAAGTTTTCCCTCCTGTATAAATTCTTGCTTGTGTTGTACGTTGCTTTAGACCTGCTAAATGAAATGGAAGAATTGTATTTTTTTTCTGTAACAGTTAATCCACCAGTACGTGCCAGCTCTTTAATCAAATTAATATCTTTAATGCTAAAATATAATTATTGTTGTTATCCATGCATTTTCAAATGTAATGTTTCAGAAAAAGGCAGAAAAAAAGACAGCGAAGAATATGATGATCTTATGAAATTATGTTCAAGAATGGAAAAATGTGTTTAAGTGATTGTATGTCATTTTAACTTCTCAGGAGATTCCAATGCGCTGGCTCAAATTTAGGAATAAAAAAGTGAATTCAGTTTGAAACTGCTCACTCCAGTCCAAAACAGGGAAGTGTTGTGAACTCACTGAGGAAGAAAGAGTCTGAATAAAGCACTTCATGATGCTGGATAGATTGACAGATCAGTAAATAGACTGATACACAAAAGCATACACATTGGACTCTGACGTGCACAAGTTCGTTTGTGCAAGTCCAAGTTATGTTCCCCAAGTCCTCAGTGAAATATATTTATCTATAAAACAAATTTGTCCACTGGAAATTTTTTTAATCTCATTATTTTATTATTTTACCCAAAACAGTGCAGAGACAACACATCCACTGTTCAGACTGAAAGGTTTTATTATTAAGTTTCTGTTATCAGGCAGCTCTGTGGTGATACTTCAGGTCAGTGAAGTCTTCTTTAGCCATGCGGCTGTCATAAGCCTGACTGGAACATTCCTGGCATGACTACGCTGGCACCAACTTCCCTCTTTGTTTCAAACTACAACCAGTGACCAGAGGGTTCTACTGGACAGATACACTGAGTGACTCATCATAGGTCTACAATGAATGCACTCTCACAATTCTCAGCTGCCAAACAGTTCACACAGACTGGGGAAGGCTACACTATCAGCGTTATCTCATTACATTCCTGCAGATCAGGAAAAATACGAGAAGGGAGAACATCTTTTGGACCAGGTCCAATAACTCATCTCCAAATACACAACACCACCTCACAAAATGAGTACTGAGAACATCTCGAGACCCTGATAATATCAGACTTAACACTATTCTAGCATTCTTTACCAAGTACATATTTTAGTGTATGTAGGCCAACTCACCATATCAGGTCTGAGTCTGAAAACCAGCGGTAAGGAGTACCGCAGGGCATTCACGGTGCTGATAACAGTAGAACTCCAGGACTGATGTACCTCCCGGCTGCGTGGGATCTGAGAGATGGTGAACTGAAAACAAAGTTTTTTGTGCGTTAAATCAATAGACTTTAACTTTACTGTTACTTCAGATAAACAGAAAAATAAACACATGATCTTTGCAGAAACATTTGGAAAACATCTTCATAAATGAACTGAATGGTTTATTGTGTATAAACACATGCAGTGTATCCATATTTTATGTTACAGCCTCATTTCAAAATGGAAGAAATTCTTGTTTTGCCTCAAAATTATGACAAAATGACAACATGAAAAACTTTTCTAAAAAAATTCACAGATTTACCAGAAGTAAAACGCTCAAATGTCACATGTACACAAGTATTCACAGCCTTTAATCAATAATTTGTTGATGCACCTTTGGCAGCAGTTACAGCCTCCAGTCCTCAGGTATGATGCCACAAGCTTGGCACACCTGGATTTTGGGAGTTTCCCTCATTCTTCTTTGCACATCCTCTCAAGTGCTCAGGTGCTAACTGGGCCACTAAAAGACATTCAGACACTTCAATCTTTTCCCAAGTCTGAGGTCTAGAGTGAGCAGGTTTTCATCCAGGATGTCTCTGTTCATTGCTGCATTCATCTTTCCCTTAATCCTGACTGGTCTCCCAGTTCCTGCTGCTGAAAAACATCCCCACAGCATGATGCTGACACCACCATGCTTCACTGTAGGGATGGGATTGTCCAGGTGATGAGCGGTGCCTGGTTTCCTCCAAACATGACGCCTGGCATTCACACCAAAGAGTTCAATCTTTGTCTCATCAGAGCAGAGAGTTTTCTTTCTCCTGGTCTCAGAGTCCTTCAGGGGCCTTTAGTCAAACTCCAGGCGGGCTGCCATGAGCCTTTTACTAAGGAGTGGCTTCAGTCTGGACCCTCTACCATACAGGCCTGATTGGTGGATTGCTGCAGAGATGGTTGTCCTTCTGGAAGGTTCTCCTCTCTCCACAGAGGACCTCTGGAGCTCTGACAGAGTGACCATCAGGTTCTTGGTCCCCTCCCTGACTAAGACCCTTCTCCCCTGATGGCTCAGTTTAGCTTGGCGTCCAGCTATAGAAGAGTCCTGGTGGTTCTGGACTTCTTCCATTCACAGGTGATGGAGTCCAC